>CP092871.1:42535411-42584464 GCA_030710605.1 Cordylochernes scorpioides
CAACACAAAAAATAAACTCAACAATATTTTAAGAATTTTGAAGCGTTGCCCAATTTTATAACGATATTTGGAGATAAAAAGGAGGCGTAGAGGTAAAATCATATTCTGGAAGCTTGTGACGTGGGAATTTGATAGTTTTACGGCGAGATCTATAAATCACGATTATATTCTCCGCCACGATACATCATCGCGACAAGACAAAGAACCGAATGCTATTTTTTAACGGCGAAGAAGGCGATTCGTCAGGATCTTCGAGCAACAAAATGGCCCATTTCGTCTTCCCCAGCTCCTCGAGAAGATCTCATAGCTCGTCTGATTATTATGTGATGGTCTAAATTAATCATTTTATCTAGCGACATTCGGGAAATGGGAGAATTATCCTCGAGATCCAGGGGAACAACTTTATTGATTTTTTATTGAGATAAAATTATTGACGCATTTGTTCATATTGGGACTTATTTGGAAATGGTGATGGGCAAAAATTATCTTTCTGTTTCTCTTTATTTGTTTTTGTTGTTCTTGGAAATTTGTCCAAAGTGGGTCAAGGTGATACCAATATGGAGAGATATTCGATAGTAAAAATGAAAAGGAATTATTAATAGAATAATCTGATTAAATTGATACGACAATTTTGTAGCTTGGCAATGTAATGCTGATAGTTTGAAAGGCATAATAATAAATACAAAAATATTTTTGTAGTTTTCTAATGTAATTCTGAAGTCGTTCAATACAGTTTTGTGTAGTTTTATAAAGTAATTTTCTAAAATAAAATTTTGTTTTTCAATGCAATTTCTTTTAAAATTATTTAAATATTTTCTTCACAAAGTAATTTCATCAATAGATTGCCCTTATAGAACAAAAATGTTAGCGCCATCAATCAATGATATTAAAGAGTATTTTCTCTTTTTTCTTTCGAAACAAATACAATATATGATACATTGCGCGCCATCTGTTATGATAATTCGAAACTATTATAGACAGGTATGGTTCTGTTAAGAATTGAACAATATTCTACTGCCCTTACAGACCCTCCCAATAATTTTTCATTGCAGTAAGGGCAGTATAATATTGTTTAATTTTTAAAAGAATCATACGTGTCTATAATAGTTTCAAATTCTCAAATACAATATATACAATATACAATACGATACAATACAATTGCTGGCTTTTGTCTGAATTTGCCCAAACGGGTGTTGTGGTACAAACTTTATCCCCGCCATTAAGTTCCGTACTGGAGTGATGAACAAAAATTCAAATAGAAAGTTGCCTCCTTTTGTAGATATTGTAACTACTAACGATTCTTTCTCAGTATTATAAAGTGTTAACCAAACTGACTCAAGCAAGATGGACGTTAAATGTGGGCAGAGTATGTGGAATTAAAAACAAACTTTCCCATTAAATGATAGAAATGGAAAAGGTCTTCCAAGTGGCTCGAGGAATGTTCACACGCCATAATGCGGCAGAGAGTGACTTATAATTAACTTTGGTTAATTAGTTTTTCTTGTTAATTAGGTCTGCTAATGGGGGAATATGTGAAGGCACAGCAAGCAAGGTGTCTCGACATCTTCCTTTTTATGTCCCTAGCCCATATTTCTATATTAGGTAATTTCACAATTGTAAAAGTTTGTAAATATAAATTGAAGTTATATGCAATATGTTTATTGATTGTGTACTGCGTAGCCTAGCTTTCGACATTGTGCACTCCTACAACGACTGAAAACAACATAGGTCTTGTAGAAGAGATCAAGTTAGAAAGCTAGGGAAAGTGTCAACGTTCCAGGAGGATGACCGTCCCGGGACGTCTTACACTCAGGCGCGATACTCTTGCAGATGACGGCACAGACGGCCATTGAGCAGGCCGCTGAGGATCCTGTAGTCGGTCGTTGGTAAGCTGATTGGCCGGAAACCTTGTAGACCCGGACCATCATGCAATTTCGGCAGCAGAATGACTTTGCTGGGTCTCTAAGAAGATAGGGGCAAGGCTCCACGGAGCCGAGAACCCTCGAAGACTTGCCAACGAACTTCTGCGAAATATTCAAAGGCCATAACAAACTCACAGGGTAATTCAACCCATCCCGAGGGCAAGCTGTAAATGGCTGCCGCAATCTGGACGGGTGAGATGTCGGTAAGAAAGAGCTGATCCCACTCGGAACTCCAAGGGGATCACTTATTCGAGGTAGTCAGCGGTTGCTTCAGCCGAGATAGAAATTTGAAGGAAGAGACTGCTCAAACCTTCCATAAGGAAGCGTCTAAGATGGCTCCCGGAGATGGCATTGCTAACGTCATCGGTGTAGGTGAAAGGAGAGCGACCTCGGAGGGCAGTATCCTCCTCCAATCTCCGCCTCAGGAAGTGACTTGCGCTCTCGATGTATACTCCGCTGAACTCGTTGACAGCAGACGCGAGTGACTTTATCTTCGTGATCGGATCTGCCTTGATCCTGGTCTAATATTCTCATAGGATCTCGAAAGTGAAAGATTTTCTAAGTTTTCCAACATCTCATCGACGAACGTTTCTATTCGATTGACAAACAGATCTTACCGTAGCAGCTTACCAATGTTTGCAGAAGCTTTTCTCCCACTTAGATAAGGAGAGTGAGAATGGGGGAGAAAAATTGATATTGAAACTTCTTTCTGAAATCGTTCGTATAAGATCTATAATGCTAAATACAGATAAATAAATGAATATATAAATAAATAAGAAATTATGATGATATATATGTGCATAAATAAATCTAAATATATACAAATAATAGATAAATATATGCAGTCATCATTGGTGGCGCCCACGGCAGTAAAGACTCCGCCACGGATGGACCGCTAGAGTTCCACAATGTGGGTAGGTCGAGAGAGAGGGGGGAGTCCAGCTATAAGTGTACTGCTGACCGAGTGAAATGAAGACTGCGTTGGTCAAACTGTCCCCTGCTCCTCCTTTTGTTGGGTTTATATTTGGACGCCGCTGGACAAGCCGTAGCCAAAGACGCCATAAATTTTGGCTTCTCGCGACTCTAATGTCGAGCCTGGTTGTCTCCCTCTCTGTTGCTATGATGGTTGACAATTTTATTTGATACTCAACCTCAAATACACTATTGTGTGGTATGAAAAGCTCGAATACAGGCCGTATACTATGACGTATGGTGTTAGTATCTTGTCCACTCCATGGAAAGTGGGGGGGGGGGGGGGGGGGGGGAGGGGGGGTGCCATTGCCCCGTTAGTCAGTCATATTTCAGAGTTCCCTGTTCACGGTTACCGTAGCGGCTCACGACACCGTACTTCGTCCTTCAGAGCAGTTCCTTACTATGACGTATAAACCATTGAAAAGAGAGGGTCAGATTACAAGTGACTGTGTGCTGGTATAATATTCTTTCCAATCGCTTTTATATACAAGTATTAACTTACATACACATATTGAGAAATCTAAAGGAGAATACATCATATTTCGTTTGAATAACTTCCATTTAAATATAGTCTTTATAAAATCTAACGTGAAATTAATTTATATGACCTATGTTTAAGATTTTCTTTTTTGAAAATCTCACTACGAATTTATTTAAGGTTTTTAAAAAACAAATTTATTTTTCTGAATATCACAAAAAAAAAATCACCTTCTCAAAAGAATTTACCTCAATTGATTCACGCACAATAAAAAAAAACTGAAAGGATGTGAGCTCTATAGAATTTGTCATCCACATTTTGAACCATTGTATTCAGGGAATATAGGCAGGGGGACGTGAGGATACAAATAAAAACGCATTTCAAGCCAGAAAATGTGACGCATTCATTTATAACTCGATGATAAAAAAAAACACGTCTTAAAATACGTAGTAACAATGAAAGGGTTCTAAGTTAGTATTTAATTTTACGTATACACAAAAAGGGAAATGGGGCAAGAGAAAAGAGAGGAAGGAAAAACATATTAAATATTTACAAACGTATTTCAAGCATCCGCCGTGTCAACAATGGGGAGACTTTGAAACCTTAATCAAAGTGTTGGGGACGTGAAATGCCATGAAGAGATTGTTCTTACCAACAAATGTATGAAATTATTTTAAAAGGTTATTGAAAGTGTTTACTATGGAAATAAATGGAATCATTTGAATGAAGGGAATGTAATAAAAACGAAGGAGAGCGAGATTTTCTTGAAGGCGAGGTCTTGACACTGGAGCCAATATCCTGTTCGTCAAAGTAGCTGTGAATCGATGCAGGGCGTGGTGCTCTGGTTGCCTAGCAACGCCACTGCCTTCTCTAGCTGGGGGAGGATTACAGGAGGGTGGTCGTCATTTATCCCGTTGTTCTAACTGGACGGTGGTCGTCATTTATCCCGTTGTTCTAACTGGACGGTGGTCGTCATTTATCCCGTTGTTCTAACTGGACGGTGGTCGTCATTTATCCCATTGTTCTAACTGGAGGGTGGTCGTCATTTATCCCGTTGTTCTAACTGGACGGTGGTCGTCATTTATCCCGTTGTTCTAACTGGAGGGTGGTCGTTATTATCCCGTTGTTCTAACTGGACGGTGGTCGTCATTATCCCGTTGTTCTAACTGGACGGTGGTCGTCATTATCCCGTTGTTCTAACTGGAGGGTGGTCGTCATTTATCCCGTTGTTCTAACTGGACGGTGGTCGTCATTTATCCCGTTGTTCTAACTGGAGGGTGGTCGTCATTTATCCCGTTGTTCTAACTGGACGGTGGTCGTCATTATCCCGTTGTTCTAACTGGACGGTGGTCGTCATTATCCCGTTGTTCTAACTGGACGGTGGTCGTCATTTATTCCGTTGTTCTAACTAGAGGGTGGTCGTCATTATCCCGTTGTTCTAACTGGACGGTGGTCGTCATTTATTCCGTTGTTCTAACTGGAGGGTGGTCGTCATTTATCCCGTTGTTCTAACTGGAGGGTGGTCGTCATTATCCCGTTGTTCTAACTGGAGGGTGGTCGTCATTATCCCGTTGTTCTAACTGGAGGGTGGTCGTCATTATCCCGTTGTTCTAACTGGAAGGTGGTCGTCATTTATCCCGTTGTTCTAACTGGAGGGTGGTCGTCATTTATCCCGTTGTTCTAACTGGACGGTGGTCGTCATTTATCCCGTTGTTCTAACTGGAGGGTGGTCGTCATTTATCCCGTTGTTCTAACTGGACGGTGGTCGTCATTATCCCGTTGTTCTAACTGGACGGTGGTCGTCATTTATCCCGTTGTTCTAACTGGACGGTGGTCGTCATTATCCCGTTGTTCTAACTGGACGGTGGTCGTCATTATCCCGTTGTTCTAACTGGACGGTGGTCGTCATTTATCCCGTTGTTCTAACTGGAGGGTGGTCGTCATTTATCCCGTTGTTCTAACTGGACGGTGGTCGTCATTATCCCGTTGTTCTAACTGGACGGTGGTCGTCATTATCCCGTTGTTCTAACTGGACGGTGGTCGTCATTTATTCCGTTGTTCTAACTAGAGGGTGGTCGTCATTATCCCGTTGTTCTAACTGGACGGTGGTCGTCATTTATTCCGTTGTTCTAACTGGAGGGTGGTCGTCATTTATCCCGTTGTTCTAACTGGAGGGTGGTCGTCATTATCCCGTTGTTCTAACTGGAGGGTGGTCGTCATTATCCCGTTGTTCTAACTGGAGGGTGGTCGTCATTTATCCCGTTGTTCTAACTGGACGGTGGTCGTCATTTATCCCGTTGTTCTAACTGGAGGGTGGTCGTCATTTATCCCGTTGTTCTAACTGGACGGTGGTCGTCATTATCCCGTTGTTCTAACTGGACGGTGGTCGTCATTATCCCGTTGTTCTAACTGGACGGTGGTCGTCATTTATTCCGTTGTTCTAACTAGAGGGTGGTCGTCATTATCCCGTTGTTCTAACTGGACGGTGGTCGTCATTTATTCCGTTGTTCTAACTGGAGGGTGGTCGTCATTTATCCCGTTGTTCTAACTGGAGGGTGGTCGTCATTTTCCGTTGTTCTAACTGGAGGGTGGTCGTCATTATCCCGTTGTTCTAACTGGAGGGTGGTCGTCATTATCCCGTTGTTCTAACTGGAAGGTGGTCGTCATTTATCCCGTTGTTCTAACTGGAGGGTGGTCGTCATTTATCCCGTTGTTCTAACTGGACGGTGGTCGTCATTTATCCCGTTGTTCTAACTGGAGGGTGGTCGTCATTTATCCCGTTGTTCTAACTGGACGGTGGTCGTCATTATCCCGTTGTTCTAACTGGACGGTGGTCGTCATTTATCCCGTTGTTCTAACTGGACGGTGGTCGTCATAATCCCGTTGTTCTAACTGGACGGTGGTCGTCATTATCCCGTTGTTCTAACTGGACGGTGGTCGTATTTTATCCCGTTGTTCTAACTAGAGGGTGGTCGTCATTATCCCGTTGTTCTAACTGGACGGTGGTCGTCATTTATTCCGTTGTTCTAACTGGAGGGTGGTCGTCATTTATCCCGTTGTTCTAACTGGAGGGTGGTCGTCATTTATCCCGTTGTTCTAACTGGACGGTGGTCGTCATTTATCCCGTTGTTCTAACTGGACGTTGGTCGTCATTATCCCGTTGTTCTAACTGAAGGGTGGTCGTCATTTATCCCGTTGTTCTAACTGGACGGTGGTCGTCATTTATCCCGTTGTTCTATTTGGAGGGGGGGGGGGTCGTCATTTATTCCGTTGTTCTAACTGGAGGGTGGTCGTCATTTATCCCGTTGTTCTAACTGAAGGGTGGTCGTCATTTATCCCGTTGTTCTAACTGGAGGGTGGTCGTCATTTATCCCGTTGTTCTAACTGGACGTTGGTCGAGGTACCTCGTTTGTTCTTAGTTGTGTGCGTGTGTGTTTTTTTTTTAAACTGGAAAGTGATCACAAATCGTAACTTGTTGTCCAGATTCCCACCGGAGGGTGGTTGCGACAATTGGTTTATCCTCAGAGTCATTGTTCCAAATGGAGGGTGGTAACGGTACCTAATTTCTGTGTTATTTCATTCTAATTGAAAGGAGGTCGCGGCAACTCATTTGTCCTGGGTGATTGTTCTAGTAGCAGGAACTGTGAATTGACCTGAGTTACTGTTCTAACTGGAGGGTGGTCATTACACCCAATCTAGTGTCATTGTCCAATTGGAGGGTATTCGCGATAAATAGTTCTGTTGTAATTCTGGTTTAAAATTAAAGAAACCTTAAATTTTCACAAATAAAGGCTTAAACATAAATAGCAAAATATTTTTAATAATTCATTGATGTGGGAGGCGATTTGTAAAATGTATCTCTCTCCAATTGAGGTAGATTCTCTATCTCTCTCTCTCAATAATTCCATTCATTAATCTTTAATTATTATTATTTCGTTCTTTTTTTATTAATGTTCAATTATTGGGTTGAAACTTGAATAACTGCAAAGAGAGGAAGAAGGAAAAGAGTTTAAAGGATTTACCTACTCACGCTAAAAGCGCGAAACGCGTTCGTGGATGGCTTTTCTTGATTTATCAAGAAATTGGGTTGGCCAAATATCAAGGAACAGGCTAAATCAATGTTTAGTTGATTTCTGTTCCACCAGATGGCGCTCTGCCTTCTGTAAAGCACATGTGCTCCTGGTCAGGATATGCCATTTTCAATATATATTTATATGTTTTCTTATAATATACTCATAGTACCTCGAAATTTATTGTCCCTTGTATTGTAGAAATAGTTGGAACTGAAATACACCAAGGGTTTCTTATAGATATTTGAATATATTTGCTCAAGCTATCGGGGATAGTTTTGCCTTTCTACAGAAGGATTAATACATTAAATCGTAGTAAGAATTTAAAGACGCAGTAAATTTAATGATTTTACGTGTCATCTGTTAATCCTCTTTTAGAAAGTAAAGAGAGAGATCATTTTATATGTAAATGATCTTGAAAATAAGTAACATAGGATCCTTGCATAACGATAGACCAATCTGACGTCTATACCAATTCAGAAGGTGACTAGTCCTTATCACATGTCGGTAAGATAAGTATGGCATTTCAAGTAGGTGAGAATCAGGATGGAGATGGGTCCGAAGAATGATGAAGGTGAATAGGATGGATGAGGGAAGGAGAGCTAGACAAAGTGGGTTTGTCCCCGGCCAGGGAGGGGGGTAACCTGCTTAAGGAAAATCGATAGGGCAACAAGAAAAGGGAGGAGAAAAGGAGGCGAAGGAAAAAGAAGAAAGCCAAAAGAGCATTATAAATAAGAATGGGCCGTTCTTGGCGGAATATCTAACGATCGCTTGTCGCTGATGAAGTGGGCAGCTGGCAATTTGCTGCGACTATTGATCCGGCGCATAGCGCTGGGAGAAAAACATGGCACGACAATGCCATGGAGCGGAGCCCGAGTTGACCTTGTGCATCGTCTCAACTT
Organism: Cordylochernes scorpioides; assembly: GCA_030710605.1. NCBI lineage: Eukaryota > Metazoa > Arthropoda > Arachnida > Pseudoscorpiones > Chernetidae > Cordylochernes > Cordylochernes scorpioides. The sequence continues at coordinate 42,543,756 of CP092871.1, forward strand.
GTGCCACCTTTATTCGAGTCACAAGTTTCTAGGATTATACAGGAATGTGGCCACTGCACCTTCCTACCATCAGTTTTCTAGTTTCTAGGGAGGTAGAGGAATCTGGCAATCATCACAAGAACTTTTCGTCCATCAGAATTCTCATCTCTGGAAATGTACAGGATATTAGCTAGAGATAATCTATACCTTACTCTTCTCAGCATCCTCGAATCTGTACATGTATGTGTCCATTAAAATGTACACATTCCTCTGGCATACTCATATCTGAGAGATTACAAGAATATGGACATTGAAAAATGCACCTAACCATCCAAACATCTTCATCTATAGGGATATACAGGAACTCGGTTAATCTTCATCTTTCTTCATCTATTATCATAATTTCTAAGGCTGTTCAGGAATTTGATCATTGATAACTATCCATTATGCCCACTATCTCGGTATTCTTGTCTCTGATCATTTACGTTGATTTTGAAATGAATAATTTTTCATTCAGGATTGATCATCTCTCAGAACTATATCCTGTAGCATTTTCAACAAAAACTGGAATGAACAAATTATATTTAATTATTACGTCAATGGTCAAAAGATATCGTAGGTTTTTCTATCGAAAAATGAACACTTGTTTAAGAAGGAAAACTTACTTTAATCTTTAATAAATCAAATATCGGAACTAAAATTGAAATTAAGAACGATCTTTAAAATTCCATTCGTTTCCAGTTGAAGTCTGAGGATATGTCAAAATAATAGGTTAAAAAGTTCGAGCATTATCAGATATATATAGAATATGTATAATGATGAGCTAAGATTCGAGTAAAAAAAATACATTTTAAAATATACAATTTTATATAACTAAGAATAGCGCAAAATGTAATATTTTTATAAAAGACCGAAATTATTTTAATGCAAATTGAGCTTTTTAAACGTAATTGATGATTTGAAAAAAAAAAAGAAGTATAAACAGGCAAGTAAATGGACGCAAAGTAATAAATACCAAATAAAGAATCAATAAGGAAATATCAAAAGACTAAGATATCGAATGACACAGATGTCACCATCAAGAACTGCTTAGATTTAAAAATTACAAAATAGGTATAAGGTTTTCATGTTTTCATTTTATAGTCGAATATTATTTATAAAACTATATATTTTAATGGATTACTAATTTATAAAATAATATAATTTATTTATGATTAATGTATAAACTGTTTTTGTATCGATATATTGTGATATCTATGATTTTTGCCTTGATATTCTGTGCATGATAAAAAAAATTAGTACATTATTTGACTAAAGTTTTAAGATATTCGTTAAAAATATTTTAGATTTAATAAAGGACTATATTATACATTTTATTCAAATAAATATCTTTAGGCTAAAAAAGTAGAGTAAAATATTGGGTTAATTTGTTGTTCATAGAAAGAAGGTAAATACCTTGCATCAATCTGGCCACACGGATTACTTTCAATCAGGGGATCACAGAGATAGGTTCTGAATTTGCCGAGTTACCAACTTGATCCTCTCATTTTTCTAACTTTAGCTTTTATTATTTGCCAAAAATAAATTTCTTGGCTTAAGAAAATAGTTTTTTATAAATAAAGATTTGTTTTTCTTTTTTTTTTTTCGGATATTGAATGTTTTTATATATAGGTTCGTTCTTGAAATAAATTAAAGTTAGTTCCAAGTTTTTAGGTGCTGCTAAAGAAGAGCAACCTAGATCATTATATTTACAATAATGTATGGGGGTGGTTATGTACAAGTGTTTATTTACAATTATATTCTATATTAGTGTCTTTGTGTGGGTCGGATTATCTGGTCCTTGGGGATCTTGTTCTGAAGTTTTTTTTTATGGCTTGTTTAATATTCAAGTTGGGGTTCTTTTTCCTATATTTTTCCATCAAAGTTAATTGTTCTTTTTCCTAAATCACTTTATTAGGTATCGCTCAAAAAGAGAACAACCTAGTTTATGATATTTACAACAATGAATAATATGTAAAGGTTATTCACATATTAAACAAAATGTTAACGCGGGATTCGATCCTGGTTCATGGCTGTCGGGAATAGAGGGTGTTACCTACTCGTTTATTGACTCAATTAAATTTAATATTATTAAGCCGTATATTAGAAAAATAAATGAATAAAAATATGGAATTTATGTTTCTTTGTGTGATTATTCAATATGTGTTCACTCTATTCTACGTATATAGATGACATTTTGCCGCTTTATAGAATTAGGTCTGAAAGGAATGAGACAGTTAGGGTTTCTACCCCGGGATAAGCAATTGGTTTAATAACGGTCCAATTAGTATTGGAGGTTTAGGTAATTAGATTTAGGGTAATTAAGGTATATATAAAAATGATAATTATAAATTCAATTGCCATCTATCGTTAAAATATATAATTATTATTTTGTCAATATGTTTCTTACGATAAATTTGTTCACATATTATCTCTACAGATCTTACTGCAAAGATGAAAATTCTTATCTAATTTTCATCACTGAAGTAAATGCTTTGGCAAAATACAAGATAATTAAAATATAAGAAAATATTAAACATGCGAAATAGATTCTGAGAAAAGAATAACAAAAACTATAATAAGACTCAGAACGAAACACTATAAAGGAATGACAATACATCCAGATGGCACAATAACCTATAGGACATGCAACAACTGTCCTGGTGTGGAACTAACACCTATCCACATATATTCTCATTAAAGCAATAGCCGCAGCCTTGCAGAAAATTGATATGGACCCAGAGCAGCAGCAACTTTACACACCCAAGATAATGAACATTGCGAATGCTGTGATAGAGATGCATGGGGACATCTGAGGCTCTTCATTAGACACGACAACAACAACATCACTGAAGTAAGGTTTGTAAAGATAATATTTGATAATATATCTCATAAGAATTCCAAAATAAAAATTACATATTTTGAATATATAAAAATGTTTGAATATTAGTTTAGAAAGAATCATTATTATATCTTTTAATTTTATTATTTTCATCTGCAGACGACTCCATGTGCACGCGCTACATAAGACTATATGTCTTGATAAAGGCTTTGTGTATGTGTGCGTTTTCTCATTTTTTAAAAGAAGGGTTAAAAGAAAAATTTGATCAGAAAATTCTAAGCTTTTATATATTCGTGAAACTTATTGTTCACAAGGTCCACTTATTCGAAACAAAGGAAGAGTTCCATTATTTCTGAGCGCCTATCTATCATGAATGATCTAAATATACTCCGGTCCAAATAATGGGGCCACAGAGGCGTGCCACATGATCTATTAAAGTGAGGGAAGGACAATTAATAAAATTAATAAAAGATCGCAATAACACGATACTTTCCTGTAAGACTACATACTTTATATTATGATACATTGCGCGCCATCTGTTAAGAGAATTCGAAACTATTATAGACGCGTATGGTTCTTTTAAAAATTAAACAATTTTCTACTGTCCTTACTGAATTGATTGAGTAATCCCATTATTTTTCTTTTGCAGTAAGGGCAGTAGAAATTGTTTATTTTTGAAAGAATCATACGCGTCTATAATAGTTACGAATTTTCATACTTTATATTGTCTCTGTTGTAGGATTTCCTGTTTATTTAATGTAATAGTGTGCATGTATCAGCGTATTATAATACCTTATAACTATTGAAAAAATGATTTATGGCTTTTTTGTATTTATATAACGCTTATAAAGCTCCCAGATAAATGCCAGAATGATTGTTGGTCCAACAATCTTGTTTAACAATGATTTATTAGGGAAAATGGAAGCATTAAGAAACACGAATGTTTCTTTTAAACATAAAACAAAATTCTACTGTCCTTACTGCAATGTAAAATATCGAGAGGGTTTGAATTATCAGTGTTGCACTCTCCCAGCGGTTTCTCCAATTAAACTACCTGACCGTTTCTTAGAGTTCCAATACTGTATTGGACGATTCTGCTTATATATGCTGCAATGAAGAGTGTAATCTTATAAATGGTATTCAGGTCCATACTAAGGGCATAAACTTATAGGACAGTAGAATTACATATAAAATGACTTATTAGTTGTATTAATAGTAATAGAATTAGTGATGATGACGGGGAATCGTTAAAAAATAATCATCATTTTTCCAAAACCGAAATATATAAAATAACCCGTATGGGGCCTGTTCTTTTCTCTCTCCAAAACTATGGCAGTAACACTTTTCAGATTCTGTATATCATGAGACAACGTCTTATCCTATTATACCAAATATTGTGGAAACGTTGTCGTACCAGCACAAAATCAACAAAACCCACCTTAGGTTTTCATTTTTAGATATCATAGACTTCATTATATTTCATCATGTAGGAAATTTTAGAGAAAGATGTTGCATATTTAATAGACTACATGTAAAAGTTTCCAAATTTTTAAAATCGAAAACTTGCTAAATATAACAAATTTGGAAAAAAAAAACTTTTGAGAAGTAGTTTATTAAATATATAAAAGAATGTTACTTATAAAATAACATATTTTTCCAAAAATGAAATTGTAAGTATTAATTCAAAGTAAAATTGAAAACCACAACTTCAATATGTTTATTCATATTAACAAATGATTATGTTTAGAGGAATAAGGAAGAGTTCATAAATCGATTATTTATTAATAAAAATAAACGTGTTACAGTTGTTTTTTAAATTTATGTTTAATATATATATATATATATATATCAATTAAAAAGGCATATATTGGATAGAATATAATTTTTTACCAATATTTCAGTTGGCTGATTATATATAGATCCAATATATGCCTTTTTAATTGAAGATCTATTTATGGATTTCTCTATTTTCAAAAATATATATATTTATATTTATAATATATATAATAAACAATATATATTGGTAAATATTGTTTATTTTAAATGTGCGTGATATATCCCAATATTGAAATATAAGATTTCAGGTAAATAAGCTGTGTGGAAGACTGGAGAGCCAATCAGACTTCTCCAAAATGTCCGATCCATAGTTCGACATTGTTATGCAAGCCAAAGGGCTGTAAGGCCGGTCCTATATCCTCTTCTGCCGGAAATAAAGTATTCATAAGTGCCAAGATCGAATTTCATTTGTAGAGAATTCATTTTAGAGGAATTCCTCGGGGATTTTCGTAATGGTCTCTTCTATACATTGGTGTCAATACTTTTGAATTAATAAAATGGCTATAATATACTTAACCGAATCTTTATTTTATTCCTCCTCTACGTGGCGGGCGGGAGAAGCAGCACAAGTAAGGGACTGCCCTGTAGGGCGAAGTATGGTGGGGACTCCGTGATCTTCGAGCCGCTACGGTAACCGTGAACAGGAAACTCTGAAATGTGGCTGACTAACGGGGCAATGGCACCCCCATTCCATGGAGCAACAAGGCACCTCAGTTTGCCGGTGTTGTGATCAGGGCGCACGAACCGATTTGATATTCTCCATGGCCAAGACACCACCATTCACACACCCAGAATCTATTTTCTGCGTTTAGCCATTGATGCCAGGTTGAATGCTAATCATAATACACGATCAGTTTGTATGTATATTATTTTAAACGAAGTGTAGTATCAATAAATAGCTCTTTTTTAAAAATATTTAAAAGTTTTATACAGTAAAACCTCCCCGTAAAGAACACCTAATTGTAGAGCCAAAGTGTCCTTTAGGGAGAGGTGTCCTCTTACCGGAGAGTTACTATATAGTAAAAAAGGTAATTTTGAAAATGAAAACTGTCTTTTGTATAGATGTGTCCTTTATCGTGAGTGTCCTCTCATGGAGGTTCTACTGTAAATATATTACACTGTGGCAATATATTCTATATCGGCAAAGAATCGCTACTAATTGTAGAAATGGAGCATGTTCTATGTTAGCTAATATAGAGCTGCCCAACCAAATATTTAGGGATCTATTCAAGATTTAAAAAGTTCCAAATCCGTGGATGAATAGGCCCTCCTTAGAAGGAATTGGTGTTCAGAGGGAAACATGTAATTTGATTTGGTGTTGTTGCGTTGGTCGGCTCAGAACTCAGGATAGAGCGGGGAGAGTGTAGAGGCTAGCCCCTCTCTTCGTCCAAATGTATATGTGAGGGTATTGCCACACTCTAAATATAAATATCCCCATGACAATGTTTTCCTTTTGTTATGCAGCAGACAATATTTATTATTTGGAAGAATAGTAAAAAAAGTGAAAATATTGCACTCGGATAAAATAGTTAAATCAAGAAAAAGGTATCATATGACCGTTGGTCGTTGAAATACAGCCTTGCACCACAATGACGAGGGCCAACAAGCCTCAGATACGAACATTGTTATTGTTTCTTAATATTATCAAAAAATAATATTTGACTAAAATTAATATTTGGTTCGTAAAGTATGATAATAAGAGTAAAATAAAATTAGTGAAGATTTGTTAAGGATAGTGTGAGTGGTTGTTAAAGGGAAATAGCAAACAAGCGCTGTTCTACCTCTCTTTGTTACTTTAAACATCTATATCTTTGATTGAGAAATAGATTTTTTCTACTGAGACACTGTTGAAAGTGTAAATTCCGTGATATTTCTCCGATATATTACTCTTGTGATATGCATATTGTTGTAATATTGTCTATGCTAATTTACATCTCTCCCTATATATCACAGCTTTGTTGGATTTGTTTGCTTGGCGTAAGCTGCTGGTGTATATAATTTTATCAAGTTTAATTTCTTTAATCTCTTGTCCTTCCTTATTGTTTATAAATACATTTAAGTAATAAAGGATCTTCGTAAATATCAGCCTTCTCTCTTTTCAACGAATATATACAAGGTGCGTTCATTAATTTCCAGGACTGGTTAAAAAATAAAATAAATAAAAAAAGCTAGAGAAAATATTTTTTTACAGAGTTGAATATTGGACATTCGACCACACTTGACTGAAATCACGAGTCTCGTGGCGCACGCGCCGATCTAAAAATAGAACAAAACAACTTCCTTGTAAGGTTCGCATTTCTAATTTTAAAATGGCCATTTTCGAAGAGCAGAGAATCTGCATTAAGTTTTGTTTTAAATTGAAAAAAGGTGCTACTGAGACGTATGAATTGATTAAAGAAGCTTTTGGCGATGCAGCTTTATCCCGTTCAATAACTTTTGAATGATTTTCACGCTTCCAAAAAGGTCGGGAAAAGGTAAACGATGATCAGCATACTGGGCGTCCAAGATCATTTCGTTGCGAGGAAAACAAGCTCAAAATAAAGGAGTTAATTAAATCTAACAGAAGAATTATCTTCTGTGACTGGACTATCTGTTTATTTGGGGATAATGAGGTGCTTAAGGGAGGCAGTGCGCCTTAAAAGACCTGAAAAATTGCAAAACAATGACTGGATACTTCACGTCGGTAATGCGCGGCCGCACACAGTCCATGTTGTTTTGCAGTTTTTGGCCAAGCATTCAACCATACAGATCCCTCATCCACCCTATTCCCCCGACTTAGCCCCCAATGACTTTTTCCTCTATCCTAAATTGAAAATTAACTTGAAAGGACGGAAATTTGACAACGTTGATATGATACAAGCTGAATCGAAGGCAACCTTGAGGAACCTCTCAAAAAGTGATTTTATCTCCTGCTTCGACAATTGGAAAAAAAGATGGAACGGATGTATTGAGGCAGGAGGGGCATATTTTGAAAAATATTAAATTAGTTTTTTTATTTGTTTTATTTTTTCAAAGATACAGAGCAGTCCTGGAAATTAATGAACGCACCTTGTATTTTCCCCAACAGACACAGTTACGATCCTATACATTCCAAGATGCAATTTATTTTTAATAAAAGTATTTATATATAAAACTATACATATGTATAGTGTACACTAATTAGTGCTGATGGCTTAGTGTTATTAAATATCCAATTCGACAACCAGGACTTGGGATTGAATCCCATGTTGGATGCCTTTTTTAAAATTAAAAATAGTGATTTTAATGGCCTCCTACTTGCGCAAAGAGAGGTGCGAATATTGGCAAATTTGCAAATTCCTTTTCTTATATCTCAATCAATATGCGCGGAATAGCTGCGCAATTGTTATCATTTACATAACTCGGTGAGCTAACTTTACCTTGAAATTTGCAGATTTTTCTGCCCAGTAAATCTTGGTGTTTCAAATTCAGAGTTACACAGTTTATAATAATGGCTTAGTAACCTATACGTGTTGTCTGCTCTTTCAATCCCTTTTCATTATCGTATATTAAAAGGTATATGTATGGTAGTAATCTATTTCTTTCATTTACCGTAAAAACGGTAGAAAATGCTATTAATATAAAAAATCTTGGGTTTTAATTAATTATAATTTATTTAGCGGCAGTAATAGCCTCTCTCTCTCTCTCTATTGTGATAATTCTTCATTCGAGTTGAGATTCAATAAGAAATAGCCATTTATGTTCATTGAATGTCTATCAATCCATATCTGACTGCCATTTAGTTGTTCTTCGTTCCAAATAATGGAGATGTGACACAAGAAAACAGTAGATGTAATACCGAATGTATGGGCTACAGGACAAATATGACCGAAATCACAGGAGATCTGATAGACAACGCCAGATACAACTGACACAGGGAACCTGGACATAGCTCAAAAGACAACTAACCAATGACACAGGAATCCTGGTATAAAGGCAAAGAAGCAACTGACCAAAGAAACAACTTCTGGCGAGTTTCTTATTGCGTTCAGTTATTAGGTGCCAGAAACAAACTTAGAATATATGACATTATTTGAAATACTCCCATACAAAGTACTCAAAATCACACCGAAGTAGCAATATTTGATATCTATATATTCATTTTTGGGGATATATATGAATTCTACACAAATAAATTTACAGATGGCAATAAAATTTAATTTACTAATTTACTAATATATGAATTCACTTTATTATTTCTCATATCTCACAACCCTATCCAACCTCATTGTGATATTCCATTAAACTTCAATAAAAGGTTATAGGAGTTTGCTGAAATCCGTGAAGTTACGCAAGATCCTCCCCCTCTATTGTTACGTGACTGAAGTCAAACTTCAACAACGGTTTCAACATTTCAACAATCCATGTGAAGTTTTATTCCTCAAATATGTCTATAGTAAATATATTTTGAGCGTTCATTCCTTGATCTATAATTTAATAATATCAACAACAAATCCAGAATTAAGTTTCTTGTACCATTTATTATTTCTCCAGCTTTCAGGATAACATGTCCCAACAGGAGCAACTAGAAATATAACTTATACACGTGTGTAGTTAGCTGGAAGTTATACTTCTAGGAGTTCCTTTGAAGAGCATGTTAGCCAAAAGATAGAGAAATAATAAATGGTGAAAAAACTAACCCTGGATTGGTTGTTGATATTATTGAGTAAAAAAACATCGTTTGCTTGATTTATTTGATGTTATATGTACTCAAATATTATATTACTCGTAAAAGAATGTGTGTGTTGTGTGTGATCTTGAAAATATAAATTTGAATTGGAATCATAGGCTATTTTATTTTTATTCAATCATCATTAATTTTTTATAATAAAAGGCGAACAAAAAATCAAAATATTTTAAAAATCAATACTTTGAAATTCATAGTAATAATCTTTTTGTTTTCTACGATATATATATATATAGATAAATTGTTATTAATAAAATCAACATTTTAATAATTTTAATTGACCTCTCTTTTCATACAAAATATGAGAATAAAATATGACATTGTTTAGAGAGAAATGATCGGCTGACATATCCTGACAAAATGGACAAAAGGAAGCAATTTGTCGATGCAGATTAGAACTCGGGGGTCCACATACGATGTGACAATATCCTGTCACATAGACTTTGTCGTCTGATATGCTTCCGGCTGGGAATTTAACGGCAGGGTTGCCGGATTATTGTTATTTATTGATCCAAGGGAAAGCCATAAAATGTTAATCCCGCTAGGTGACGCTACGGTAAATTTGGAGCGGGCAGTAAAAATGGTGGAGGTGAAACTGAACTGAGTGAATATTTTAATGGGCGGTATTAAAATTATTGGAAGATTATTGCTGATAATAATTTTATCTTTATTGTTCTATACTCGTAATTATTCCCAAAATACAACAAAAACAGTAAATAATTGTTTTAATCAGGCTATAATGAGAACAATTCTGTAAACAGAGCGTTATAAAATTCAATGGAATATTCTTTTAGCATCACACCCATGCGTTATGTACAGGGATGTTAAATAAAATACATTGTTTTAATACATCTTTAAAGATAGGGGTGATTTTTATGGTACATAGGGTTCTATTTTCATTTACTCTTAGGTTGGTGTCTGGCACTATTCTTGTCAGAGCAGAAAATACTCTGAGAGGACTAAAATTCCAATTTCAACAATATATGGAATTTTTCCGCATTGTTCACGAATTTCAATCTCAACCTCCCTTGCTAAAGAAATTTGTACATATACAACGGTATATATCTCCCTACATTTTATCTACCCTTCATTTACTCCTTTATTTCATATTATCCTTTATTTGGTCATAATTATTTTGTAAAAATTATTTAGAAGAATCAATACTATTGTTTAAACTGTCTATTGTCCATTCTCGACTTTTCTTTTTTCGGTTTTCTTTCCATATCTCCCTCCAGTAACACCGTGAAACACTTAGAGCGCCGGACATACATGCCAACGCTATATATATGAAATCAAAGCAGAATTTGAAACCGAGATAAAGAAATATATTTGATAACATTTTAAACTGGAGTGTTTTAATAAAACTATACTGTATAAGTGTTATTCAAATATTTATTCTTGAGAATTCACAAAGGAAGGCAAGCAAATGTAATGGGGAAAATGAACCATTGACTTCAAGGTTCACTTCAAAATTGTTTCATGTCACGGTTGATATAAAAATACCCATGAAGAACATTTAAATAAACCATACTTTTCATTTGTTCCATATTGACTCAGGACTACAAGAGCTTCCTGGTACTACAGTACACTGTGCGCAGTATAGTACTATTCCTGTTATATTCCTCTTGTATATACTCCCATTATAATATTGGCTTTGTTTATTGTGAATTATATCTCTACATATTAAAAATTGTTATTTTATAAGATTACTAGATCCTTGATATGTCTCTCGTACTTTCTTTAAACTTATATTCTTAGTAATTTTCTTTTACTCAAATATTTTTTTCCTATTACATAGACTTTCTATATTAACTTTGGCATAATAAAAATTGATAATTATTAATACCTTTCCAAACTTTGTTCCAATTTACTATAATGTTCCATGTTTCTACTACACTTATTATTAATTTGTTAATTATATTATGAATTTATCACAAATGTATCGATTTCGATACTTCTTTGAATATATGTTGAACATTTTCGTCACTATATCGAATACTTTCATATCTTATCCTTCAATCGAAAGAATCAATTATCTTTAAATTGTTTATTTTTAAAAGTTAATCATCATATGAAAATAAAGAATAATTTATAAAGAAGGGAGGAATGTGTGGAGATATTCACTAATGTATTCGGTGTTGTTAAAATTACAAATGGAGAAAAGAGTGTTGAATAAAATTGTGTTTGAAGCTCCCAACATAAAATAGTTTAAAGAGAAAGTCTCCACTGAGCCGATATACCTAATAAAACCTCCTAGGACATAAAACCGTGTTTGGAACCCTGCTACTGTGTGTACTTCCAAAGATCTATTAATTATGGTCCTAAGTCAAAATGGATGCGGAGCGAATTTTAAAAGCTTTTCTATTTTCCTATTCAGCGAAATCTTTCGGATTATCGTTTACTGAGAAGAGGGAGAAATTCTTTGTGGAAAAATAAGTTTATTTGAGAGCTTGGAAACCACTCAATTGTGTCGGTAGATATACCCGCTGTATTGGGAGGTAATACATCCTCACACCGCTACTCACAACTCTCTCATATATTGAATTCATGCCGTCATTATATTTTATATTCGAATATATCAATGTATGTTACCAATAAATGATATTTTGATCCAATATATTCCTTTTAATTGAAGATTGATTTATGGATTGCTCTATTTTCAATTCGAATATACGTGTAGCAATATGTTTAAACCAATTGATTTAAATCTCCTGGATATAAATTGAATAATAAAACACAGGTTTCTGGAGATTGAGTTTCATATTTATTAACACAATCTCAAGTTTTCAGGCATCTCTGCCCTTCTACAGAAATACATAAAAACGACGACGTTTTATTCGCAACACACCATGCTGTGAATGGTATAGCTATATAAATTTTAAAATGCACGAAATCATTTGTTCTAGAATGTTTCCACAATATTTGATCCTTTCGTATAAAACACTTCGGCATGATAAAGTCTGTGAAAATTCATTTCCATTGAGTTTTTTTTTTTTTTTTATAAATCACGAAATATACTAATTAGTCCGATATACAGGCTAATTTGCATATTATATATAAAGTCATAAATGATTATGATATTAATATATTAGTAAGTAACTATCTTCACTACTTCTATACTATACGAATAATAAACTTTTGGTGAAATATATTGGTTGTGTGACCATTCATCCCGACAGAGTTCGGACAAAGCCGGGTCTTTTTTTTTTTTTTTGTACTATAAGGATATCTGGTAGAGGCCAAAGTATAAGATAGATCTACATGTAGAGTGACCCGCAAAGTTTACATCGAGTTGAAAGATACCAGTTGCTATATACCCGGTAGAATCCACACACGAAACACAGTAGCATGTATAGACAGACTTACCTCGATGCCTGTTAGTCTGCTTGTCAAACATCAGCATGGCATCCTCTATCTGCAAGCACACAAGATCCAGTGTTAGGCTTAGCTTGTCTATCGTAGCACTGATGCATGTAAGTAGAGAGTTTTGTGCGTAGTGTAGCAATATTGGCTCGACTAGATCAGCATTGGCACAGCATTAAGGACGGTAGTGCAATGTAGACATATCGAAGTGAAAAGTCGGCCGTAACTACCGGGAGAGTGGAGCTTGTTAGAAACCGGTCTGCATTTCGACAGCAGACGACAATGCCAAAAAGACAATCCAAGGATTTCATCCTGTTTGTATCACTATAATGTTTGTCCATGGCGATGGTTTGAAGTCCAAAGTCTAATGTGAGACATTTTTATAATAAACAAATTCCACCCTAATTCGCTTGATTTCTGAAGTCAAACTTTAACAGAAAGTGGGTTTTATTAATGCAGGTTCGTATTTAAAGGATGAAAGGCATTTAGTATGCCAAGACTACATGCAAAAAAAAAACTAACATTATAATAATGTATACTCAGATGTTGTATCAAACGATTGACGTGTGGAGATATTCAGTAGAATGTCCGATATTTCAACATGAAAGATAGCTTATATAAAAATATCGCAAAACTTCACAATACAACATAAGGCTTGGGACATATTGTCCAAAGAGACCGTTTCGCTATCCCCTGAATAAGGCTTCAGAGATGATTTGAGGAACAGCCCAGTTGGATGTCTACATGGATTTGACAACACAAAAAGTCTTCGACAAATGTTAAAATCGAGTACAGCAGTACGATTTGGCCGATGGCAGCCATTTAGGATAAGGCGCAGAAGACTATAAAACTAACCTACAGATCAAAAAATGCAATTAAAATTCTTCTATGTAATGTATGTTCACAAAAAGATGCTAGCATTCTCTTTTACGATATACATTTATTTAGATAAATTCAATTTAGCATGTTTTAATAAGAGAAAATAATAGGAATTACCAATAGAGTTAATGAAGTCGAACATTTTAATAAGCGTAGACCGAATGATAAAGCATTGATAAAGGTGAAATGTAACTATTCTTTTTTTGGAATTAAAAAAGTGAAGAATGTGTTAAACCCCAAATTTCAATTAAAGCTCTTAATTCCTTGAAATGTCACGTCATAATAAAAGAATTGTAATTAGCAAGAAATCTGCTAGTTTTTACTGGATCGTTGATGGAAATATTTTTAAAATGCATTTTATTTAAAAGATTTGATGTCAGATTAGTTAAAAGGATGTTAGGTGACTTTTAAAACAAAAAAAAAACTTCTAATTAAAAGCAATGTTTTGTTCTTTTATTCGTTTGGTTTTAAATTTCTTTAATTGGGGGTTGTAATTGGCGAATGTGTATTGGATAACATAGCACTCCCATTTAAATTTTCTATGAAGAAAGAAATGCTCTCTGTTAAAGTTGAAACTACTGTGTTACCAGTTTAAAAGATTCCTGTTTGAGAAAGAATAATCAATGAATGTTTAAAAATCTCGAAAATAACTTCCTCCATTACTACACCCATTAGAATTATTCGGAAATTCTGATCATTTCTATGATTAACTATAATATATTTATAGTAAGAGAGAAATAATATTTTTAATAAATTAAGAACTATATTGTAGCGAAGCATTTATTATTTTACACTAGTATTAACAAAGTATCATTTTTTTAAATGTTTATATTTTACTACTCTGTTAACTTCCCTCATTCCTTATCTTTTGTTTATCCTTCATAGTTTGTTCTTGCCTTAAATTGCTGTGTCATCCTAAAATTTGTCTTCCCTAATTTTCTACGTGGCAATGTATGAAAATAAGAATATGATTGGTATGATTATATTTCTTAAAATTAAAGATATTATGCCAATATAAATATTTTCATTATCTCGACGTTTCGACAAAAATATTTTGTCCCCGTCAGGAGTAAATAATTTTTAACGCCTTGCCAAATACTTTAATTTTTATTGGCTCCTGACGAGGATAAAAGATTTTTGTCGAAACGTCGAAATAATAAAAATATTTACTGGCCGAAGTATCTTTTATTTTAAGAACTATGAATGCCGGCCAGGCAACCTCTATCTTTACGATGAAATATTCTTCATCGCAGTAAGGACAGTAGAAATTTGATTGATATGTAAAAGAAACATTCACGTCTTAATGTTTTCATTTGCTATAATTGAGAGCAATGTTCCTTTTTTAACAATTAAGCTCACTTAGGGTCGTTATACCTTTTAGATATATAATATATAATTGTATAATAATTATCGATAAAATATAAAATTTCTTTTTTTTTTATTTGAATCGGTTTAAAGAAAACTATCACAGTTTGATATTAGACCAATATAGACATTATTATCCCTTTATTGGAAACTAGAAACAATGTTTGGTGTGTGTTTGGATATAACATATTGGTATGTTAAAAAAGGAGGAAATGACCATAAGTGAGTCTGTATATAATGGGAGAAGCCATGTAAAAGGTTGGAATTAGCAATTCCAATGTGGTTGTATGAACTGCTCCCAGTTGGAGAACGTCCAGACACTAACGATCTGGAGACACTGCTAATGAATTGACAGCGAAGGACGTCATCGTCTGGTATTTTTATTTCCACAACTTGGGAGGTGACACTGAACGTGCGGCCAACCGATTGTTGGTTTTAAATGGTACAAGACCGAATCCCAAGACACATTTCTACCTTTTCAAAGGTCATTTACAATCCTAATTATACAAGGTGTTACAAAAAAAAAAATCATAAGACGTCGCAAATCTGTTGAATAAAAAAATAGAAAGAGTTATGGCGTCTTATGATTTTTTTTTTTATTCTGTTGTGAAAATAAAAGCGGCGAAGGACGATCATATTTAGAGAAGAGGTAAATATATAGCAAAAACTTAGAAAAATCGCTAATCAGTTGCTACATATTAAATCACATTAGGTTCGAAATTCATGATGATCGTCCCCGCCGCTTTTTTTTTTTCACTCAGATACATCTAATTGCTCAAAGACAAGATTAAATATTTTATTAATAAATAAAATTGAAAGAGTTGCGGCGTTTTGTATATGTATATATTTTTTTCTGTATTTTTGTTGAAAACCGCAATCCTGAAGGTGTCCACAAAAATATTTAGACATTTTTTACTATGAATAAATTCTACCAATAATTTTTATAATTAATAAATACAAGACGGCTTTGAATAAGTAACATGTTTTATGAACATATCTCTTGGAAGTATGGTTTGGTTATAGATTGGGCTTTAGTGCAGATGAATACGTAAATAGATATTATCAACTATCCTTAATTTGAAATTGATTTTAATAATCTTATCAAATTTTCAGCTTTGAATAAGCTTTAATAAATTTATATAATTTTGCAGTATGTAAATGTTGATGGATATGTATATAGGGTGGATTTTCGTTAAAGCTGTTTTATGGTAGTTAGGGTCATGGAGAAGATTCACCCTTTTGGCTTGAAAACTTTTAACCCAGAAATAACTCTTTATCATGCCTTTCGTTACGATTATTTGACCAAATGATTGTGGCCTTCTATTCTAATAACTTATTGATAGAAGTTCTTGTGAATAGTATCAACTCTTTATATTAATCGAATATCGAAATAGAAACATTGTAACGAACAAGTTCCAAACTCTTTTGTAGATTTTTTGGTATAAAACACTTTTCATCTACAGAATTTTCCTTCTCGTATCAAAATAAAGCATTTTAAACTTTATCTTCTTTCCGCTTTACTCACAGATTGAGATCAAAGTTGTGTAAGCTTTTTATTAATGTTAATCTGTATAATTTTAACTGATATTCTTATCAAAAAAGAGAAACTGCATTGTTTTGGTATATTTTCAAATGGCCTTTGTGCACATGACTATCTCCCTACCACGCAAAACGGTAATTAGCTTATATAAAGAAGTTTTAAATAAATATAATATTCTAGATGCGCGTTTAAACTCAGTGTTGCCTTTATTTTAATTACATTTCTATTGTTTAAAATGCGATATAAAGTTGGGCTCTCTCTCTCTCTCTTACATTACGAAAAAAATAGTATTAATAAAACCTTTTTTTTCTAATAGCGATGAAGACAAAAAAAACTGGGCAAATTGAATATAATGCACAGATATAATGATAGTGTATTGGGATAAAGTGCATAAATTAAGAAAAATAAAAAGGCATCTCTTATCGTGCAACTTAGAGTTGAACGATGGGGAGATGCCTATTTATTATTCTTAATAATGCTTATATTTCAAAATTATTTCTCTTATATTCTATTGATGGTCAGTAGATGACGCTAGGAGACCGAATGACAATGCATGATCGTCAATGAGCTCCTGGTTAACGCCAGGGATTTACAATTTAAACCTTAGAACGGGTTATCATTTCAGGTTCATTGAAATTGTGCAATCCAGTGTGAATGTACAGGTTTATTAGTGATGGTAAGAAGGAAGATCTCAAGACAAGACAATCTGCCGTAAAACCAACTTTATGTCCAGAAACTATCAAATTTTCTTTCTGAGAATATATCCTCTCATAAAACTTCGATAGCAATCTCTAGTTTGACGCTTATAAGGAGCAGGTTGTAAAAGTGGTGACTGGTTGGAATCCTGAGCCTTCAAAGTTGGAGAATTACGATACTGAAGAATCTCAAATGAGAGACAGACTGGAAGCATGGGTATTCTGGCTTTTCCTAAGAATGGTCGCTCATGGAAAGTTGGATTAGTTTAGATCAATTACTTTTCTTTTTTGAAAAATAGTCGCTCAAAAGGTTGATCGATAATCAATTGGGTTGCTATTATAAATTTCCTGTTGGAAATTTGTCTGTTAGCTCGATGTCACCGCGCCATGTTTATACGTTGTCAGCTACCTCGATGTCACCATGACATGTCTGTACGTTGTCTGTTAGCCTAGATGTCACCATGACATGTCTGTACGTTGTCTGTTAGCCTAGATGTCACCATGACATGTCTGTACGTTGTCAGCTACCTAGATGTCACCATGATATGTCTGTACGTTGTCTGTTACCTAGATGTCACCATGACATGTCTGTACGTTGTCAGTTACCTAGATGTCACCATGACATGTCCGTACGTTGTCTGTTACCTAGATGTCACCATGACATGTCTGTACGTTGTCTGTTAGCCTAGATGTCACCATGACATGTCTGTACGTTGTCTGTTACCTAGATGTCACCATGACATGTCTGTACGTTGTCCGTTACCTAGATGTCACCATGACATGTCTGTACGTTGTCAGTTACCTAGATGTCACCATGACATGTCTGTACGTTGTCTGTTACCTAGATGTCACCATGACATGTCTGTACGTTGTCCGTTACCTAGATGTCACCATGACATGTCTGTACGTTGTCAGTTACCTAGATGTCACCATGACATGTCTGTACGTTGTCTGTTACCTAGATGTCACCATGACATGTCTGTACGTTGTCTGTTACCTAGATGTCACCATGACATGTCTGTACGTTGTCAGTTACCTATATGTCACCATGACATGTCTGTACGTTGTCAGTTACCTAGATGTCACCATGACATGTCTGTACGTTGTCAGCTACCTAGATGTCACCATGATATGTCTGTACGTTGTCTGTTAGCCTAGATGTCACCATGACATGTCTGTACGTTGTCTGTTAGCCTAGATGTCACCAGGACATGTCCGTACGTTGTCAGTTACCTAGGTGTCACAACGGCATGTCTGTACGTTGTCAGTTACCTAGATGTCACCATGACATGTCCGTACGTTGTCAGTTACCTAGATGTCACCATGACATGTCTGTACGTTGTCTGTTAGCCTAGATGTCACCATGACATGTCTGTACGTTGTCTGTTAGCCTAGATGTCACCATGACATGTCTGTACGTTGTCTGTTACCTAGATGTCACAACGGCAGGTCCGTACGTTGTCATCTAACTCGATGTCACCGCGGCCCACCTAGATGTCTAACAAGAGCGCCACACGACATCTCCAGCTATATTTAAGCCACCGTCCGGCGGCGGTGGGATAGGTTGTCGCTATTCTGGTCGGGCCGTGGCTGCCAGAACGCCCACGCAATTGGGACGACTATCTACCATGTCTGGTGTTTGACACTCCAGGAACCCGGCTTCTCTCATACGTCGTACAATATACCTTCAGACATATTTATCTTGTTCTTTTATTATATTACCGCTGATGCCATAATTTCAAAATTCTAAACCTCTTTTCTATTATCAGAAAATTTGGAAAGAAGTTAAGGAATGTGTGCATAGACGACCAAGAAGGCTAAACAATGGAAACGGCGATTCAGCGTTTACATATAGGATGAGAGAATATATCTCTTTTAATTATTTTATTTTACTTTTATTGTGAAATTTATATCAGTAGTGAGATAAATATTGAATGTTGGGTGTTTTTTTTTTTTTGGCGTCTCTTTTTTTTTTTTTTTTTTTTTTTTTAAGGCTAATATCTTTTGACATTATCCTCGTTATATGGGTGTATACATTTCGTATACATGTCAGAGCTATTCCTCTTTTCTTTCTACCCAACTTTTCTTCTTTTGCGTATGTTTTTTTTTTTACTTGGCACGAGTCCACAGTAGAAGTCAATTAAAGCCTGATAGACTAAATAAAGTATGGTTATATATTAGTAGTGTATAAATATAACTATACTAGAAATTTTGTATCAGGTTTGATGTTTTACCAGGATGTACTAGCCGATGGTAGTTGAAAACATAATAACTATACTAGGAATGTTGTGTCAGGTTTGATATTTTACCAGGATGTACTAGCCAATGGTAGTTGAAAATAAGAATATACTAGAAATTTTGTGTTAGGTTTGATGTTTTGTCAGGGCGTACTAGCCAATGGTAGTTGAAAATAAGAATATACTAGAAATTTTGTATCAGGTTTGATGTTTTACCAGGGCGTACTAGCCAATGGTAGTTGAAAATAAAAATATATACCATAAGTGTTGTTTCAGGCTTAATATTTTACCAGAGCGTACTATACTAGAAATATTGTGTCAGGTTTGATGTTTTACCCGTGCGTACTAGCCGATGGTTGTGAAAACATGATCGAATACTACGGCACATCCCCGGATTTTAAAGATTGCACATTAGAGAGGACGTAGTTGAGATTGAAAACAAAGAGCACATTCCAGCCCCAGGATTTGGCGTGCGGAGGATTCAATAAAGTCAGTTGCCATAGCAACAAGATCGATCCGCGGATTTATCCCATTGAAATGTCAATCCAGCTCTCCAATAATCGGTTTCACTTTCTGCACCAACTTCCCCCAATTTCATATTTCTCTCTCCACTCTTTTTCCCCCCTCCGCTCCGCTCTGTAGCGAATTTATCATCATCATAATCGCGTCTATCTCTGTAATGATCGAGATTATCCTAATGATATCCTGTCTGTCTGTCCTTACCTCCAGAAAGTTGGCTGAATTAATGCCTCCCCAGCAGATAAAATTCGACGTTTTTTTTTTTTTCTTTTCAAGTTACTACTCAGCACCTTAAAAGAGTTTGCCAATCTTAAGATCAATCCGTAAGACTTTTAATCGATGTAATTTATAAATTTAAGATTGAAAAAGATATATTAATTATTTATAAGAGAAATGAAACTATTTGAAACGATTTTTAAAATGTATTCTCAAATAGAACAACTTCCTCCTGTTCTTACTGCAATGGAAAATATTGGAAATACATCATCTCTAGTTTAATCCACCATACTGTTCTAATATGGTATTGAAATATTTTGTCATATACGACATTCTCTAAATAATATTTTGGTCAAAATATATATATTAACAAATACCATTAACTTGAATTAATATGATGCATTAGCGCGCCATCTGTTGTGAGAAATTTAAACTATTTTTGAAGCGTATGATTCGTTTTTGAAACAAAACACTTTTTCTACTGCATTAAGGGCAGTAGAAAGTTTTTTTTTATCTCAAAAATGATCATATTATTAACTTTAGGTGATTGAGTTAGTTCTATCTATTGACTTAAAGACATTAGCGCCTTATATATGCAAGAATATGAAATTTAGTGATACTTTTTCTAAATAAAACACAACTTCTTGTTGTCTTTACTTCGGTTAGACAGGCCTTCCTAATATGTCCATTACAGAATGGAAGTTGCTCTATTTGATGCGAAACTTAGATAGTTTATCGAAGAACCGCTATGGATATAGAGAAACTGCAGGGACTTGACATCAAGCAACCATATCTGCTAGGAACACAGTCGTAACCTGGAGTCAAGATTATAATTGTAAGTCTTCAGATAATAAAAAGGCAAATATTGTATTGAATAAAAGATTTATTTGCCAACATTTCGGTTGGCTGAACACCAACCTTTGTCAAGGCATTACATTTTTTTAATAAACAAATTTAAATGATATTATAATATCACTTGTTTATACAAAATGTAATGCCTTGACAAAAGTTGGCGTTCAGCCAATCAAAATATTGGCAAATAAATCTTTATGCCTTTTTATTATCTAAATATTTAAATATGGATTGCTCTATATTCAGAACAATAGTAAATATATTACACAATTTTTAATAATAATAAACGTTCTTACCTGATCTATAATTAAATAAAATAAATAGTGTTTACAAAGAGGACTTATCCTAGAATCCATAGTATCCCACAAACTGAACAGCATCAACAGAAAAATAGATCTTCCAGAAGCTTATCATCCTCTCCTGTCCTTTATTTAAACCTCCCACATGTTTATTTCAATAGCCCTAATCATGCGCCGTCTCGTGGTTTCAGACTGCGTATTTAATATTTACTTTTCTCAAAAATCGGTCTTCTGTTAATATTAACATATATAAATAGTTTAAAAACTTTCTTATATATATATATTCTCCTTCCTACCATTTGTACCATAGTTCTTATAAGTCGCGCTTCATTTCTCGCCTGTTGAAGGGTTTTTACCTGAAAGCTTGCACCTATCTATATATATAATTGCCTTATTCTGTCTGAAGCTCACGGATAGAATGCGCGCCCATTGGCTGCCGGCGAACACGTGTCCTCCCTGCCCCCCTCTAGACAACCCTGTTATCAGCTGTGTGATACATACACCTGTCTATAGCGGCCATTCTAGACAACCCTGTTATCAGCAGTGTGTTACATCCACCTGTCTATACAGACCACCCTGTCTATAGCGGACACTTTAGGCAACCCTGTAATCAGCAGTGTGTTACATCCACCTGTCTATACAGACCACCCTGTATATAGCGGCCATTCTAGAAAACCCTGTTATCAGCTGTGTGATACATACACCTGTCTATAGCGGCCACTCTAGACAACCCTGTTATCAGCTGTGTGATACATCCACCTGTCTATACAGACCACCCTGACTATAGCGGTCACCTTAGGCAACCCTGTTATCATTAGTGTGTTACATTCACCTGTCTTTACAGACCACCCTGTCTATAGCGGTCACCTTAGGCAACCCTGTTATCAGCAGTGTGATACATACACCTGTCTATACAGACCACCCTGTCTATAGCGGCCACTCTAGACAACCCTGTTATCGGCTGTGTGATACATACACCTGTCTATACAGACCACCCTGTCTATAGCGGCCACTCTAGACAACCCTGTTATCGGCTGTGTAATACATACACCTGTCTATACAGACCACCCTGTCTATAGCGACCACCCAAGACAACGTTTTTAAAATATATTCGCACTCGGGTAAAACCCGGGCGTTGCCCGGGCCATTCGTCTAGTGCATCAATAAAAGAAACTCGTCTTCCTTCACCATGTTTTTTCGTTTAAAGAGGGCTAAGTATCTTGTATAACTTTTTTATTTCTCAATTTTTTTTTCGCATACTTGTCACCCCTCAACAGGGTAGAGTATTACAATTTTTAATGTCATTATTATATTACTGTAAATAATAAAATGTAAATATAGACCATTCAATATACACCTTTTTAAAGAAAACTTGTAACTTTTTGAAAAAATTAGTTATTATATTATAACTTGAATATTGGGGAAGACAAACATCTCAGATTTAAACGGCAATTTATTTGATATAAAATAAAATATTATAATTTATAAAATACCTAAAATCTAAAGATATTAGTCAAAATATGATGAATAAAATTACGAATCTGGGTATATAAATAATAAATATTTTGCTATAATATTATTATTTATTTTTCTGGGATTTGAAATTATCATCTTCCTTTTGATAATTTTAATCAAAAATCTTGGCAAAGTTAATGTAAAGAATGTAATTCTGACAGAAATAAATTATATATTTTCTATTATTATATTTATACTGCATTTTCATAACGAATAATAAACAGTTCTATAAATCTAGCATTTATATTCACAGTTATTTCGCTAAATAAAAATATTCTAGTATATTTTAAAACAAAATATGCATCTAATTTGTTTTTGCCAAAATATATATAAAATCTATAAATAAATATTCTATAAATTATAAAATAATTTATATTTTTTAATATATGGTAAATATTTTATGTTCATAAAAAAACGCGGTTATTAATAAATTTCAAGCATATTAAAAAATGGCTTAACATGGGGGAGGTTAATAATAGTTCTTATGGAGCTCGATAGATGGCGCTGGTCGCCCAGGCGGGAGTTGAGCTGCCAGGCTGGAGGCGATATGAATAAAACTCCTTGGAGCGGATTAAAGTGGCGCTCTTTAATTGTGCAGCGCCGCGATGTTTATAATTACAGGAGCGGAAACTAGCATCGCCCTTGGTTGAACTCACTCGAGTAACTATGTTTTGTTCAGGTCGCATTTGTTGGTGCACAGAGTGTCCTGAGGGAAACCATATGTACATCTTAATATTGTCAGATATATCTAATTGAAGACCGCTTCTGGGACAATGTGGTCTTTATTGAGGCGTGCCCTAAGGGAAACCATATATACCTCTTTATATTGTAAGTTTTTTTTTTCTTATCCCTAGTACACGTGGTACAGGCCATGATAATCATGGTGGGTAGAAGTTGGCAACTGCTTTTACTGTAAGTGCACCGCGTGTGAAAAGCAGTTCGACTTTGCACTTACAAATGTGCCAGAGCCCCGTTTGGCTACTTTCACTCGCTGATGGGGTGAACTTTTGCAAGAATCGGAGGCTATTGGAGTATCTTTTTTTTTAATCAGAAAAAGTGCCCAATACGGGATTTGATCCCGGGTCATAGCGGTCGAAAACCATCCTTCCACCGATCCTAATTAAAGACTGCTCCTGAGACATAAATGTGGTCTTTATTGGGGTGTGAACTTTTAAATAAAAGCAAATTTAGCAATGCTATAATCATTTGAACTTTTTCGATCTTTGAAATCAGTTTACTTGTTTTATTCATCAAGCAGTTTTGATATCTGGTCGCTACTTATAAATGCACTTGTAGAATTGAGGAAGACATTTTTGTGTCTGGTTGAAATTGAGAAGGGATCGCTGGTTAGAATATTATTTTAAAGGAGAGGATTAAAGATTTTGGAAAAGTGGGCGTTGAAGAGGTATGGTCATTGAAAGAGGCGTTTCATTCAGGAGATGTCGTTAAAAAAGATGATCGCCAACGAGACGGGTGCATTTAAGACTCAAGGTCGTTAAGGGGGCATCTATAGAATATTCGCTGGTACCGATTTCAAATTTGTCTAGTTGTTTGAGTATATGGGTCCGAAACCCGGATTGAAACAATAAATTAACCTATAAGTTGTTTCCTAACCTATTGAGAAGTAACCAAGCAAACACTGTATTGGGCAAAATGTCCAACTACATGTAGAGTACTTTACACTTGCAGGAATCCGCCGGTCTCAAGCCCGGATGAAAAAAAGGAGGAGGAAAAGCAGTAACAAGCTCTCTAAAAAACATGGACTCAGCTGGCTCGGCTGGTTGTACCTAGTAAGGGCTCCTGATCCAGGGATACAGGATGAGCAGCGTTTGTACTCCATATTAGGAGAGGTTGTACATAGCGTCTGTTCCTCATGTAAGTGGCAGCCATTCCATATTGGAGCTAAGTCGGCCTGCCACTGAGTAGTGCTCCCAGTCTTAATGACAAAAGCAGACGCATTCTACTTCACCCAGTCATGATGGTTGTCAAATCTCCTTTGATGAGTTCTAATAATTATCAGTAGACATTATCAAAAACCCTCAAGCTCTATAGACTTGATAATCTGATATGTGTGATTGAGTGGAGATAATCATGATTGAAACCATGATTATCATGACCTTTTACTATGTGTGCCTTCATATAAATGACAATAATTATAAACAATTATAAAAAACGTTGTGATATATAGTTACAATATAAAACAATAATAATATACGATTAAAAACAAACTAAATAATTGATTTTCTCAATGTTAAGTTTTTTAGTTCGCTGAGGTTTGATTAGTAAATAAAAGTAATTTGAATTTTAATTCTTTCACTTTTTTTAGAAACAAACAAAAAATGCATTGCAAAAACTCAATTTAAATTTTCACACACACACACACACACACACACACAAAAGCCTTTATTAAGACACACAGGTCTTACAGAGGATTCTCCTTGGGGTTACAAAACGGAGAAACCTATGAAAGTGGGAAATAAAAAATGGAGAAAGATTATATACATTTGGTAAATATATACAGATTATAAGAAAGAATAAAAAATAAGAAGAATAAAAAAAATCAAAAAAAGAGAAAAAAAAAAATTTTTTGGAAATATGGATGGGAGAAGTGGAGAGCGAAAAGAGGAAAGAAAACAGGTATTTACATATGGAGCAAGACCATTTAAGCTCTCACACAGCACAGGTGGGCCATGTATTTTTTAAGAAATCTTTAAGAGATTTCCCAGGAAATCCTCGTGTTCAGGGTTGTAAGGTAAACACCGTTTTATCATTGTTAACTTATCGTATCTGCCTAAACAAATAATTGGATGTTGGTTCTGTCTTTCTCATCAAACAGAAATTTTTGGTATGTTTGAATGTTCGGTTAAGTCTTTCTTTTTTACAGCATTTTTATGGAAGTTATATAGATTTAGAGCTACTGAACTATTGTCTATAAAGTTGGATAATAAAGAATATAATGTGAAGTGTGTATGGCCTATCTTAGAGAAGAGTATTTTTCTTTCCGTGTCAAGAGGCATGCATTCAAATATATAATGTTCTAATTCATTTTCGGTTCTATTTTTGCATAGTTGGCAATACAAGTCTTCTGTCCTTAGATATTTTATATGGTCTTCTCGATATAAAACAAATAGAATTCTCAATTGCGCAATGAGGCGTTTAGCCGGCAGTGGGAGTTCACTTAGTAGATAGTTCTCTGCTGCGAATGTTTTATGTAAATATTTGTAGTGTGTGTGTAGCTTCGAATTGGTTATTCTTGATTGGTCGGTTTGGATAGACTGTTCTATAGTGATTCTGATAATTTGAGGTATTGCTTTCTGTAGAATATTGGGGTCTGAACAATTCTTTAACCACATGAATCCAGTTGAGTTTAGGATATTCATTAAATTTTCTGTAAAACCTATAAAGGCATTCGTCAGAGTGGACGTTTCCCATAATTGGGCTAGACAGATTGCGGGCAATCTGGATTTTTCCATTTTTAATATTCTTAACCAGAACTTTAGAATTAGTTTGGTTGCTGTGACTCCTAGTGAGAAGCGTCCGGTTTCCATGCGTAGTATGTAGCCTGGTGTGTTACTCGGCAAGTTCAATAGTCGTCGGAGATAGTTATTCTGAATTTGGTCCAAGATTTTGTACTTTTCGTTTGCCCAAATTGGAGCAGAATACAGCAGAGTTGACAGGATAATCGAGTCTAATAGTTTCATTGATGAACCAAATGAATTCAACCTGGATTTCTCCATAATTTTCCATACTTCGCCGGTAGCTGCAAGCGCTTTGCCTTTAAAGTATGAAGCCACTTGACTAAACGAGATTGTTGTTGTGAGGGGATAGCCAAGATAGAGATATTTCGATGTCACTGTCAACAGTTGGTCTCCCCAGAACCATTTGTCCGATTTTGCAGGGCGGCCACCATTTCGGAAAACCATTATCTTGGATTTTGATTCGTTCAGGGTTAGATGATTTGTTTCGAAGTATTTTTTCAACATGTTGATTTTTATTTGTAGATTGATTTTTGATTCTCCTATGAGAATTATGTCGTCGGCATACATCAAAAGGTGGACCGTTCCAAAATTAGGGAGGTATATGCCTGGTAGAGTAGAAATTTAAATTTTCCATTTCTCTTTCTTAATTTGTTTTTGTGAAAGATTTTTTTTTCTTTTTAACTTGTGCTTGTGGTTGTTAATTAATTTGTAATTCAGGCAATTAAAATTCGCTCTACAAAAAAAAAAAACAAAGACATTATCATATCGAATTACAAACAACAACATGGCTAAAAACTCCATTGCATAAAAAACTAATATATTTGGATTGTAAAAATATATCTCTTTTAAATTATAATTATATTATTAAATAATAATAAGGTATATATTGGATTGGGAGAATAAAAGATTTATTTGCCAATATTTCGGTTGGCTGAAGGCCAACCTTTATCAAGGCATTACATTTTTGTATAAACAAACTCAAGTATGGATTGCTCAGAATAATTATATAATATAAATACAACATTATATAATACAATATAATGCGGCTTATGATTATATAACGAAGTTTTACAATTATACCGCAAACTTTTGAACGAAAAACCGAAATTTATTTTAAGGAGAAATAACGATTATATCTAAACTTAGGGATGAAGTATGAAAGGATGAATTGTGAAGAGTAATAATAAACAGAAAATTAGCATTACTCTTTACAATTCATCCGATCATACTTCATCCCTAAGGTTAGAAATAATCGTTATTTCTCCTTAAAATAAAGTTCGATTTTTCGTTCAAAAGAAACATGTGCGGTATAATTGTAAAACTTCGTTACAACATTTTTATACAAAATGTGCTTCTCAGATCATTCCCAAATCTCGCTGGAGGAGAAATCTGCCTTTGTTCACAAATTCTTTGAATGGACCGGCAGTTCACCAATTAAACAGAGTGATCTTTAGCTATAATAGAAAAGCATCCATTCTCTTGATGGCCATTGGCTGTAATCTTTTACCTCTTTTGTGACCATGAATGCCCATACGAACATTCAATAAACTTTCTGGAGTCAACAATTCTGATTAATTTCCACTACTTTACACCTAAAAGCAATATACTCAGAATGGTCTAGAGCAGGGCAACTTTTTGAGTCAGAAGAGTCAAAAATTACAATTCACAAAATTTCAAAGTTTTAAAGAGCCAATTTTTTTCCTTTCCAACAATAAAACAAGTAGTACTCGCATAAGTAAAAAAAAAAAATTCATGCGAGTACTACATGCAGCACAGATCCAAAGAGACACAGTTTGCCCTGGTAACATCATCTCAGAATCTGTATATATCGTTTGGAGTATAATTTAGAAATTCCTATCACACACACTGTATTTGGTATGGTATGTAATTCCTTTCTGTATACCCCTATCAGCTTATGTCTATAGATTCCCTAAATACCTTATATTTAACTATTGTCCATTGTAATTATAAGAAATCAATAAAATAGTAGAGCAGTAAAGATTATCATTCATTTTTGGTATATGTTAATTTGCTTATACTTTTTTAAAGATACTAATTCCAAGAATATTAAACAAACATTATTGATTTACAAGAGAGAGAACAAAATAAAACTTATAGTAAACAAAGAGAAACTATAAAAATTCGAAAATATAATAGACGCGTATGTTCCTTTTTCAAAATAAACAATTTCTACTGCCCTTACTGCAATAGAAAAATTAATTGGAGGGCCTGGCTCATCAGTTGTGAACCCTCCCAGCGGTTTCGCCAGTTTATTCTACGCGTCTATAATAGTTTCGAATTTCGATAACAGATGGCGTGCTAAAGAGAAACTATACTTCTTACGGTTAGCGCCTATTTACTTGTGATCTTACATATATACTCTGTGGTAACAATTAATTGATTAATTAATTAATTAATTAAACTTAAAATATATATACAACAGTATATAACTCAATTTTTTTAAATTTTATATTCAAAAATATCCCCTACAAAAAAAAAAAAAGAATACATATACATACTTCCACCAATAAATTTACATATTTTCATTACAGAATCTATATTCTATAATTCAACTAAATTTAATTAAATATGGTTCAATAGATTTTAAAGAATATTTATATATAGAAATACAATTTAATATCAAGA
This sequence comes from Cordylochernes scorpioides, assembly GCA_030710605.1. NCBI lineage: Eukaryota > Metazoa > Arthropoda > Arachnida > Pseudoscorpiones > Chernetidae > Cordylochernes > Cordylochernes scorpioides. Next base: position 42,572,762 of record CP092871.1, read on the forward strand.
ATAAAATGTTATTTATAAAATGATATGTTTAAAAAATCCCCACAAAATTACAATATAAATTTCAAAGTTTAGGCAACAATAGAAAGAAAGTTATGCAGCAGAAAATGTCAGCTGGCAACCTTCCACCCAAATAAACAATATTCCGACCAGACGAATAAATAATTAGGCCTAGATTTCCCGCGCACCTGGCGCTATTTCGCAAGGAACATTCTTGGTCTTAATTCCCTTCCTTCCATACCGCACTCACGTATTCTGTGATATAACTGGTATATATATTTTATATATATTGATCTTAGTATTATGTTTTATTTAATTGTTGTTTTTTTTTTGCAATGGGGGGAGGGGTAGGGGGGTGTTGTTAAGCCCTTCAAAAAATATACTGAATAAAAATGCTAATATTTATGATAGAATTTGCTATATATATATACAACAACAACAAAAAGCCTTTATTTAGGGTCACTGACCCTATACAGGATTCACCAGAGGTATGCATAAGAACAAAGCAGTGAGACAAAGGAAACAACGATATTGACAGAAGAAAAAGAAAAAAAAAAAACAAGAAAGAGAAAGAGGGAAGCAAGAAAAACAACACAAAAAGAGTAATTTGGTATATATATGAAATAGATGGAAATTTTGCCGTGAGGGGATTGATCTATAAAAATAAAGGTTGCCTCTCACGTCAAAATAGACGCTGAAACTAAGCGCCATCTATTGAACGTCTCCGCAAACTAGAAAACTCAGGTTGAAGACAAGGCCACCAGCTTTGGTGGTGCAATACCAACTGTGGGCACCAATGCTGGTGTTGTAGCTTTTTCTCCGATCTGAGTCCGCTAGTTGCGGAGACGGTCAATAGATAGCGCTTTTTTTAGCGTCTATTTTGACGGGAGAGGCGACCTGTATATATATATATATGTTTGTTCATAAAGGTCACATCTTGGATTCAATAAATAATCTTTTATTTCCGATATTTCAATGGGCTAAACGGCCATCTTTTTCAAGGATCTCATTACACTTGAGACACGGGCGTCTCACAATCTCTTCGGGCGAAAATCATCCAAAGAAAATGTAATGTATACAAATAAATATCGTACAATACTAATTAAAATAAATGAATAAATAGATATGATATGTGATAGATATATATATGTGAAAAATAGTATAAAATTCCACAAAAACCTACTTTTTATTGTCGTTGAGATATAGCTTACACCACGCTGATGAGGGTCAAAAGCCCGAAACGCGTATGTGGTTAGCTTTCCTTGATTAATCAAAAAAGAGTATTTTGCCAATTCAGGAGTAATAAAAAAATCAACGATTAGTTGATATTTATTCTGACAGATGGCGCAAGACATCAACAACTTTTAATTGGACGATCAGGAGATGCCTTCGTACAGGTTGGGCTGACCGGAGTTCATCGCCTGGGAACACTCGCCGGGGCACATCCCCCGCATGATCATCTACCTTTTAGTTTTATTACCATTTTTAATGTAAATTATTGACAAGAAGTCAATAAAATTTGTTTCAATTGTCAATTGTCAGGAGATGCCTTCGTACAGGTTGGGCTGACCGGAGCTCATCGCCTGGGAACACTCGCCGGGGCACACCCCCCGCATGATCATATATATTTTAGTTTTATTCCCATTTTTAATGTAAATTATTGACAAGAAGTCAATAAAATTTGTTTCAATTGTCAATTGTCAGGAGATGCCTTTCTTCAGGAGATATATAAATGTATGAACTATATAGTATTTATATATTGAGACAGTGTGTGCTACATAAATATACAACAACACTATCGCCTTTCCATTTTACAACTCAAAGATATCAAAATGGCATTTCTCGTGTCCCAGAATTACTAAAGATTTGACACCTCACAAAAGTTGTAATAAAATTTAGAAATTCGATTTAAAACCACCTCAAAGTGAAAAAAAAAAAGAGGTAAGAAAGAAAATGTACATTAAAAAAAAAATTGACTAAATGATGGCATACAGAAATGAGAAAATTTTAATTTGGGAAAGTAATTTCTGGCAGAGCGAGGGAAAAAAGCGCGCTTATCTCGACGTGGGCAGGCGGCGCCGTAATTAGACCATCATAAATCTACATATAGCTCTAATCTTCCGCGGCCTCTATATTTTACTCGGATCGCTCGTCTCAGCACACTCTATATATGTTTCCTAATCTGGCCGCAAGAATACCGCCGCAAGAGTGTCAGTCCTACATGTTTCCCGTCAACGGCTATATTCTTTAGCCACAGATAGCCAGTAGAATGCACCGTTTTAGAGAGACAGAATGCACCGTTTTAGAGATACAGAATACGCCGTTTAGGAGACAGAATGAACCGTTTAGGAGACAGAATGAACCGTTTAGGAGACAGAATGAGCCGTTTAGGAGACAGAATGAGCCGTTTAGGAGACAGAATGAACCGTTTTGGAGAGACAGAATGAACCATTTAGGAGAGAGAATGAATCGTTTAGGAGACAGAATGAGCGTTTAGGAAACAGAATGAACCGTTTTGGAAAGACAGAATGAACCGTTTAGGAGACAGAATGAACCGTTTTGGAAAGACAGAATGAACCGTTTAGGAGACAGAATGAGCCGTTTAGGAGACAGAATGAGCCGTTTAGGAGACAGAATGAAGCGTTTTGGAGAGACGGAATGGACCGTTTTGGAGAGTCAGAATGAACCGTTTAGGAGAGACAGAATGAACCGTTTAGGAGACAAAATGAACCGTTTAAGAGACAGAATGAGCCGTTTAGGAGAGACAGAATGAGCCGTTTAGGAGAGACAGAATGAACCGTTTAGGAGACAGAATGAACCTTTTAGGAGACAGAATGAGCCGTTTAGGAGAGACAGAATGAACCGTTTAGGAGAGACAGAATGAACCGTTTAGGAGAGACAGAATGAATCGTTTAGGAGAGACAGAATGAACCGTTTAGGAGAGACAGAATGAACCGTTCAGGAGAGACAGAATGAACCGTTTAGTAAGAGATAGATTCAATATACCGTTTATACGATAACATATAGAATTACCGTTGCAAGACAGAATTTACAGTGTAGACAAAAGCAAAATGCAACGCTTAGACGAAAAGCTTGATAGAATATTACGTTTGAATGAAGCGATAGAATCCACCATGTTGACAGAAACATGTAGAATGCATCTTTAAAACTGAACCAAAAAGGACATAACATTTAGACGAATCAGATAGTATCGCCAAGTAGGAAGAGAAAGATAATATGCACCGTTTAGACAAAGCAAGATAGAATCCTCAAGAAGAAAGGGAAAGATCGGTTATCCTGTTCCGAAAGAATATTATTAATTGATATCTGTTTGAACCAAGTTAATATGAAATAGTTTCAACAGTTAACGTGTATTTTATCTATAAACAAGTATTGTCATTAACAGTTATATAAAAGTAATCCAAGTAAAATACTCATTTCCTACACAGATTCCCTACTCAATTTCCATTGATGAGCTCTACTCATCCCCAGCAGACACACTCAACAAGCTCTACAAACTTGAAATCCTAATATGATTAAGTGGAGATAAGAAAGAAGAAAACAAGAATAGTCTGAATGTAGGAATTATCTAGCAGGTCGTATAGCATTCGAACAGGTCGAAATGGAGGAAGTGGGTGAAAAATGCCGCAGGAGTCGCAATAAAGTTGATTGTTTTCATTACGCCCCTAATGTAATTAAGGATGATTAGAAAGTGCTAACTAACTGGAACATTATTCTTAGAGACTGCACACATTTCTCCAACACAATGGTGGGATTCTAGATGCAGAAACACTTCTAGAAAACATTGGTTTTCTCTATACACAGCTTTATTCACTATATCATTAAAATATAGAAAAAATTTAAAGAATATTTAATTCATGATTAGAGGTTTATATAAATCGCGTCTTCAAGGAATTTTCTATTAACTCTTAAGTAGAAATTGATTAACTAATATATTGTTTACCTTTAACGGAAACACACTTGTACTCTTGGTAAGACGCATTCAAGTGTTTTGCAAACAAAATATGATTATTTAGCTATATATTCTTATACCAATATATAAACATGGGGTAAATATATTTATATACATTCGCTATATGAAACCGATTAAAATAATATTCTTCATATATATATATATATATATATATATGTACTCTTGGAAGTGTCTTTACACCCGTAAAATAAGCGTCAACTAGAAAATATCGAAATTTGTCAATAATAATAAAAACTTTATTTTATAGCCACTAAGGGAAAACAGGATAACTTTATTATATTGATTCTGTCTATGACACTATACTAATTATTTTGTTTTTACTGGCACCGATTTCAAACTTGTCTAGTTGTTTGAGTATATGGGTCAAAAGAGATTTTGTCAGAATTCTCGTTAAAGGAACATATTCTCATATAAGGGGTGTTTTCCGTTATGAATTTCATAACGCATCAAGGCTGTATCAGATTCTTTATGACTTTGAATAAAATAGTTCTTGTCAACAAACCATATGTGGAAGTGTTTGTTTCCATTTAGAAAAAAAGTCAGCTCTTCCTTTGCAAGAATTAAATTTGAGGTTTTAAAAGAAAGTCTGAGTGAAGATAAAAATTTTATTTCGGAGAGGGATTTAATTTTTATTTGATGGGGTCAATAAAATATGGCTCCGCGGGTAATCCCTTTTATATTAACAACCAGCAATAACCTGGGGGAGGCAGCGATAAAAACTTCAGCTAAAAAACAAATTGAAAATAAAGTAGTCGGAATATGTCAGGGGAGTATTCTGGCCTTTTCCATCATCAGGAGGAGAGAGATTTGTAAAGGTCAACCTCCGGTTGAGGAATGGTACAAAATTTTGAAAAATATGACCAGGGATCGAATCCCGTATTGGACACTTTTTTATTTTAAAAAAATTGATTCATAGGCTCATCTATTCTTGAATAAATCCAACCCTGAATGCAAGTAATCAAAGCTAGTCAAGAGATAGATTCACAAGAAGTATCGCCAAGATTGGTGTTATAAACTGACAAGGGTTAAAAAAAAAAGTCGCTCCAAGTCACTTCTCTAGAGAACATAACTTATCTCATCATGGTTATATGTAATTTCGGTTTATGTGCAATATCATTTTTCTTCCTGTATAGTAAAGGTCATTCATGGATACTAGAAATAAGTAACTGTTTTGACTCGTCCATTGATGAGCTCTACTCATCCCCAGCAGATACAATCAAATGTCTCAAGCTTTACAAATTTGATACCCTAATATGATTGAGTGGAGATAAGAAGAGAAGAAATAAGTAAAAATTATTACATTCAAAGGATAAAAACATTAAAAATGGCCGAACACCCAGAACCCTATCTAGATATCCGATCTAATCAAAATTAACGGGACGAAAGGCTGCACCTATATCACGGCTGAGACCTGAGGTAGAATTGAGACGTTTATCGCTATATACCATTCCAATCCCTAGTCCATGCTCATCCTTTCCTTCATTGCACTACATATCCATAACCGAATGGTCGCACAATAAAAGGGTTAAATTACAATATTCTATACTAAAACAATAAACCTATGTTCGAAACTATTATAGACGCGTATGATTCTTTTTAAAAATAAACAATTTCTATTGCCCTTTACTGGAATGTAAAATATAATGGGAGGGCCTAGCTCAGTAAAACTAAAGGCAGTAGAAATTGTTTATTTTTAAAAAGAATCATACGCGTCTATAATAGTTTCGAATTTTGATAACAGATGGTGCGCTAATGCATCATAATAAACCTATGTAGTAGTAACAGAGTTAAGAAGTTCATACAATTACCGAGTGACATGGCAGAAGATTCTACATCTGAGACATTCCGCCAGGAGTTGAGCATGGAAGCTGATTCATCTCTGTCAAAGCAACGTGCCAAGTTGGCCCGAAATAACTCGGAGCTTCTATCTCGCTTAAAGCTGAGTTCTTAAACTGGACATTAGCTGTCAGCCACTGAATCAACCTTTTGTTCATCTACAGCTCCTTTCTGAAAACTCGGATTTTTTTTCTTTCGCTCCCCTAAATTCAATTATTCAGTCCAGTAGACATTAGTTATAGTTTTATAGACTTCCCTAGATGTCTCTTTTACACCTTCGTCTAAACACATCCCATTTCCAGACTTCACTCAGGTGGAACATAGTTGCTATAGAAATTACCATTACTTGACTAACCAATTCGCAAACAAGAAAACGGAAAATAAAATTCTAAAATCCCCTATCTAAATTAATATCATTATAAATAAGGTTGTCCCAAAAGTTGGTAAACATATTATGATTTATTTTGAAAATGTTTACGAACCTTTGGGACAACCTTGTATCAATATTTGTCTAAAACATGTACATCAAAAAGATTATACTTTATTACATTACTTCACGTAAAACATTTTATATATGAAATAATGTATTAAAAGAATAGCAAAAGGATGAGACGCTTCATGATTATTCAACATATAAAAGAATATGGGGGTGGCTGATTAGTGATTATTCTTCTCAGTTGTTTCCCCAAATTTATCTCCAATTAGAGATATCAGATAATTATTGATAATAACACTAAAATTAAACATTTCCAGTAAATTAAATTTTTACAAATTACATTGATAGATGGCTATGGAATATATATAAACAAGTCCCGGAATACAGCAATTGTGGAATGTAGTAGATGAGACGGGACTTCCTTGAAACTTAATTAAAAGTTGACGGGAGCGCGCTGATAGATTGGAGAAGTTGGTCAAACAGAAAGTGAAGGAAGGAAGGAAACGGCCAATCGATGTCGACAGCACAAAGGTTCTTCTTCAGTCCTGTAATTAACACGGCTTCTAATTATATCCCAGGGCTGCTGGCCCTGGGGACCTGTCACAAAGTGGCCCGACACCCACAATTACACCCCCTCACCACTTGACTTATTAACCAATTTGCTTCCATTGCATTTAGCCTGCATGCTGTTAATAGAAAGAAGAAGACTCAAATGTAATCACATTTCATGCGCGACTACACTTGGCATTTCCCCAATAACACTACTTTTATTCATTTTTTAATATGAAATTCAAGCATATATTAGCTCTATTTACGAAAAAATATAGATGCTAAACAAATTTTAATTTATATAAGAATTTTACACTTTCGTAGATCTAGAATAATGAAATAATGAGTTTCCAGAATAGTAAAAGTCAAATCTATTTCAATTTTTCAGAATGTGCTGTAATCAACTATTGAGAAAAAAATAATGTTTTTTTTTTATTATTATTATTCTTTTAATAAAGTGGAAGTAAGTTAAGTGGAGGGAAAACTCCGGGGGAAGAGATCGAGGGGAAGGAGACGACAGGGATACACAGACGATCTAAAACAATGGACTGGACGACACGAGGAGCTGAAGAGGATGGCGGAGGAAGTATGGAGATACTGGTGGATACTTGGCGGCCAGCCACCCTCAGTAGAGGAAGGTATTGAAGGAAGGAAGTTCCCGTTCCTATTAAAAATATATTTGTCCATAAGACTCCCTTCCTCTCTGAAGAGCATAGCAGTGATGCAGACGACCTTCTATAAGTTAGGCCTGGCAGCCATCGCACTCTGTGGGAAAGACCTCTAGCTGTCCATCGTTGGCGAAGTCTTTTCCGGGGTGGACCAATTAATTCAACCCTATATATATTAACGATGTAATAAAGAAAGAAGTCTCAATATCTCACATATTCATAATTACATGAATAATTATTAAGAGCTATTATATTAAAATCAAAAAAGACATATCCTGACCACGAGCACATGAGCTTTTTAGATGACAGAGCGCCATCTAGTGGAACAGAAATCAAATAAACGTTGATTTAGCCTTTTTCCTGATATTTGGTAGACACCTGACCTTTTTGATTATTTTTTCACAGATATTGTATTGTTTATTAATGTTATTTTGGAGTCAGTTTATTCTAAAAAGAGGCATCATGGTCAAAGTAAAATTTAAACTATCCGTTAACAAAGTGTATGAATTGTTTAAAAAGAGTTTACACAAGAAATGTCTCCTAGGTTCAAAGAAGCCGATGAAAGTTGACCCGATGTCGCCGAAGAGAGTCAATAAGGATGATCTATAAGCAGCAGTCCCATTGTAGGCGGCCTCATCAGTGGGAGGGATATTTAGGGAACACGTGCAAATGTGACGTGTGAAAGGTGGTGTCACTTTCTAGCACATGTCCTGACGGCAAGTTAAAAATAAAGGTGACGTCTTGTCGGTCCCACCTGGGCTCTTGTAGGATGCACATCCTCAACTCAATCCACTGGAGTTGACAGTGGCTTTTGAATACCTATCGTAAAGTGAGGGTTAAACAAAGTTAAAGTGTTGACAAAAAGCCAAGGAAACACTTTCTACACTCACTAATCTTCAGAAGACATCTACAGTAGCTGTACAAAGTAGAGGTGGAACAGACCAAGATAAATTGTAAGATATCCTTCAGATGTCAAGTTTACATTTTTCAGCAAATATTCTTTCCTGATTTTGAATGTTCCAAAATAACTTTATTAGGTACCGCTCAAAAAGAGCAATCTAGCTTATGTCATTTACAATGGAAAATATGAACAGGTTCTACACAAAAAAAAAGTGTACAAAGCGGGAAGCTGTCAGAAACCGACTGTTTATACCCCTAGCCACCGACTATCTTGTATATTTTGAATGTATTGAATCCAAATATAAGTAGGTATCAACTATTTAGACAACCGTAAAAAGTTATTCAGTTATAAATAAAGAATTCCATCTGGCCTAGGTACTATTGCAATAGCTCTAATGAATGCCGGCCAATAACAACCAATAGAACAAAAATATAATCTGAAAATTGTCGTCTAGAATACTGATTAAGAATAGACATATTGTCAACACATGTAAAAGTGCACATTCTGCAATATTTAAAATTCTATGTACAGTTACGAGCGTCATGCGTTCTTCATCTCTGTCACCGTTTGCTTTTTTTTTTTTTTGGAATGGCGCTCTCCTATTGGTTGGCTACGATCACGCCACCTTTGCCCCCCCATCATGCCCCCCCCCCCCCCCCCACTCGCTTTTTGTGACTATTGTGTTGGAGCGGGTCGCTCCTTAAATAATCTATTGTTAACAATACCTCATTATAGGTCCGCAAATATTGAAAGTATAGGTATGTAGCTTTTGTACGGGTAGATATGCACACGGGTCAATCCCGGGGCGAAGCCCGGGTCACCCGTCTAGTATATATATATGCATCATACAATGTAAAATTAATGTGGCGCCTCTGCCAGCGCTGCAGAGTTTGGTGGAGAATCGGCAGTGGGTCTCCAGCGACACCACGCATTTCGCGATCTACGAAGAATACGTCGATCGCGTACTTCGCCGCTGAGGAGATGGTGATGGCGTGGTCCTCGAGGATAACTAGATTAAGAATAGAATGACTTATATAATATTGCTTATTTCCATATCGACTTACTTACAGATTCCAATATTGGAAGTTTCTGGGATTTTCATATAAACTTCATCGAATATTGATTATAAAAACAGGTTAGGATTATTTGAAAAGGTAGTTGGATTTTATTCACAACGGTAGGTAAAAATCCAAAAGAACGAAAGAAAAAATCTAGGATTTCGCTAATCGAACTTATACGGAAATTCTAATCAAGCTAATAGTGGTCAGAGTTGTTCTTTCACTAGTTGTAACATCCAGTAATTCCAAGATCCAGGCCATTTCTGCCAGACTTACTCATAGGGATAAATAACGTCTTGACAAAGAAGTTGAACTAAAACAAAGACTAACACCAAATGAAATCTAATGAAGCATCAACATCAAATATAAGTTGACTTATATCCCGGTAACAATAATCAAAAATAATTCCTAAAAAAGAATATTTAAGTATAATTGTAATCAATTTTACATATATGTATTTCAGAGTTCCAAAGATGAAGTCGAGATATGTATGTGATTACTTGCTAGTTAGTTAAGTAGTTTAAGTTATAGTTTCTCTGAAAAATGGGGGAAGTCTAAACAATTGTTTTATGTTTGAGCTAGCATTAGTGTGATGGAATTGTAAATGTTGGCCACATCTCTGTACATTACTTAGATTGGAAAGAAGAAGGAAGCACGTGCGTGCAGCCACTTTAATTTGCATCCAGGTGTCTCGGATTATCTAACCCCAGTGGCCTTCTTGATCCTTACAAACCTTTTACTTCTTTTTTTACTCTTCTTTTGATTGAAGACTGAAAGAATGACCCAGTTTGTCCATGTTCTGTCCAAATCAATGACTGCTTAACTGATAATACTTTTATAAAGGTTTATTGTGATGTTAACTTTTCTTCTTCTTTATTATCTTCACTCAATCATATTAGGGCATCAAGCTTGTAGAGCTTGTTGATGGTGTCTGCTGGGGATGAGTAGAGCTCATCAATGGATGATTTGTGGATTTTGGCAATCATCATGACTGGGTGAAGTAGAAAGCGTCTGCCATTGTCATTAAGACTGGGAGCACTACTCAGTGGCAGGCCGACTTAGCCCCGAAAGAAATGGCCACCTCTGACATGAGGAACAGACGCCAAGTGCAGCCGCTTCTAACATGGAGTAAAAACACTGCTTATCCTGTATCCCAGGATCAGGAGCCCTTACAGGATACTATCAGCTGGGCCAGCTGAGGCCAGGGTTTTTAGCGAGCTTGTTACTGCTCCCCCTCTTCCTTTTCATCCGGGCATGATAGGAATGGTGGATTAAATTGGCGAAATTAGAGAGAACCGCGTAAATCTGACAAATCTCAAAAGAAATTTGAATGGACCCTGTCTTTAAATATCTAACGCCACGAAGGAGTATATGTAATCAAACAGAGAGCTCTGGAATTCTGTATTTGCAAAGGTTCAACTAATTTCTATCCAAACACACATATTTATGATTTATTATTATTATAAGTTTATTATTTTTGAATATATAATTTGAGTAGTCCAATAAAAAAGGTATATGTGCATGTCGGTGGTACAATAAAGGTAGTCGCCAACTCCTAACATTATCATGGTCAAAACTAATATCATCTTGGATATGGAGCACAATAAATGTCTAGAAATAAAGTAACAGAATCTCATACAGAGAGATTGTATCTTTACAGCCAAGAACTGAGAACACCTAGTGAATGGGCAGTTTTTACTCCACAAACAACCCATTCAAACATGTGTACTTGCTGTCTGCACGCACTTTTAACACCTTGTTCTTCAACAGTCGACTATTGTTGATTGTCACAACCATTTTATTTAAACTATGCTCTCTTTTGGAAGGCTTTTGTATAAATAATTCTGTTTTCAAAGAATTTAGTTCCGGATTGCCTTTATAACATGACTATTATATAATTGCCCTAAAAGATAAAAAGTTTTATTTTTATTTATTTAACAGTTGCAAAGACACGCCATATCCACAATTAGGATAATTTCGTGTAAATCTGAAATTATATACAAATCAAATCATCGTGAAATTAACATAATTAAACATCGGAAAGCACGCAAATTACACATTCGATGTCAAATTTTACATATAGTAATTAGAAATAATAGCTTGAAATATGTACACCGTATAATCATGAAATGTGTACACAAAATTGCCATTTACAACAGTTAGAACAACGTGTAGACCAAGTAAATTAATCACATCCAATGGTTACATCAGAACGAGTCAGTGGCCAATAGTCAAAACTTTCGCCTTAAAATATACAGCCTGCA
>CP092871.1:42584564-42617903 GCA_030710605.1 Cordylochernes scorpioides
GAATCTATTAAACTTGATGTATTGTTCTTTATTGTGTGTAAACAACTTGTTTTGTATTTGTCAGGTAAAGTTAGTTATATATAAAACTTTTATCATACAACTGTGGAAATAAGCCATTACACACCTACAAATATAATGTAGTTAATTCTTATGTCTACCTACCTATAAGAGAGTTTCATTAGCTGAATACAGCAGAACTTCTCCAAGGTAAGAATGTGGATAGGAGGGATGTACAAACTTGGAATTGTCAATGTCGTTATTAACTCCACACGTGTCAATTGACAGGGAGTATTAATTACTTGAGGGAGGCTTCCATTTCCGGCGGAAATATCGCCATCTTGGTCTCGATCTTGTGATGATAAGAACTCCCATCTTCCCCGAGATTTTTGCCAAAATCCAGGAAATCATTCCAAAAGCGGATAATTACCGTGAAACAAAAACTGCACGAGTTCACTCAGTGAACAGCCAACATTGCTAATTATAAACACGTGAAATTGTAAAGTTAGGGGATTTCCTGCTTGGATTAATAGAATTGTGTAAGCAAAACGTTCCCCGTGTTTTAATTGGACTGTGCTCAGATAACACCAAATGTAGTGTATTGTGGGTAGACGCAATTAGAGAGATGGCGTGAGATGTGTAGATAACGTAATTAAAAGCCCCATTCTACAGAGATAACTACAAGGAAACGTTAGAAAATAATTAGTTAATTGCTTTATAAGATAATATACGCTGATTAATTAATTACTAGAGTTAATTATTAACAAGATCGATTAGGTTGGAAGAAAGATTGAAATATTTAAATAAGATGTAGAAATATATCTACATATATCATGATACATTAGCGCGCCATCTGTTATGAAAATTCGAAACTATTATAGACGCGTAGGATTCTTTTTTATAAATTAAATATCTACATATATCCTTGGCATATGCCTATCAACTTAACAAGTTGAAAAAAGATTCAACTTGAAGGTGTAGGACATCTTAGAAAATAATTTTAGGACTACATCAGGGATCTTAAATGGCTGGCAGATGACAATAGACGAAATAATAGAAATAATTAATGATAGAATTTCTTAAATTTCTTGAATATTTTCTCCCTTATTTGATAGTTTTCTTAGTGTTAATTCCTTATTTACTTATCTGACGATTCCTTCATACATCATAACCTATCTCGTTTATTTCCCTTCATTTCTATCTTTAATATTGTATCGAAGTATTTTTTAATTTTAATAACAGCTTATCAATTTCAATATTTACTCTGTGAACTTCCCTCGTTCCTTATCTTTTGTTTATCCTTCATAGTGTGTTATTGCCTTAAATAATTCTTTTGGTTAGCAGTCCCGTAAAGATATGTACCAAACTTCCGTTAAGAAATTATACCTTCAAATGCAAAATTCAAATAATCCAACCATATTCTACAAAATAAAGGAGTTATCAATCCCCGATTCCGACGACCCGGCCTTGACACTTAGTCAAGAGCTCATCGCCCAACAGCTGCCTCCTGCAAGGCCTAGGAGGACCACCTCTACTCCACCAACTCGCCATGTGTAAATAGCCAGGACAAGGTGACTCGCGAGCTGTGCTCGAATGTAACACCTGTAAATTGAGAAGAAATAAATAAATAAAAAAGTCCCGTAAAAAAAAAAGATATTTCCGCCTTAAATAAATTGCTCTGTCATCCTGAAGTTTGTCTTTCCTAATTTTCCACGTGGCAATATATATACAAATAAGCGTTGTGTTACATTCTTCATCACGACTTTATACATTTTGTACTGTGGGGTGACGAACCATTGTTTTAATAAATGTTTAACGTGAGATGTCTCTGTTGGTTCATGGATGCTACATCTCGCAACTTCATGTTATATATATAATATGTCTTTTCTTGATTTATACAGAAAATGGGTTGGCCAAATATCACGGAACAGGCTAAATCAACATTTAGTTGATTTCTGTTCCACTAGATGGCGCTCTGTCATCTAAAAAACGTTCATGTTAGTGGTTAGGATATGCCTAATTTGTTTTTAATAAATATACTCACACATCTTGCCTAAGTGATATTTTACTAGTGAATATGAGTGATACCCAGGCAATATTCACATCTTAAATATTATTATTATTGCAATAGAACATCCCATGAAAGATCGTAACCAAAAAACATAGATATATCTGGCCTCTCTTGGAAATATTTGTTATTTCGAGGTTTTATTAGATCAAGGAGTTTTTTTTTTTTTTTTGGTTTTAATAAGACGGTCATTCTCAGAGAGGTGGTCGCTCATTAGAGGTTTTACTGTAATATAAGTTATAGAATGAAACAAATGGAATCTCTCAAGTCCTTAGACATAACGCACGAAAATGTAGATAAGCTAAATGTTCAATATATCAGATGAATATTCAATAAAGAACTACAAAAGTTTTAAAAGGGTGTTCTTTAGAATATGCAGATATGGGGAGAGATAAAGCTAATTAGTGGTAAATAGAGCAAAAATAATTCTCATTAAAGATAATAAAAATAGTTTATCTCTCGAACATCATCTTAATTAAGCCAAATTACCAGAGTTAAATTAATAAAGCCTGAGATCAGGGGAGTTGATAAAAATTTCACTAAAGAGGGAAAAAAAGGAGGAAATTTTGAGATTAGTTTATTGCAGGAAGAAATCTGTGAACTATATTTTGTGGAGATTGGGGACAATAGCTGTCTCTAGAGTTGACAACTTTGAGAGCATCGATAAAAACAAAATTTGTTCCTACGGTTGACAATATCAGGGACATTGGGAAACCCAAAATTTGTTAATACAATTATCAATATTAGTAGCGGTTGGAAAGCCAATAACTTTCTCTATATTTGATAAGATCTGGTGAGCGACAACTTTGTCTCAAAAGGGAAAATAATACGAAAAGTGAAATTGTACTGTAATCAGGTGAATAAATTAAGAAAAAGACATCTCCTAATCGTGTAAATAAAAGTTGCACAGTTGTCTTGAAAGTGAAAATAGTACAAAAGTGAATTGTACTGGGATCAGGTGAATAAATTAAGAAAAAGACATCTCCTAATCGTGTAACTAAAAGTTGCACAGTTGTCTTAAAAGAGGAAATAGTACAAAAGTGAATTGTACTGGGATCAGGTGGATAAATTAAGAAAAAGACATCTCCTAATCGTGTAAATAAAAGTTGCACAGTTGTCTTGAAAGTGAAAATAGTACAAAAGTGAATTGTACTGGGATCAGGTGAATAAATTAAGAAAAAGACATCTCCTAATCGTGTAACTAAAAGTTGCACAGTTGTCTTAAAAGAGGAAATAGTACAAAAGTGAATTGTACTGGGATCAGGTGGATAAATTAAGAAAAAGACATCTCCTAATCGTGTAACTAAAAGTTGCACAGTTGTCTTAAAAGAGGAAATAGTACAAAAGTGAATTGTACTGGGATCAGGTGGATAAATTAAGAAAAAGACATCTCCTAATCGTGTAACTAAAAGTTGCACAGTTGTCTTAAAAGAGGAAATAGTACAAAAGTGAATTGTACTGGGATCAGGTGGATAAATTAAGAAAAAGACATCTCCTAATCGTGTAACTAAAAGTTGCACAGTTGTCTTAAAAGAGGAAATAGTACAAAAGTGAATTGTACTGGGATCAGGTGGATAAATTAAGAAAAAGACATCTTCTGATTGTGAAACTGAAAGTTTTTGATAGTTTGAACTATCTGTAGGAATTAGCTTTTCTTGATTAATCAAGAAAGGATATTCGGCCATTTCTGTATAGTTAAAAAGCAATGATAGTTTATATTTATTCCAACAGAAACTTTTAGTCGCACGATCAGGAGATGTATTTTTCTTGATTTGTCTGAAAAGTTGGCAATATTTAGATGAATCTATCCCCGGCAATAGCTGGAAGGCTAAGGAAAGGCAGGAACAACCTGGTAATGGCACCGTCATACCCCAGGCGATAACACTCTTCAACATTTTTAATTAAAATTGAATGCTTGCTTCATTCTTTAAAATATTCTATTTCAAAAAGATATTTTGCTAAAGTATTTTGTAATAGTTTTGCTTTTCTATGAATATTTCGTATTAATATACTTATCTATAAGTAAGTAGGATATACTAACACATACACGCATTTGAAATTATATACAGTCGACTCTCGATAATTTGAAACTCAAGGAACCAGAGAAAAATTCAATTTATCAAGAGTTCAAAATAATAGGAGTTTGAATAACCAAGAGGGAGGGAAGGGAAAAAATCAAGTAAACATATTTTCGCCGTTATGTATAAAGTAATTGTATTATGTATTCGCCGTAATAATATTATTCGCCAAGTAATTATAAAAACAACTTTTTAAGAAAAACACGAACTTTTGGGACAACCTTATATATTATATTTTTATGTAATTATTATTCTTCTGAGAGACTAATATGTAAAAAAGGGGGATGATATTATAATACAAATATATCTAGGTTGTTAAATCTGGGATTGGAGAAATATCAATTTTATATTAAACAAATAAATAGAAGTCTAATCATAAAGTATCAATCACATTTTAAAATGATTTCCAATTTATTCACTTGCCCCCCATCATTTTTAAGTATCCAATAAATCACTGGTATCGGGCGAGCGTTGGCAAAGAAAAATTTAAGATTTGATTTAACACCCTGAAATGTTCTCTTCTTCAGGACGGTTGAAATATTTTAGCATCACTAGGATGGGTGGGGTCGTTTGTCTTCTCAGCAAGACCATAACTTTCCCTGCATTATCGCCTATACATGATTAAGTGAAGCTTTTACAAAAAAAAAAAAAAAAAGCTATAAAAAAATCCACTTTGGCCTTTTAATCTTCATAGCCAATCGGTTTGCTTCAAATTTAAACCACGTGACTTATGTAAACCAATAAGCGACCAGTAAAATCTGAAGCCTTAAATCTTCAGATCAATAATTACTCTGTTCAAGCAGCTAGCTTAGCAATCCCTCATTTTCACGGTCATTAATGAATTTTTAAAGTCATTTGCAAACAAAGCTTTATGTAGAGAAGCCTTATCATCCACGCTGGTCAATAGTCAGCAAA
Organism: Cordylochernes scorpioides; assembly: GCA_030710605.1. NCBI lineage: Eukaryota > Metazoa > Arthropoda > Arachnida > Pseudoscorpiones > Chernetidae > Cordylochernes > Cordylochernes scorpioides. Next base: position 42,589,623 of record CP092871.1, read on the forward strand.
AAATATTTAAAAATCTTATCGGTTCACTGATTTTCCTTCCCGCTCTTTTGCACACTAAATTCCTCTCTTTTCTAATAATGATTATAATTTATTATTAATATAGTAAAAGTTTTTAGTTAATAGGAAGAAAAGTTGTGCTGGTTTTAATGACATCGATTGAAGTTAATTTAAATTTTAAATATTCTAATGGCAGTTTTGACCAAGGACAATTAATTTTACCCATATAATTAATAACATGCATGTGTAGATGAAGGTTAATTCGTTCAACTTCTTTTCCCTTTTACCTCCTTTATCATCTCCATTTTCTGAAATTGGGTTTTCGTTTTTTTTCCCCCTTATGATCATGCCACCAACAAAGACTTAATAAGGATGAGGTGTCTTAAACAAAGGACTTCCTGTCTGCCGAGATTTTAGAGATAGAATGAGTTTAAAACTTGAGCTAATTCAAAATCTTATGTTTATTAATGGATTACAATATCTCTTATGTTTTAGAACACCATCGTTTTAAGTTGCAACGATCTTTTCTATATTATAAAGCTATTATAAATTTGAAATTACCTGAATATATAATGATTTTTTATAATGTAATGCAGATTTTTAAATGTATATATTTTGGTATATTTTATATATATATTGAAAAATGTATGGCTTGTCTTGCCTGTCTTCTAACTACCATATGTAGGCTGAAAGGCTTTTTGGAAAATATATCCTCTCCATGTGGGTCAATAAGGAATCTGTGTTTTACATATTTTGCGAAATACGGGCACGAGATAAATTTGATTATCAAAAATAATTCCGAAGAAAAAATCCGTGAGAAAAACATCAATTATATAGGCTAAGCCTCTTTGTTTTTCGTTTTCTTAATGTAAAATCAAATGCATGTTTTCTTTCATGCATTCTTCCATATAAATACATATGGATTTTGTAACACAATTACTTTAATAGAAGGTGACCTACTTATTTTGTTGTAAATATCAATATAATAAGGCATCCAAAAAAATAGATCTACTTTAAACAAAGTTATATACATTTTTGGCAAATGTAATCGAGTTTATATATAGAAATGAATATAAAAATTACAAAATATATAAAGATTGTCATAAGAAAATATTATTAAAGTATATTTTAAATACAGAGCTTTGAACTTGTCTCAAAAGTGTAAAACCTTTATATATGCATAAGAATGTTTTTATTAAAATCAAATATAATAATAATATATAAATATAACAGATATATGTGTTCCGAACTATATTTTTACGATATCATTTAGGCCTGTTGGGCATTGAATTTTTATTTAAATATTTGTTAATAAAAATATACTTTTGGCGTAATTATCTTTAATATAATATTCTATAACACAAGTTCTATTAACAAAGATGGGTGTTATAGAGAATGGTTGTCTAATTGTGGAAACAAAGGAAGAGAATAGAAGTAAGCTGAGGCGTTCTGCCAGAAGAAGACGGATGGCATTTTGCTACCAACACTAGATTAGACCTCCAAACTTGTTGATCAAGTGACTAGTTGTTTCTTCGGATGGGCGTTAGTATCGTCTGTTTTTCTTCGCAGACTACTAAATCTACGGTAGTAGCAATAAATCTGTTGTGTAGCGACACACTAAATCACTGGAAGTGACACACTAGTAGCGACGTATTTTTAGTAGATATACTGCCCATGTAAGAATCCTTTTACCTCAGAAATGCAATTTCAAGAGAATTGATAAATAAAAACATATCCAAAATGAAGTGAAATGGTTTTTTCTTTGATATGTAATTCAATTTTTTTTTTTTTTTTTGCTTTTATTTTTGCACACATGAAATAATATAAGCTAACACTAATTAGGTATAATTTTATATATTTCGAAATAATAAATTAAATTCTTAATCAAGAAGTTTTTAAATGCTAAAAACAATATAATTTTAAATTTATTGTGCAGAAACATTAGGTGTAATCTTTTAAAAATATGTTTGTCATTAAATTTCAGTATACTACGCTTTTATTTAATTCTTCCGATTTTTTTAAATGCGAAAAACAATCTTTATTTTTTTCAAGTCCTTGTAATATATTGAAAATATTCACACAAAGAAGATTGAGATATAAGTTATGCATTTGGCTCATTTTTTATTTTTCAAAACTTGACCTGTTTATTTTCACAGAAATAAATCTTCAAAATATTATTTAAAAATGCAATATACCACACAATGTCATTTATTCAATTATACTAATAGTATTATCATGTATATATATTATTTATAATATATAACAATAATGCTCAAAGAAATAATTTCATTTAATTATAATACATTAATTCTAAAAATAGTAGATACTCGATTGCAATTAAATTATATATAAAGAAAAAGTGAATAAGGCTTTTTTAAATTTTAATATTTTTCATATATACACTAGTGTTATTTTAATATTTAATATAAATATATAGTTTTTAATATTTCTAATAAATGAAAATATAATGTCGTAAACAAATGTTATAAAATGTGTTACTTAAATTTTAACAACACATATTTTGGCACACAACACAGATACCCTTTCCAATCTCACACATTCATCATCATAATTTATTAGTGTCTTTTGATGCTCTTAATTAAAGCGGCTTTCAAGATTTTGACCTTAATTATCCAATATACAAAAGACTTTTTATTGTAGAATCTTATGGCAAAAATTATCTTTTGTACGGTCGCTTTAATTACCTTTTAGACAGACTCGCGCCATTTTTTTGTCTTTTTCGTTTGAAATGCCATGACCTATATTAAAATCTCGCGAGCCAGTTTTTTTATATAAATATTTTTATCTTTTAGATAAAATTATTAAACTTGAGATTTTGGAGTCAACTATTTTGTTATATAATGTGTACCCCCTTTTTTAATATATATCAAAATTTATAGAAGTTTTTGAATGTTAAAAACTAATTTCAAATATTAATTTTAAATCCCTAAAATTTATATATAACTCAGTTATTTATATTATATATAAAATTTCATTATATTTAAATGTTATGTAACTAATTGTATGGTGTTAGTTTTGTGCGTTTAAATAAAAACTCACTAGAATATCCATGAAATGATAATTAATTTTTTTTTCGTATTATTATCCATAGTACACGTGGTACTGGTCATGATAATCGTGGTGAGGGGTAGTAAGCTTTACTCTAAAAGCACTACACATGTGGAAAGTGCAGTTCGACTTTTGGAAAAATCGGGGCATTTTTGAAATAATAAAAAAGAAGCGCCAATGCGGGGCTCGATCCCGGGTCGTAGCGGTCGAAAACCAACGGTTAAGACCACTCATCCATTGACCCCCAATTCTTAAACTTCCATATGAAATCCTTTTTTAAACTAATCTTTAATATCACAAGCACACTTAAAAACAAAATAAAATTTAATTTCTAAATAATATAAAAATCGAGTTCAGCGATGTGAATTTTTGCTTTAGAATTTTTGAGTGTATTTTATATAATAAAACAGGGACTCTTAAATATACTAAACTCTAAAAAAAAATTATATAAATTCAAAATATAAAAAAAAAACATATTTTCAAACTTCTAGTAGATGTGTTGATAATATCCTAATTGGCAATGAGGCAAATTGGCCGATACTCTTCGGCAGGTTCGATTATGTAAACAGCAAGAAAGAATGTCTATCAAACAGGTCAAATCATATTAAAACATGTTTATCCCTATTAAGAAAAAAGAAAGATCTACCAGCAAATTAAACACTATATTGCAATTTTGAAGATAGAGTTGCCTGGCCAGCATTCATATTTCTTTTTTGAAAATAGGCACTTCGGCTAGTTAAAGTTTTATTTTCTCAACGTTTTAACAAACATTTTTGACTTCGTCAGGAGAAATAAATAAAAATTCATAATTTTTTAACGCTTTGCCAAATGCTTTATTTTTATTTTTTATAATAACGAAAAGATTCAAAAAGGATAAGTTTCTTTATTTGAAAAATAAATTCGAGCTTTCGGGCGTAAGCTGCCCTTCTACAGGAATTATGGATACAATTTTAAGTAGTCATGTATTTACAGTTATAAATATTTTCTTTAAATGGCCTCTCGCTTTGGTCTTGTATAGCGTGAGTGGATCGCATACCCACGTGATTTAGTTTAAATCAAAGAAAAGCCTTGATAAAGAGAGGCGTGTTGCCCCTAGAAACACTATTTATTTTCCTGACGAAGACGAAAGATTTTGGTCGAAACGTTGAGAAAATAAAACTAGCCGAAGTGTCTATTTTTTAAAAGAAATACTATATTTCAATGTAACCAAAAATATCTGTTAGCACAAGGTACTTGAACATAATAAAGATGTCTCTTTCAGTGAGAGAGACCATCTTAAAATAGCAGAAAGAAACATCCCAAGGGGGTAAAATAATGAAATTACAAAAGTCAATTCCTCCATGTAGCCAGGTCTAGGTTTGCGTGCTTGGGCGTTCTTTGCAGGCACTCACGAACGCCTGTCCGTTTGTTTTAGAAGAACGGAGTATTTTTGGAAGGGCAAGTTAATTGGATATGGCATTGGGCTAATTGGCCTGCGTGGCAATCAGGACAATTGTGTTGATTGGCCTTGTCACACGGAGGCCATGTTATGTGTCGCTTCCTTCATGTCGCATCCTCCTGTAGTCGATCGAACAGAGAATATTCATGTAAAACATTTTAGAGAACATTTTAAAACTTTTTTTTTAAATTCGTTTTTTTCTTTCATATTCACCTAGTTGGACTTTTATTCTTTTCAAACTGCAGATTGGGGATTGATCATAAATGTTTTCAGATAGGTGAAATATTTGTACGTGTTAATTTATATAAAATTCTGTGTGTAAAAGAATATATCGTCAATTAAAATAAGAATTTTTTTTAAATTTTAGATTTGATTTTAACAGCGATTTTATCGCGTATCAAATGATGTCGTAACATCAGCCTAGAATTCATGCTGGCATCAATGGTGAAATCACATCATTTTCTATACATTTACACACATGGATTGTGAGCCTTGATACAATTTGATTAGAAGCTTTGGGAAGATGGCATTCTGGTAATGTAGCATGTCGATTTTTCCAATCAAGAACCCTGTGATCGAAACTTGGATTGAAACATCTATAACACATCGTTTAATTGGGTTCCTCGATTCTTTGATGAGCGACACCAGTAGGTATAGTGGATAAACCAAGTCTTAGAACCTTGCAGGTGCAAAGGTCAAACCACTGCTGCATATGTAGACATGCGGTGTACGTATAACCAGCGACAAATCTCTACTTAGTTTTATAATGCCCTCTATTATTGGAATATATAAACACAACATTTATTCAGAGCCTCAATCTTAGTTGTGGGCTTCACTGGAGGAAGAAATGTATGAAAATAAAATAATTGGGTTGGATAAAAGTGCATATGTAAATATAGACATTGTAGATGTGATACGTCGATTTCCGACAGCAATGAACCGGGATCGAATCCCGCATTGGACACTTTTTTATATTTGAAGAACCTGTTCATATTACCCATTGTAAATAACATAAGCTATATTGCTATTATGAGTGGTACCTAATAATTTGGAACAGAACAGTAGGTATGATAACTTCGAATGATGGAGCTAGGACACGAGATTTAGTGCGAGCTGCGACAACATGAGAACTCTGCCATGTTAGCCCAGTGAGGAGAGCAGACGTAGGTTACATCAAAGCGATAACACATTCAAATCTCCACTTTTTGTTTACACACGCCAATTGTCCTGTTAAAAATAGCGCCGCCAAATTGATTACAGCCTTGTAATTATGGCAATTAAATTTCGCATTCCGTTTGAAAGATTAATGATGAGGTAATGACGTCACTGCAGTCGTGGCTGATTGGTCCGAATTACCCACTCGGGTGATCTATGGACTTTGGTCCTGCCCCCCTCGGGCTGGTTCCTTGGGGACGGGTGATCACTTTGAAGAGGACCACATATGACCTCACAGATGAACCTCGCTATAACACCATCATTTGGGACAAAATTATAAGCTATCAGAATCCATTGTTGTTATAGCTACGATTAAAACACTTGGAACTTGATTGCTTAGAATTTATGACGTTATAGCCAAGTTGCTGTTACAAAGGAGACTGTTATATTTTTTCATCACAGTAAGGACAGTAGAAGTAGCATTGTGTATAAAAGAAACATTGGTGCTTAAATCCTTTAATTTTATATATATAGATGGCTCTTTATTGCTTTGTATTAACAAAGAAGACTGTTATAATGAGGCACTGCTGTATAAGCACCTCTTTGCGGATACGCCTCTTTAACGAACTTCAGGTTTATGGCCATTTAAAAAAAATCCCAAGCTCTTGTATTCAAAATAATCTACTCAATTTTAACCGATGCTTCTCTCAAAAATGATAATATATAAATATACTTAATAGAGTCTAAATAACGAACTGCCTTAATCACAAACACTATTTGATACGCTGAATTATGCACGATGGATTCTGTGGCCACTGGACATGCGTCGGACCTGGAGGTTGTTGTTGGGTTCTGTGCTGCCTGTAGTATAGGAGCTCCATCTATTCTTCTTTCCTGTGGTGGATCTGTTCAAGACCGGTGGTCTTAATAAAGCTGCATGTGTTTGTTTTATTATTAAAGCAAGCAATTTCGAATGGAAAATCGGCTTCTTGTTCTCATCAGTACATGGGCCGAAATAATGAAATAGAGAAATGACTTTTTGTCTAAATTTGTTGCAACTGGGGTTGTGGCTCATTCCGTATCATCAGTAGTAAAGTGTTTTTACTAGGGTGAAAAACAATGCATTGTTCTGATGCAGAATTGAAGTAAAAGCTGCCTCTGTTGGTACATGAATATCGTCCTACTGCAACAATATGGTTGACATGGTCATCGCTAAAAAGAAACTTAATTGATCAGAAGCACACACCTCAATGTTCCAAGCTTCCCAGTTGGGAAATTTAAGAAGAATAACCCCGGTCCGATAGGATAGAACAGGGTATCAGACAATCCACACAATTTACAAAGAAATATTTTATCATTTAATGAAATGAGGAATTCCAACAGAACCTGCGGGGAAATTGATGATATGATCAATATATATCCTTGAAATGTATTGAATGGTTTGATAAAATACCGTTAATATCACTCTTTAAATATGTCCAGGGTAGCCTAGTGGACATCTGCCTGGTAAGCGGAACACTGTGGGTTCGATTCCCATCCCTGGACACTTTTATTTTTCCGTTCATCATTACTTTTCACAATTCATCTCCTTTCATACTTCATCCTTAAGGTTAGAAATAATCGTTATTACTCCTTGAAAAAAATTTCGATTTTTCGTTCAAAAGAAACACATGCGGAATCATTTTCATTATATATTTTCGTATTTATAATATTCTGCTCAATTAGGTGTTACAAAGAAACATTAGAATCTCTGTGTGAATACATACCTCAAAAAGCATGTATAATCGCAGTTCATCATATAGTTTCCAATGTATATAAACATATATATTTATTTTTTGAATAAGTTATAGACGATCATTAAAAATTTAGAACTTTCTAGTAAAACATTATCTTAATGTTTCATTTTTGAAAAATCGAAAAAAAGTTGGAACTTTTAAAAATATTTGAACAATCCTCATTATAAAATATACTTACTAAGTTAAAGGTTGTGCGTTTTTTTTTTTGTCATTTTGAAAAGATTAGGTTTATTTAAAATAATATTGTTCAATTATTGAGTTTGGTGCAAAAAAATGTTGCGACTAAATCAATGTGGAATATTTTTAAAAGTCTTGTGCTTGGAAAATTACGTCATTAACGAGATAACGATTTTTTCTGATAATTAAACATTGCATTTGGTAAGCCAATTCTTTAAATATTTTGTATTATTTCTTTTAAAAACTGTGTCCGTGAGTTGCGTTAGAAAAATTCTTTATTAAAGTGCAGAGTGAGATAAATAAATTTGTGAAAATAAATTAAAACATAATATTCTTTTTTTTTAACTAATACAACGCATAATATATTTAGCAAAAGAAGATTCTTTTTGAAAAAAGAAAAATTCCTGAAGCACCAGACATTTTTACTTCAAAAATAAAATTGATTTTGAATCACAGAATATTAAGGTACAAATGTATATCCGGCCACATTGCCATTATGGTGATGATGATAATGGCGTTGGAAATATTTATTCATTGAAGATTGTAAAATCGTAGAAAGAGACATTCGTGTTTGAATAAAAATGTAGGTTCTGGATAAAGAAAGGTAAAAATTTATTCATGTGCCGACTTGAATTTAGTCCTATTTTTTCTTCTTCTTCTCATCTTTATTATTATTATTATTATATTCAATTTATTCACAAAACGTAATCAATAAACTTCAACAATATTTTTCTATTCTAAAGAATTATGAAAATGTAGTTTTTAAAGGAAAAAAAAAAAAGAACAGAGTGTTTGTTGAATACAAATATATAAAGGTTTAAAATTCTTCACCTTCTATTTATCTAAATTAACGCTTTTGAGAATGCTATCTTCCTCCATAATTTAAGCCTAATTACATAATAGCAATTGTAAATAGAGAGCAGACGAATTTAAGAAGGTTCGGCAAGAATTTTCAGAACAAAACGAAGGGAATTTCTCGCCTTCAGTTACCTTGTTTTAAGTTAATTTTAGTGGCTCCACGCCAAATAATGAATAATAATGGGGACTATTGATTGGATGCTTGTCTTATTTGTCGCAGACGCCCAAAATGCTCTTTTTTAAGCCTTTCCTTTTCATAACAATGGTTACAAAGAAAGTTTGCCTCACAATAAACAAATTTGTATTATGGGTAATAATTATTTGCGTTGTTTTCATACAATATAAACGATATATATTTATTTTATTTTATGCTGTATGTGTAAAATATAGTCATGTATTATGCCTACAAATGATATTTAGATTATTCCGATTATCTTAAATTATATTTGAAAAAGTTTGTATTTTTTAAAGGCTTTTAGGTATTTAGGTTATGAGATAGATATATTAATTAATAGTTAGGCAACATATAAATTTAGTAAATTACGCTCGATTCATTTTTAGAAATATATATAACAAGAAAAAAGAAGAAAATTTGACAGCAGAAGATGCAAGGCACACAAAAAGAATGAAAAACACTTAGGTTTCAGATCGAATTTTTCAGGGTCGAAAAAGGGAGTCATTTTATTTTGTCGCATGAAAAAGAAATATGATAGATGCACGAAAGGGTTTGGTCCATTTTTTATGTGTTCCACAGAGGAGATAAAGTTTCAGCTTTATTCAGCTTTGGAAAGAAGAAGTATTTGAGGATAAAGGATGGAATAATAGATCTTTTGGAATGACACCTCGACACCTGCGCACGACATCTCGACTCAACAATTATATGACGGGAGAATATTCTAGTGGAATTGTGATAGAAACATTGAAGATAGATCTTCAAATTAAAGATACTTCTTCGGCCAGTAAATTTTTTTTATTGTCTCGACGTTTCGACAAAAATCTTTTGTCCTCGTCAGGAGCGAACAAAAATTAAAACATTTGGCAAAGCGATAAAAATTATTCTTCAATTTGAAGAACTATGGATGCCGGCCTCTATCTTTAGGATATTGAAGATAGAGAGTTAAGACTATTATATGGCCAGTAGAGAATTTTTATGTCTGAAATTAGAGCAAAAAAAAAAAAACAATGTTAATTAAATCCATACGATCCCAATCTTAGAAAAATAGTCTTCATCTAGAGGGTCAGAACTGCAATCAAAACTGCCAAGTTTAGAAGTCAAGAATGGGAAGAAAGTTTGTCCACAGAATGGATCAACTCAACTTCACAAAGTATTAATTTTCATTTCTCAGAGCTAAGTCCTTCAATTTAGAAAGAAAACAAATGTTTTAACTCTAAATGTGTCTTGACAAGAGTAATTATTTATGAATAATGCTAATTGATTTTAATAAAATGACACGGGCAGCTTTGTTAAATTTTCTGCTAATTATTCCTCCGCCTTAAAATTTGCACTAATTAATAATCTTCAGGATGTATTGTAATTACAGGGAGGATTCTCTTGTGGGTGGGGGTATTGTACTACGCCCGTAGTAGGTGTAGTATTGTTATGGCCCTTAGTATTACCTTGTTCTCTTTAAGGAGATTTTAAGCTAATTTATCTTTATGGGAACAAAGCCATGCTGCACCATTCTCTGCATCGTGGCCAAGATTTAGTTGATTGAATAGGTAATTTGGTTAATAATTAATTATTACTAAAATAATCATACAAAACACTTAACACAAATTTATCTATTCGAATTGTCTCTCTTCCTATGTCTATATTCTTTATATATCTCGACAGAAAATAATATTTCCTGGTCATGCTACTTAATATTTAAAATATAATATTGCTCTTTATTAAATAAACATTATAAATTAATTGCATAATTGAGAAATCCGTTTATCTTTCAAATCTATTGAAATCTTATAATATTCTGTTCGTCTTGTTTGCATATTTACTTCAGTCATGTGCCTTTTTGTGGCCAAGCCTTTTTAGCGGCTATTCTAGGATAGGATATAGAATATTTTACAATTCTTAAGTCTATTCCTTCAGAATATTGTCTTAAATAGCAATAACGACATGGGATACGACAACTTACCGATTGGGAAGTTAAGAAGAGGGTGATGTTCGAGTTGTTTTGACCCTCGGGAAAAATTTGTAAACCTCACAAACTTTATTGTCAAACTTTGTCTAGAACATTATTTTTGACAAGATAGAAACAATTCTGATACTTTATAAAATGTTCCAAGTTCTGTATATATTGACAATAAAATGGGGTCTTCACACAAATATATATACTATAATAATTTATAACATATTATACAATCGAGGTATACTATCGAATGTGTATAAATGTGTTGAACAAATAAAAAGTCTTAAAGCATATATTAGCTTCTATAAATTACATTATTAGAGGGGTCGGCGGAAGGGTGGTCTAAACCGTTGGTTTTCGACCGCAACGACCTGGGATCGAATCCTGCATTGGGTTTTTTTTTTCTGATAAAAAAAAATTGCTCCAATGGTCCCCGTTTCTTGCAAAAGTCGAATGTTTCAACTTTTATTCTAAAGGATTTTGAAATATCGCAGATAACCTATCATTTTCTATTAACAATATATATCCTAAAATAGCGAGACTTTGATAAAGCGTCATTATTAAGACGTGAAATTCTATTTTGACATTTTATCCACTAAGAATTCTACATACACTGAACATTTTGATAAATTCATCAATTTCTAACTATATAATTTAGATAGAATGACAAAGGGTGTTATGATGCCATCGTGTACAATTTAAAAACAGGTTGATCAGAATGGAAACAACCCATCTCGCTATCCTTGCTAATTCTCCATCTTTATATTTCAAGGAACTACTAAATTAATTATAAATAAAATAATTAATTTCTGGTATCTAAATAAGGAAAGAAATTAGGATTTGGTTAATAGACTGCTTAGAAGGGATATAAAGTGAATTCTATATTTAGAAAATGCCATAATTTTCAGTTTAAAATGTTCACGTTTAATAAGTAATTGTTGAATATACAAGGTAAATTTATAATCAAAATTCTACTTCAATAATTTAAAATATATCAATAAAAAAATGAATTCATTTAACCATGACATTTAGGCCTAACAAACTTTTTGTGCTAACTCGCGAAGCGTCCTAAATGAATTCAATTATTTAACTCATTTTTGTAAAAAACAAATTGGTAAATAAAGCGCCAAGTAAATTCATCCCAAACGATGTTCTATACGGAAGAGGGTGGTGTATTTAATGCCTAATTTATATTGTAATTAAGTCGGCTTCACGTCATAGCCAGGAGCCAATCACCGAGCTCTGACGTCACGTTGCCAGGTAACGACCAGAAAATGCACACATTGTGATCAAGATAGCCTGACAAAACAAAAAGATATTGGAGGGTAAAAAAAAAATACAATAAACTGTGAAAAAAAAGAGGGATATTTTGCACGGTCAATAATTAATAAAAAAGCGATGGACAAACAATCGTGCTGATGGTTGGAGGCTTCCTCTCGAGTAACTACAGACCATCTCTAATGGCTTGAAGAGTTCCTAATGGAACTTGGCAGTGCTCTGGCCTCGATCCAGTCCCTTAGGTGTGATGACTTACCAACGCTAACTATCTCCTCGCTGGTTGGTAATATTCGACTGGTTTCATATGTTCAAGTATAGTTCTGATTGTAGGTACTTCTGTGAAACAACGTCAGTACAATATATGTGTTCAGTAACACCATTAGGCTTGTATAAGTTGTAAAAGGTTTATTTACTGAAAGGCAAAGTCATCATATTAGCATACCTTGCCCCTCTTAAATATACCTCGACTTCCAAAAGAAAGAACAACATACAAGTAGAATAATCATTCATAGCCTAATCAAAACAGATCAATTCAATCTATTTCTCTTCCCATCGGCTAGTGCTGGCAGTATTTCTGTCTTCTCAGAGATCTCCCTTTGGATTAGTCTTTTGAATGGGTACAGAACTCCAGCTGATAAAGTTCACAAAACAACGAAAACTGACGTTTGCTGGAAATGTGATGCGTGGATCAGCAGGAGAGACATTGCTGACAGTGTTGGAGGGGAAGCTCCAGGGGAAGAGATCGAGGGGAAGGAGACGACAGGGATACACAGACGATCTAAAACAATGGACTGGACGACACACCTACGAGGAGATGAAGTAGATGGCGGAGGAAGTATGGAGACACCATGTGGACACCCTCAGTAGAGGAAGGCATTGAAGGAGAAGGGTTTTTTTCCGAAATTTTCGATGAATTCCATTCTCGTTATTTCTGGTCTTTCTTCCATCCATCTCTTCATCAGATTAAAAAATCCCCAACACAGTTAAACTAAAGGAATTCAATGAGGGTATTAGAACTCTGTGACTGAGTTGTGGTCGTCACATATTGTTGTGAAAGCCGAGCAGACGACAAGCCATGTGACACCGTTGTAATTAAGCTGCCACACGCCTCTAGTAACTTAATACTAAAATCACTGCGTCTAGTAATTTAACGGTAGCAAACTACAATCCATCAACGCTTGCAAGATAAATTAGCTAGTAGATAGGTTGGTGGCGATAGTATTAAATTCAGCGATGCTCTAATATATATTTTGGTCAATTATTTATAATAACCCTAATTAATAATATATAGTCATTTTTAAAAATCTATTTACAGGAGTAAAGTTCAGCGTCAACACGGTATATCGAATTTCTAGGTGAATGCTCAAGTTACAGGAAAAAAATATGTGCAATACAATCTTTTAAGCCTCGCATTTTATGCGTAGACACTACCCCGCTATATCCGTACCCGCTAAATCGAGATTCGTCTGTATTACTTGTTGATATTTATTCCTATAGAATGCAGAGAGATAATAGAGAGGTGTTGAAACACCTATTTCAATGAACAAGGAATGACCGATTCATCAATTTATCGTATTTTGTAAAATGAAAATTGTTTTTCCATTATTTCCTCTCCTTTGTATAACACTCTCTATACTTGTATCCACTTTTATTTTCGCGTTAACAAAAATGAACACTATGTTTGCATATTCAACTGCACAATATAATATTTTTGCTTCAAATTTACAATTTTCAATTTTGAGGTAGTGAATATTTCAAGCCAAGATGTCTCGATGCAAGATTTTATGTAATAAATTGCCAGAAATATTCCTTATTGCGTTCTCTTCCCTCTCTTATTGAGTTTAACGTTGTTGATAGATCTAAGATGGGCATATTCAGGCCTTGTTCTAAAGAACGCTCCAAGGGGATTATTTGGTTCTGGCTTCGGTAAAATAAAATGGAAGATAAAGGAATAAGAATAATATTGACCAATGATGTTAATAATTGGTTTATGTGAAATATATGCTGTTAAAGAAAAAGACCTATCTACTCCACTTGCCCAAAATGTAGCTTGCATCTCCAGAAAACATTTTGGCTTGAATTTGATGCATAAACAGGAACTTTGGGAGAGGCTTCTTCTCATCATAAAACAACTCGAGGAGCATGGACTCATGGAATTCTTGTAATACAAGTATATTACAAGTATCGTTCATTCTCGTATTTGCACAAGGGGATAAGAAATAATAACAACAAGAAAATTACCCGGGATCAGGTATACCATAACCCTAAGATAGCTAAGCTTCAGATTCTAAAAGACATATGATAACGATATTAAAAAAGTTAAACATTGCCCTCTTCTTTCTTACTCGCATTCTCCTAAGGATTTGAACTTGCGAATGAAAATAACAATATGAAAAACTTACTAAAGAGAGAGAACAATTTCTATTCACCCAAATCGATCATAACAATGGCCAATTACAGTTAAACTCTGAACATCTTATTCAGATCATGTTCAAGAGAGATCGTTATCTCAAATATTGATGAAAAATAACGTAGGTAATGATAGTTCAAACTACAAAATTCAGATCATGTTTTAGAGATAAAAATATTTATTATGGAGTTTCTATTCAACAAGAGAGCTAATAGATAGGGATTCAACATGGATGTGTATGGTCTCTAGGAGTCTGTAGACGCGAAGATTCTGGAAATTTAGAACGAACCAACGACCTATCTCTGGACTCGAAACAAAGAACTAATTACCGGCTAGCAATTAACGCACACAACACTTTAAATGAAACTTAGGGTTTTAAACAAAAGATTTTCTCGCTGTAATGAAGCGATTGAAGAATTTTTCAAGAGCGCTCTTCATTGTAAGTTCCCCCGGGAGAGTTTGTCACTGTCGTGGCTTCTTGCTAAATGGACTTGGAGCCTGGGGCGACCTGAGAATTTTTACCTCCTCCCTGGACGATCAATCTCCGGACCCTCAGGGCACCTGCGGTTGGCCAATCCGTCTAGGGTCCCCGGAGCCTTGCCTGCCACTTACATCAAGGATTTTGCCAACGGCTCTGAAGGACTTTTTTTACCTCTGATGTTTCATTATTGTGTCGTTATGATAGTATTTTGATTACTTGGAAGATAAACGATCTGCTCTTTGTTTCGCCTTATTCGTCTCTTCTTCATTATTCTATGAATTTATTATAATCCGACGAAGAGTTTGTGTGTGTGTTTGATATATTACTTGTCTATTTGTGACGTTTGTAAAACAAAAAAATAAAATGTAAAAATTGAAAAGATTAAATGAGGCCTTTCTAAGTTTCCTTTCAGGCCACAACTCTATATAAAATACCTATCTACCTTCTTTTTCTTAACCATCCATGGGTAACAAATGTAAAGGAATCCAAAGAATACTCTCAAGGGAAGCAAGCCTCACTATAATCCACACATCACGTGGCTATAGCACCAAGTTCACATAACGTAGGAACATCACAAACAAATGTAAAGGAATCCAAAGAATACTCTCAAGGGAAGCAAGCCTCACTATAATCCACACATCACGTGGCTATAGCACCAAGTTCACATAACGTGGGAACATCACAAACAAATGTAAAGGAATCCAAAGAATACTCTCAAGGGAAGCAAGCCTCACTATAATCCACACATCACGTGGCTATAGCACCAAGTTCACATAACGTGGGAACATCACAAACAAATGTAAAGGAATCCAAAGAATACTCTCAAGGGAAGCAAGCCTCACTATAATCCACACATCACGTGTCTACAGCACCAAGTTCACATCACGTGACTACAGCACAAAGAAACCACCCCAAGAAGCAGTAGCCCCATTAGACTTCTAATTGAATTAAAGAGAACAAACTCTTGCAAAATTTAATAAGTCTTCTCTCGGTCAGCAAATAAAGTTCCCTGGAGGTTTTTCCCTTCGAGAGGAATTAGAGAGATCGATGTGACTTTTATATTCTTTAATTTGGTCGAGTCTCATCACCGTGAATAATGGCGCCGTTTTTACCGGTGTGTGCAGACGGCCAAAATTTTATTTTTATATCAGAGCTTACAACTACAAATTACAGCTTCACAAACTACAAAAATGATAATCTTTTGGCACCTTTCATCTAAGTGGTCGTTCTTCCTAGATGGCGAAATGCGTGGTGTCGCTGGAGACCCGCTGGCGATTCTCCACCAAACTGCAGCGGTGGCAGAGGCGCCATATTCATTGTACATAGTATCATGTATATATATATATTTTTTTTCAAATAGTGCAGACTGTGAACTTTTGCATGTATTGACAAGATATCAAACAAATATTTTAATTGTTAATTGTCTAAGTGGTCGTTTATTCAAGGTAGGATTGAATTAGTTTGGATTTGACAAAACTGGCCGCTCAAGCAGTTGTCAACAATAGATCGGAATTTTTATTGTATTGTGGGTCTTTAATAGCGACTTTGGTTTTTTTCCAAATATTGCGTCGATGCATAATTATTGCAGCCTTTTCCACGCCTTTTATCTAAAAAAAAAAAAAAGTTTGCTTATTTTTAAAATTGAAAAAATAACTCTATATTCTCTCTAATAATTTTTAAAATGTATACCTATTTACATATCGTTTTAATATGCAATTATTTCACCAACCTGAATGCATTAGGCTACTCCCGTATTAGAACGAGTTAAAGGAGGATAGATTTAGGAGAAAATAAACCAGTTAAAATACTTTCAGTCATTCCAATATAAGCGTAGCAACATTTATAACCATTTTAAAAAACAAAAATTACTTGTTTAAAACACGCAGCTCCTAGTTTACCATCTCTCTGGTAAACCTTTCCGTCCCCACACTTCGTCTGCTTACTTTGGTAACTAAAATTTCCATTTTTTTAATAGGTTCACTTCTGAATAAATTAGCAATGAATTTTATGCGGCGAATTTTTACCTTAGATAAATCTTTCCCCTTGCTTCTGCTTTTTTTTTTTTTACTTGGGCTCAATTTGGAGTTTAACATTAGGGCTTAGATGTTTGAATATATTTTGTTGTTAGTTTTAATATTTAATTAATAAACCTTTATTTATAATGACGAAGTTTTGATTATTTCATCTTAAGGGATGTGGAAATTCATTTTAAGTATATTAAATGCAAATTTTTATGAATTTTAATATATGTATCAAAACAAACGCATATATCTTGAATCATTTATATTTATTAAAAAACAAAATTCAATATCTCGACGAGGCTGTTCGCCTATCTTCTTTCAGGATTCAATCTCCTTGTAAGTTTATCATCCGCGTGATACCTGGGAAGTGTTGTTTATATAAAACTAGCCGAATGACCCGGGCAACGCCCGTGTTTTACCCGATTGAATGTTTTGATTCAAATACTATTTGTTCCAATTATAAATTGGCGCCTCAAATAAATGCATATGTTAGTTAATAACTATAGCCTATGTGCTTTATCTGTTTATGTACTGTTGGCTTCCGTAGGCGTCTCTTACTGGGAAAAAGAAAGAGAGGATTCCATTTGGTTATTAACTAATATATGCATTTATTTAAGGAGCGACCCGCTCCAACACAATAATTACATAAACGAAAAGGCGAGTGGGGGGGGGCAGGAGGTGCCGTGACCGTAGCCAACCAATAGAAGGGCGCCATTCCAAAAAAAAGCAAACGGTGACAGAGATGAAAACTGATGACTGATTGTTGATTAGGAGATGAGGAATGACGCTCGTAACTGTATATAAAATAGGTTTGAGTGACAGAAACATTTAAAATGAACCTCATTATATATTCAACAGGATATACAGAAGATATGTACTCCTGTAGAAGGGCAGAAATGCCCGAAAGCTCGAGATTACGTTTAATAAAGATAAAGAAACCCATCTCCAGAAACCTTTAACATTTGTTTGAAGATATACAGAGAGATTGGAAACCTTTGGATTCTGTCAACCTCTACTTTGGCTCTCGTCCCCTTCAACTCGGCTCTCGATGTATCAAGAAAGTTTCACTTATGAAACAAAACATATAATGGCCATCAGAAGTGATTGACGCTATTTAATCTTCTCTATTAATAAAAGTTATTCTGAAAAAAATTATCTACTATATATAATGATTCATCAGCGCGCCATCTGTTATCAAAATTCGAGACTATTATAGACGCATATGATCCTTTTTTTTTTAAATAAACAATTCATACGTGTCTATAAAAGTTTCGAAATTTGACTATAGATAATACTGAATCTGCAAAAACATTTGAAGGGCTTGGCGTTCATCAATGTTAGACTAAACCTCAGGGAGAAATGTATCACGGATCAGCAAATATTTTTCTTCCGTTCAGTTATTGTGGACATTCGTTTATAATGAGGAAACATAATGACATAATTAACTTAGTTTATCAAAGATTTTACTCAAAGCGACGTACGTAATGGCTAATTTCAATGTAAACGGTATGCAATAGGATTTGTGAGAGGATCGTGCAATTCAGTTGTCCAAAGCTTTCTCTTTTTACCAGATCAATTTTGTATATCTTTCGATTTATTTATTGATCTTTTTATTTATATATAGGAAGTCCAGCTCTCATCCTTGAAGTCTTGAGTCCACCTGGACGCAGTCTACTTACCCCACAAACCAAAAGGTCGGTGAAGAACCTGCAACGCAAGAATCCAAACAGGGATTCCGTCTTTTCTTATTGCAGGGGATCGATTGACAATAAAAGCGGTTTAGTGGGATCCCCACTCGCGGCGGCTGCAAATTGCTGGAGGTTTTATGTCGGCACACCTCCATTACAGCCAGTTCGCCATTACTGGCGGAATTGCCGGTACAATGCCGACTGACTCGAACCTCCCAATTAAACCTGTGTTCGATGGATTCTTCCTGAAACATTGAATTGAGCTCTTCTTTATTGTGTGGTGTGTCTCAGAAATGTTTATTTATTGTGTTTTACGGTGAACATTCATGTTAATATCATCTAGGGACGATGACATATGTTATGGGCAATTTTTTTTATATGGAAAAATATTCATATGAAAATTTTGCAAACGAGAGAAAGTGTCTGTTTTATTTAGATAGTTGTATCTATGAGGAATTTTGTATTGAGTGTTGCTGTGAATATATCGGAGGTTGTTCTGAACCACGGCTGGTTTTGTACATTGAACTTAATGTCGAGCGTTGAGATAGGACTGGTGACCATCCGGAATTTTGAGCCAAGTGCGAGCAGCCTAGCGGGCTAAGCGACACCGTGGGGAACCTCGAGATAAGCTCCTCGGCGTGTGATAAGCCACTTATCCCAGGAACCGATAAGATTTCTACCTGGAAACACTTATAATCTGCAAGATTTATGCTGAGGCAATGGCTTTTTGTTGTCAATGGAGTCAGTGTACTTTGACCCTCTCACGTGTGCCAACTACTTCTTTCTTTCTTGTTGTTGTTTATGTCAGTGAATGTACTCTGTTCCATCACGTGTTCTAATTACTACTTCTTTAGCTGTTGTTGTTGTTTATGTCAGTGAATGTACTCTGTTCCATCACGTGTTCTAATTACTACTTCTTTAGCTGTTGTTGTTGTTTATGTCAGTGAATGTACTCTGTTCCATCACGTGTTCTAATTACTACTTCTTTCTTGTTGTTGTTTATGTCAGTGAATGTACTCTGTTCCATCACGTGTTCTAATTACTACTTCTTTCTTGTTGTTGTTTATGTCAGTGAATGTACTCTGTTCCATCACGTGTTCTAATTACTACTTCTTTCTTGTTGTTGTTTATGTCAGTGGATGTACTCTGTTCTATCACGTGTTCTAATTACTACTTCTTTCTTACTTGTTGTTGTTTATGTCAGTGAATGTACTCTGTTCCACCACGTGTTCTAATTACTACTTCTTTCTTGTTGTTGTTTATGTCAGTGAATCTACTCTGTTCCATCACGTGTTCTAATTACTTTATTTCTTTCTTGTTGTTGTTTATGTCAGTGAATGTACTCTGTTCCATCACGTGTTCTAATTACTACTTCTTTCTTACTTGTTGTTGTTTATGTCAGTGAATGTACTCTGTTCCACCACGTGTTCTAATTACTACTTCTTTCTTGTTGTTGTTTATGTCAGTGAATCTACTCTGTTCCATCACGTGTTCTAATTACTTTATTTCTTTCTTGTTGTTGTTTATGTCAGTGAATGTACTCTATTCCATCACGTGTTCTAATTACTACTTCTTTAGTTGTTGTTGTTTATGTCAGTGAATGTACTCTGTTCCATCACGTGTTCTAATTACTACTTCTTTAGTTGTTGTTGTTGTTGTTGTTTATGTCAGTGAATGTACTCTGTTCCATCACGTGTCCTAATTACTGCTTCTTTCTTGTTGTTTATGTCAGTGAATGTGCCCTGTTCCATCACGTGCTCCAATTACTTCTTTCTTTCTTGTTGTTGTTTATGTCAGTGAATGTACTCTGTTCCATCACGTGTTCTAATTACTTTATTTCTTTCTTGTTGTTGTTTATGTCAGCAAATGTACTCTGTTACATCACGTGTTCTAATTACTTCTTTCTCTCTTGTTGTTGTTTATGTCAGTGAATGTGCCCTGTTCCACCACGTGTTCTAATTACTTTATTTCTTTCTTGTTGTTGTTTATGTCAGCAAATGTACTCTGTTCCATCACGTGTTCTAATTACTTCTTTCTCTCTTGTTGTTGTTTATGTCAGTGAATGTACTCTGTTCCATCACGTGTTCTAATTTCTCCTTTCTTTCTTGTTGTTGTTTATGTCAGTGAATGTACTCTGTTCCATCACGTGTTCTAATTTCTCCTTTCTTTCTTGTTGTTGTTTATGTCAGTGAATGTACTCTGTTCCATCACGTGTTCTAATTTCTCCTTTCTTTCTTGTTGTTGTTTATGTCAGTGAATGTACTCTGTTCCATCACGTGTTCTAATTTCTCCTTTCTTTCTTGTTGTTGTTTATGTCAGTGAATGTGCCCTGTTCCATCACGTGTTCTAATTACTACTTCCTTAGTTGTTGTTTATGTCAGTGAATGTACTCTGTTCCATCACGTGTTCTAATTACTTTATTTCTTTCTTGTTGTTGTTTATGTCAGTGAATGTACTCTATTCCATCACGTGTTCTAATTACTTCTTTCTCTCTTGTTGTTGTTTATGTCAGTGAATGTACTCTGTTCCATCACGTGTTCTAATTTCTCCTTTCTTTCTTGTTGTTGTTTATGTCAGTGAATGTACTCTGTTCCATCACGTGTTCTAATTTCTCCTTTCTTTCTTGTTGTTGTTTATGTCAGTGAATGTGCCCTGTTCCATCACGTGTTCTAATTACTACTTCCTTAGTTGTTGTTGTTGTTTATGTCAGTGAATGTACTCTGTTCAATCACGTGTTCTAAGTACTTTCTTGTTGTTGTTGTGAATAATATAAAATACTTGAAATATAACAATAGCAAATGAAAAACAGGAAACCTTGGTTTCAATTGCTTTCTTCATCGGACAATGATAGTTGGCATTAAAACTTTTGTTTGGATTGCAATGCATAGCTTTCCTATAAAATTGGGCCTGCTATGTTTTGAATTTTAACTATTTTTAATTATGTTTTTAAAAATAGAGAATAAATCACGATACACATACTCTATTAATAATCTACTATAATGTTCTCGACGTTACCTGAACTCCTGGAGCCTACGAAACTTGCCAATTGTCCGGGTAACCCACCATAATAGAAGAAGAGAAACAAGTCGGGGAGAATAGTTTTTTTCTTTTATTAGAACGATGGTTTTCTTATAGAAAAGTAGCTCATCTCTCCGACAGTGGTGAACTATTCCAGCAGTTACCAGACCGCTTCACTATTGTATTGGACTGAATTACTTATATTTGGTTTCAAATACAGAAAATTGTGAAATTTATTTCAGGATAAGGATTAGAGTGAATCTCAAGACAACGGTAATATTCCTGTTCGCTATACGAAATACAAGTCGAGGAGAATAGCCTCTTTATTAATACGATGGGTTTCTCATATAATGAAGCTCTTCTCTCAGACTCATGTTATAGCGAACAGGGAGATCGTCTTAATTTACTATAATCCTTATCCTGAAATATGCTCCACACACCAGTTTACTGTATTCAAACCAAATGAAGTGTACATAAGTAATTCAGTCGAATACAAGTCGGCAAGTCTAACAATAAAATGTCGGTGGACGAGTGGGTAACACCCTTGATTCCCGACAGTTATGAACCGGGATTGAATCCCGCGTTAAAAATTGTTTAATATGTGAATAACCTTCACATATTATTCAACAACAACAACAACAACAAAAAAGCCTTTATTTAGGGTCACTGACCCTATACAGGATTCACCAGAGGTATGCATAAGAACAAAGCAGTGAGACAACGGAAATAGCGATATATACAGAGTAAAAAGAGAAAGAAAAAAAAAAAACAAGAAAAGGAAAAAAAATAATAATAATAAGAAAGAGGGAAGCAAGAAATCAACACAAAAAGAGTAGCAGTAAGAAAGTGAGGAGTGAGTATCACTTGGCCTTCTTCTGAGATATGGACTTGTGGAAACCATAAAACGCCGTAGCAATATACTTATTCTGGGTCATATTGTCAATTATTGATGGAAGTGAAGCACAGAGTTGCCCAGTTTTGAGCATAAGGGTTCTTCTTTCTTCTTTCAGAGCAGAGCAATCAAAAATATAGTGAGTGATTTCATTTTGTAGTTTTGAATTACAGAAGGTACAAGTCGGGTCCTCACCGCAGAGCATCTTGGTGTGGTTTTCTCTAAAAAAACTTGAAAGTATTCTAACTTGTGCGAGTAGTCTTACAACCGGGAAAGGAAAATCCCCTAAAAGGTATCCCTCCGTCATGAAAGATATGTGAATGTCTTTGTAGTGAGAGTATAGCTTAGATTTATCCATTCTTGTAAGGTCGTTTTGTATAGATTGGTCTGCCGCTGTTTCATATTATTCACTGTTTCAAATATCATGAACTAGGTTGCTCTTGTTGAGCGGTACCAAATAAAGTGATTTTGAACCGGCGAGTCTAATACAATAGTGAAGCGGTCTGAGATGGTTCACCACTGATGAACCATACTCTCCCTCTTTCAAATTGTTTTATTCATTTCAGAATGAAGGCTGTAGAAATAAAATTTGATTATATATATTTATATGAGAGGTAGCGTTTATAAGACATATAATTTTCAGCGATATTGATGATTCTAAGTTAATGATGATATTTAAAATATGTTTATCATTAAAAAATTCATTCAAGGGTTAATTTTTACATTCATATTGATGTCTTTATTATTATATTATGTATAAAACAATTTTATATTTGTATTATACCAATCTGATCTCATTCTGTAATGTCAATTTTCAGAACGGCATGAGAATGGTTCAAATTTACTTTATAGAAATATATTTATTTAGATTTAATTATTTTTAAAATGTTTCGTTATATGTGTTATAAATATAAAATGTAACAAACGGCCATCTAGTCAAATTGTAGAATATATAACAACAACGACAAAAATATGTTTTCAAGACCTTTTGGTCTTATATATATTATCCTAACAAAAATGTAGGATATATGTAGGAATAACAGCAATAGTACCAGTAATCATGTTATCTACAGTCTATTAAATAAATGTAAAAAAAGAAAGGAAGGGCTTTGCATAAACGTATATACACGCAGTGAAGAACAAGCCGTTCTTAAAGAACAATAATTAGTAGAATTGACAGAAATTTACATAATTATCAGGAATCTCTATAGTTCCATACATGGATGTATCAAAGGTAGAGCGTTAAATTGTGGAATGGATCAAAACGTTAACCACCATCTTTAAAAAGCATAAACTTATATACAAGCAGCTAAAAACAAGCCGTTCTTAAAGATCAATAATTAGTAGGATACATTACGTAATTATCAGGAATCTCTATAGTTCCATACATGGATGTATCAAAGGTAGAGCGTTAAATTGTGGAATGGATGAAAACGTTAACCGCCATCTTTAAAGAGCATAAACTTATATACAAGCAGCTAAGAACAAGTCGTTCTTAAAGATCAATAATTAGTATATAATTGACAGAACTATACATAATTATCAGACATATCTATAGTTCCATACATATATGGATGTATCAAAGGTAGAGCGTTATATTGTGGAATGGATGAAAACGTTAACCACCATCTTTAAAAAGCATAAACTTATATACAAGCAGCTAAGAACAAGTCGTTCTTAAAGATCAATAACACAGGTCTACAAAAAAAACTTTCTTTTTTTGCACAAAAGAACCTGATGGTGTTTCTAGTGTAACTTTTCATGCTGAACTCAAAAATCTAATCAGAAATTTCCCATCACCCATGGTTTTTGCCTGACGATCTTTTTTTAGTATTGAGATAAATACATGCATCCAACATGAAAGAGACTTACGAAAACATGAAACTGCTTTTGAAAAAGATAGAATATGAAAGATACGGTTGGAAAATATGCAGCGATTTGAAAGTCGTTGCTCTCTTGCGTGGATTACAGCTTGGATATACAAAATTTTGTTGTTTTATGTGTGAGTGGGATAGCAGAGATAGGGAAAGGCATTACATTAAAAAAATCTGGCCAAACCGTAAAATCTTTACTCCAGGATATAAAAATATTGCAAATCTACCCCTGATCGATTCAGAAAATATTTACTTACCACCATTACATTTTAAACTGGGATTAATGAAGAACTTTGTCAAGGCAATGGATCGAAATGCCAGTGGATTTGCCTACCTAAAACCAAAATTTTCTAGTATAAGTGAAGCGAAGATTAAAGAAGGCATTTTCGTTGGACCTCAGATTCGAGAATTGCAGCAGGATGGAAATTTTCAAAATAGTTTGAATGAAGTTGAAGCAGCAGCATGGAATTCCTTTAGAAACGTTTGCAAAAACTTCTTAGGAAGTGTCAAGGTTGAAAATTACCGAGACATAGTTAATGATCTGTTGCTTTCCTACAAGGCACTGGGATGTAACATGTCCCTCAAGATCCATTTCCTGCATTCACATCTAGATTTCTTTCCAGACAATCTTGGCGCAGTTAGCGATGAGCATGGTGAGAGGTTTCATCAAGCTATATCAAGCATGGAGAAGCGGTACCAAGGTAAATGGAGTCCCGCTATGCTTGCCGACGACTGCTGGGCACTCAAGAGGGATCTACCACAAGCAAAGTATAGAAGAAAATCCACTGTCACTGCTTTTCAATAATAAATATGTTTCGTTCATATATGCCTATATATTAACAATATTTCCAAATTCAAGTAGGTGTATCTTAGAAATATTGTGTAATAAAAAAAACTTATGGTATATTTGGATTCAGGACATGTAGATAAGATACTATTTCTTTGTGGACAAAGAAAAATATTTTTTGATAAACCAGTTACGTGACATTGTTTCCAATTTTTAGTGTATTTATCCCAATATTAAAAAAGACCGTCACGCAAAAACCATACGTGATGGGAAATTTCTGATTAGATTTTTGAGTTCAGCATGAAAAGTTACACTAGAAACATAATCAGGTTCTCTTGTGCAAAAATCTTGTTGACCAGTGTAATTAGTATATAATTGTGACAGAACTATTCATAATTATCAGACATATCTATAGTTCCATATATGGATGTATCAAAGGTAGATGGTTAAATTGTAGAATGAATGACAACTTTAACCGCCATCTTTAAAGAGCAAACAACGAGCAGAAGATCAAGTATTTAGGTGCAGGCCTCAGATAAGAAGCCATCGTTATCCCTCACCAGAGCCAACGAACCAAGAACCATCCGGTTATAATTTATAAAAGACATTATGGTTGTGATGGCTCCCTTAAGAAAACCTCTTCGATTTTCACAGAAATTTGGAGAAAAGGGAATTTCTTTTTTAAAGGAATATTTATAAAAAAAAGTTTTTCCTTTTCTCTTTCTCTTTTATTTATTTTTCTTTCTTAGATAAATTATTTTCCAATTTTTATTTGAACATTATAGTTTTTGTCATTTAAATCTGTTTCTTTTCCCATTTTTGTGCTTTTGTTCTTGAGCTGTAATTAGTGAAGATGGATAGATCCAAATGATCTGAGGTACAAATCTCATTGGTGGCGGCCACTGGTTTTATTGTGTATACCTTGGTGGATAGTTATTGTATGTATGCAAAACATTCATTGTATCCTGAGTGTATATATATATGTGGTACATTGTTTCA
This sequence comes from Cordylochernes scorpioides, assembly GCA_030710605.1. Classification (NCBI taxonomy): domain Eukaryota; kingdom Metazoa; phylum Arthropoda; class Arachnida; order Pseudoscorpiones; family Chernetidae; genus Cordylochernes; species Cordylochernes scorpioides. Next base: position 42,615,687 of record CP092871.1, read on the forward strand.
TACATGGACGTATATATATGCTGTATATTATATATTAGTGTTATTATATTGTATATTTTATATCTAGGTGTACTTATAGGGGTTTATTGTATCGTGAGTGTATATTATTGCTGTCGTCGTATCCAATGAATAGCCTCAGATTTCCCCATGCATCTCTATTACAGCAGTCGCAATGTCCTCTATCTTGGGTGAATAAAGCTGCTTCTCTGGGTCCATGTCAATGTATTGTGAACAAAATTGCCTCTGTCTCCTTAAAAAAAAAAAGGCGACATGCGATATCAAAAACCTTTTACTTTCTTAAATTTTGTCCATGAGTGTATATATGTGTGTATTGTTGGGGTATTTAGTGTTAAACTCTGTGATTGCATAAATACAATTACATAACCTGAACATATGTGAAACCACAGCGTCGAGATGTTTACACCAGAGCAACAAATATTTATGTTACATATGTAAAATACATCTAGTCATGTCTGAACATCATCCTGAACATGTGTGAACCAGAAATATAAACTAATCACAAGGAATCAAATGCATATTTGCTTTAATAATTTAACTACAATAAACTTCGATTTTATTCAGTAAGAACCTAAATATTGTTTTTATCTGTGTAACAGGAGCTCCATCTTTGATTCCTTTCTTCCTTGGTGAATCTCTATAAGACCAGTGGTCTTAATAAAGCTTTGTGTGTGTGTTTTTATCTGTGTAACCACACTTTACCATGTCTCGTTTTGTTGTTGTACTGAAGAAAAGGGTTCTCCACTCGAATAAATGAAAGCTCAAATGTAGAAAAGAGAGACCATAGGAAGATATTATATCCACTATAAATTGTATCCCAATCATTGACCATTCAGGACAAAGAGTGTGTAAGCCACCTACCCGGCCGAACTGCTGGAAGTAATTCTTGACATCTTCCAGAGTGGTCGGAGCAGAGAGGCCACCCACGAACATCTTCTTGGTCCGGGTCACCATCTGTAACAGCCTATGGTCAGACACCACCATACACATAGTGCAGGATATACGAGCGCTAATCATTTATCATTCTATGCTGCCCTGCTGTCAGAAACGGTGAAAAGTATACATAGTACATATACATAGACAAATTAAACAAATTTATTTTGTGAGAAGACGAAAAGGATGAGAAACAGGTGTGAATAGTTTTTTTTTTTTTTGGACTCATGCTAATACTGAATTGTATATAGTACTTGATTTATGTTCAATTAAAACCATTGCTATACTGGGAGAATCCTGTATTGGGCTTTATCCCTAATAAAGGTTTTTTAGTGTGTGTAGTACCGGATATATAAGTATAAGAAATAAAAGCATTATGAAGCACGAATCTTTCTTTCCTTTTTTTAAACACAAAACAAACCTCTACTGTCCTTACTGCGATGAAAAAATATATTGGGAGGGCTTGGTTCATCAGTGGAGAAACTTCCCAGCGGTTTCACCAATTTAATAGAGCTCTTAGAGTTCTAATAGTAGCGATATGGTAGATTAAATTGGTGAAACCGCTAGAAGGGTTCAACACTGGTGAACCAAGCCCTCCCAATATATTTTTTCATCGCAGTAAGGATAATAGAGGTTTGTTTTGTGTTAAAAAAAAAAGAAAAGAAACCATCGTGCTTATATATAGATAGCACGTTATCACCTTATAATATATAACATATATATGGCAGCCCGGTATGGTAGAATAAACTGGCGAAAACGCTGGGAGAGTTCGCCATTAGTGTGTATGAGACAGGCCTTCCCAATTTCTTTCATTCTAGTAAAAAGGTGATAGTAAATTGCTTGTTTGAAAATATGAAACATTCGGGTTAAAATAGTTTATAATTCATATTAATAATCATATAGTTATTATAATGGTTATCTCGTGTCTTCAATAAAGATCACTGAGTAACAAATATTTTTCAGAGTTATTGTCTGAATTCCTATATATATGAGAAAAAGTACAACTTCCTAAGTTTTCTCCATGATTTTAAATAGCTTTTAATATCCTGACTATATTAAATGTTTTCTAGAACAGCTCTAAAAATAAAAAAAAACTAAACAGATCGTTTTTTATCTGTCATTATAATCATAAAAATAAATTTCCATATATAAATTCACAACACCATTAAACTATAACAGCTATTTTTTTTTAAATGGAAGCAAAAATAAATTCGATGGACCAAAGAGACGCCAAGAGAGAAAAACAAACAAGAGGAAAGATAGAAG
>CP092871.1:42618003-42666616 GCA_030710605.1 Cordylochernes scorpioides
CACAAATAATCAGGACAACCATGTTCATTAAATTTCTCATCAGCTTGTTCCAGCTCATGGAGTTGAACGCGCCCATCAATGTCTAGGGCCACGAAAAGAACCCAAGCACCCTTATTTAAGCCCATCTCAACCCCCTCTAACACCTCGTTCAGAGCTGTGGTTGTAGACTTCCCTTCCCTTAAACCATGTTGGAAAGAGGAAAGGAGCTCATTACTCTCTAGCCAGTGCTTCAGTCGCTGAGCTAGTAGGCTATCCAGGACCATACCTAGACACACTAGTAAAGAAAGCGGACGATAATCATTAGGAGAATTACCCTTTCTAACAGACTTTTCGAGAAGCACTACTCGGGCAACCTTCCATTCCTCAGGAAATCTACCAGTGTCCAGGCACTTATTGAATAACCTGGAAAGAAGCGATGGGTGCATCCTTACCAGGGCTTTCACGACCGTGTTATCGATCCCTTCGGGACCAGGAGATTTCCTTTTCTCGAACTTGAAAGCCGTCAGTTTCACCTCATTCTCAGAAAAGGGCGGATCCACCAAACCACAAGTGGTCAGAGAGATCTCGTCCTCTGGTTCCTCGTTTCCGAAGAGCCGATCCAAGTTGTTTTGATTTTGTCTTCTGTTTTCGAGCGAGTAGGTCTAGAACACATTCTCTCTGAATTTTCTCATTGTTGGTGGATGGTGTCAATACATGCACAGTCTGCAATATTAAAAAAAGATAATATGCATTATAAACACTATGTACAATGAAAATGGCGCCTCTGCCAGCGCTGCAGAGTTTGGTGGAGAATCGCCAGTGGGTCTCCAGTGACACCACGCATTTTTCGATCTACGATTAATACGTAGATCGCGTACTTGCCGCTGAGGAGATGGTGATGGCGTGGTCCTCGAGACCAACTGGAAAGATCCAGGACTGCAGTATCACACCTAGGTATTATGGATTTCTAATTTTATCAATTGTTTGTTTGTTTATGCTTATTTTGTGGTTATATTTAGGCCTTTCCCCTGTGATTGGAGAAGACGCATAGGTTTGGTTTTATTGGGTTTATGGTCATTTGGCGTTCCATTGCCCACTTCTCCAGTCCTCTCATTGATGTGTTCAGTATTTTTTACCATTTTCTATGCTGCTACTTGTGTGCCATATGGCTATATAATATGCATAACAGGCAACCTTTGTGTCTTCAATGAGGTAAGGATGGATGTCGTATATATATAGCAGATAAAGTAGAAGACTGAGCACCGATCCCTGAGTTACACCAGCCCATGTTCTTCCTTCCTTGGAAAATTCTCCATTGACCCGAACCTTTAACCTTCTTCCCCTTAAGAAGTCTGCAATCCAGATTAAGGTTTTTCCTCTTACTCCGATGTTGTGCAGCTTTTCACGTAATTTCTCCCTCACACTCGATCAAAAGCTGAGGTCATATCCAGGAATACGGCCGTGGTCTTCTTTGGCGGTTTTTCCAGGAAAGAATCTATTATTGATTGACTGAAGTAGAACAGTTGATCAGTCGTACAGTGCTGGGATCTATAGGCAGTTTGGTAGAGGTTTATTTTATTATTGTTTGTGAGCCAGACTATGAGCCTAGAGTGGATAATTCGTTCTGGAATTTTACAAAGTTTGCTGGTGAGAGCAATTGGCCGATAGTTCTTGTATTCCTTGGCATCTTTGTTTGGCTTCAGTATTGACACTATAATTGATATCTTCCAATTCTTTGGTAGTTTACCAGTTTGCCATGAAATGTTCAGTATTCGTAGGAGTTGATTATTAGCTTTGTCTTCAAAGTGTTTAATCATTTGACCAAAGATTAGATTATCTCTTGGTGACCTCTTGGATTTTTTTATTGATGAGTTTAGCTCATTCAGTGTGAAGTCTCTCGAGAAAATATCTTGTTGATGGTAGTTTCTTGCTTGTTTAACTAACTTGTTTATATTATTTTTAGAGTCCTGTCTTCATTCGTGTAGTTGAGTCTGGGAGTGCTTGAAAGATATTCAGCAATTATGTCAGCCAGCTGTTTGTTCTCGTTTTCCTCGCTGTTCTATTCATATCGGTTAGAGTATTGGAGGATTGGTGTTGGTTTTGATTGTTCTCTAACACTCTAATCATATTCCAGTGTTGGCTGTCCTTTCTTGGATCCATTTTTTCGCAGAATTCTGCCATTTTTCTTGTTTGCATATCCATATTTCTTGTTCTATTTTATGACTAAATTTCAATGAGTTCCTTTCTGTTTTCTTCTGTTTTATTTTTTTCAAGAAGTTCAATGATATTGTCTCTCTCTCTGAAATCATTGCCCCGATGTTGTGGTCCTTCCAGTAAGGTATCCACAGGTCTTTACGTCTACCTCTAGGTATCGATGCTTTTGCAGCTTTTTAAATGTTTGAATGAATTTTTCCAAGTTTTTGTCAAGCGTTCTGTAATTCAATTTTTCGTTGCACAGTTCTTCAAGCTTTTCTGTGAATTTTTTTCAAGTCGGCTTTCCTAAAGTTCCATGTTATTTTATTCTAATGGACATTCTCAATTTTGAACTTTATGGTTGTGTTAAAATTGGTCTGTGGTCACTGATTGCACCTCTCAGGATTTTCCATTGTGTTGTGGGTGCGATGTTGTAATTTATCGCTCTGATGTCTATTGCGGATTCTGTGCCTGTGGACTTAGATAGATAGGTGTTCTCTCCGTTATTTAACGGTGTAAGGTCGAGGTCGGTTAGCATGTCCTCAACCTGTTGACTTTTGTTATCCTGGACAGGTGATCCCCAAATTGAACTTTTGGCGTTAATTTCGCCGAGTATGATTGTGATATCCGAAGACGCTTCACTTAATGTCTCTATTGTGTGTACCCATACAAAATTCAAAGATTTCACGAGCTGAAAGTTGGCGATTTTGAGATGCGTCAAGAATTCGCTGCATGGGTTTTCCGGCGAATTGATATTGATGAAAACTGGCTATCGAATGTTCTGTGGACAAATGATGCTCACTTTTCTCTAAACGGAGAATTTAACATTCAAAACAGCCGCATTTGGGCAACAGAAAACCCTAGGATTTTTACAGAAATGCCACTTTACCAGCCTAGAGTTACAGTTTTGTGTGGGTTCACTTCTTTTATTATTGGGCCATTTTTCTATGAAAAATCAATGGAAGAACTTTTAAAACCGTTTTCGTAACTGGTGAACGTTATGAGAAAAGGGTATTCCCATATTGCAGGGCAAAAGCACTAAGCGAAATAACATTCATGAAAGATGGAGGACCTCCTCATATCTCCCGAGGTGCCAAACAATTGCTGAAGGATACGTTCGGTGAAAATCGTGTGATAAGTCGCCACTTTATATACCAGTGGCCTCCAAGATCACCAGACTTGACGCCTTGCGATTTTTGTTTATGGGGGTACATTAAATCGTGTGTTTATCGATGCTGGCCTACCACATTGGCCATGTTGAAGGCTTCTATCAGATGGCACGTTTCATCAATTTCAACAGATATGTTATTTAATGCTGTCCATTCTGTCATTTATCGTCTGCAGGCCGTTATTGAGAATGAAGGGTGCCACATTGAGCAAGGATTGTAACCTAATACAAGAGAGAAGGCAGTTACCTCATGTGTTATATAAGCTGCCATGTATTATATTATCTACCAATATTTTGCAGCTCTTTGTGTTGGGATATGGGGATAATAAATGCTGTCCTCACATCTTGACTCTTTTTTTTGTGAACAGTAATATTTTGTTTGTCATTTGCTCACATATTATGTCGTGCAAACCTAAGTGTTATAACTTCTCGAATAACACTGGTACACACAATTTTTCCCCTTATGTTTAGTTTTTCGCTTTTCGCTCATTAGAAGAAATAGCATAAGGAATATTTTCTGTACACCAATAACTTTAGAAATTTTGTGAAAAAAATTAATACAAAATGATTTTACTACCACGTTTTTCAACGCTAAAGGTCGATTTAAAAATTATTTTTATTTGAGGGGACACGTTTTTAAAAATTATGTACAGTATAATAAACAATGATAACATTTGACAAGCCCATAGGATATTTGGAATAAAGTACGACAAATATATTTTATCACTCCCCTCTATATTTCATTTGTTGGATCATGACAAATATCCAGTTAAATAGTCAAGGGTCGCCAATCAGTCAAGAAACTACACATTTCTTATAGCAAGAAATCCTATTAATAGTGCCATCATAATTTTTGGTACTATATTAACATTTCAAAAATTCGTGTATTGATATCAGCAGTGTTTTTCAAACATTCAATCTATTTCACAAAACCCCATATAAAATATAAATATTTTTGCTACATGTTTTAATTTGCATTTACCTATTTTACATATCTCTGATTGTATTTGAAAATCGTTAACCAATTCTTCATACTTTTGGCGAAGTGGTGTTTTATTAATTTGTTATTTGATATTATTAGGGTTCTTTCCTGGTATTCAAAAAGGAAAAATACGTGTCGATCAGTTATATTTTTCAATTTATCAAACAATTTGGCCACTGAATCTCTGATTCTGGTAGAGCGCCATCTGGCGAATAAAATTGTAACTAAAATCAATTTCGAATTTTTCATTATTTGCCATAAAAAATCCCATTGCATCCTGAACACAATGGTGTTTACCGCATTTCTCTAGCGCAAATATTCGCGGAGTTATTAATTTTTAAAGTTGTGCGGGACTTTTGGATCACCCTGTATATTTATCATTATATAATCTTATTTATTCATATTTATATTTATTCTGTATTTAACCTTATATAATCTTATTTATTTATATTTATTCTGTATTTAACCTTATATAATCTTATATGGACGTTGTAATTAAGTAGTTTCAATCTCTCTCTCTTCTTACGACAGGTATGTAGGAAAGAAGGAAAGGATGTCTGTTAAAGGATTCTAAGGTTGACGTAGTATTATAAGGCAGACGACGTCCAAGCAGACGAAGAAGATATTGACGGAGTTCGACCAGTAACGATTGGTGGCTAAATCCAGCCATTGGAAAACAAGAAAGTAAAACTTACGTCAAACAATATCTCATTTTCTTCATCTATAAACCTTTGTTTGTTTGTATCTCTCATTGGTTCGCAACCCCAGCAAATAAAGAAACCTATTAAAATGTTTTCGTAAAATATATAAATATGGTTTTATATAATCAACCTTTATAGCAAGCGTCAATATGTAACGACACGAGTACACACGTTTTATGAGGACAACATATTTACACATGCAACAACAACAAAAAGCTTTATTAAGACCTTTTGGTCTTATACAGATTCTCCGAGCAGAAATGTAAGGTATATGAAGAAACAACAGTAATAGAATCAGTAATTAGATATTTTTTAAGCTAATAACATTTAATAGTAAAAATGAAATTTATATACAGGAAAAGTTAATTAAGACAACAAAGCTAATAAATAGAAGCCTGGACCTCCGATATTGAAAGGTAGGCAGATGAAGTCAACAAGCAAGGCTCATCAATATATAAGTCAGTCTAAGAAGCCAGGACCTCCGATATTGAAAGGTAGGCAGATGAAGTCAACAAGCAAGGCTCACCAATATATAAGTCAGTCTAAGAACCCAGGACCTCCGATATAGAAAGGTAGGCAGATGAAGTCAACAAGCAAGGCTCACCAATATATAAGTCAGTCTAAGAAGCCAGGACCTCCGATATAGAAAGGTAGGCAGATGAAGTCAACAAGCAAGGCTCACCAATATATAAGTCAGTCTAAGAAGCCAGGACCTCCGATATTGAAAGGTAGGCAGATGAAATCAACAAGCAAGGCTTACCAATATATAAGTCAGTCTAAGAAGCCAGGACCTCCGATATAGAAAGGTAGGCAGATGAAGTCAACAAGCAAGGCTCACCGATATATAAGTCAGTCTAAGAAGCCAGGACCTCCGATATTGAAAGGTAGGCAGATGAAGTAAACAAGCGAGGCTCACCAATATATAAGTCAGTCTAAGAAGCCAGGACCTCCGATATTGAAAGGTAGGCAGATGAAGTCAACAAGCAAGGCTCACCAATATATAAGTCAGTCTAAGAAGCCAGGACCTTCGATATTGAAAGGTAGGCAGATGAAGTCAACAAGCAAGGCTCACCAATATATAAGTCAGTCTAAGAAGCCAGGACCTCCGATATTGAAAGGTAGGCAGATGAAGTCAACAAGCAAGGCTCACCAATATATAAGTCAGTCTAAGAAGCCAGGACCTCCGATATAGAAAGGTAGGCAGATGAAGTCAACAAACAAGGCTCACCAATATATAAGTCAGTCTAAGAAGCCAGGACCTCCGATATTGAAAGGTAGGCAGATGAAGTCAACAAGCAAGGCTCACCAATATATAAGTCAGTCTAAGAAGCCAGGACCTCCGATATTGAAAGGTAGGCAGATGAAGTAAACAAGCGAGGCTCACCAATATATAAGTCAGTCTAAGAAGCCAGGACCTCCGATATAGAAAGGTAGGCAGATGAAGTCAACAAGCAAGGCTCACCAATATATAAGTCAGTCTAAGAAGCCAGGACCTCCGATATTGAAAGGTAGGCAGATGAAGTCAACAAGGAAGAAGAGGAGAACAATACGCCTTTGTTGATGTCCCCTTTGACCTTTCCTCCTTGGGAATATGAACGGTCGACTCTAACTACCTCGGCCTTCATTACCTGATCTACTTCTTGGCGGAGTCTTGTAGTACCATTCATATGAGTAGATCCCAATATTTTATTCACATTGAATTGTTAATTGCATGTTTGGCCACACATAAGATTATTGTGAGCCTTTAAGAATTTTAGGCCTAAAATGGTACCAAGGTCATTTAAGAGAATATTTTGAGTAATTGGAGCTTTTATATTCAATCTAGACTCTAGTTAAATGACCCGCCGTGAATTATTTTTAATGAATGTCTACCCAACTAATAGTGTTTGAACAACTGTTAAATATTTATTGTTTATTTCCGCAAGTACACATTCACTAGTGGAAAATGTTAATTATTAATTAATGTCCTATATATAATAGTATTTTTTTATGGCGATAGTAATTCGTTAATATATTCTTATTACTATTATTATCATCATAACACACATCATTTTTCACTGCACTGAGGAATGGAATCTCAGAAATGGTATTCAAGAAAACTATGGGCATATGCTTTTAAAACAGTAGAATTACATAGAAATATTTGCATCGAGGTATGCTCTTCCCTAAACAATAAGGACAAGGTCAGTTAGGCATAAATTAATAAAGATATTCATAAGAAATTTTATTTTAAATAGAAAAACTCTCTACTCTATAAACGCCACAAGGCAACCCTAGCTGTCTTCGCTTCTTTGAAAATGGAATCATCAAGATGGAAGTCTGCGGTGAAGTTGTCCATTCACTCAGCATGGCGGTAAGGTTGTGGCCAACTAGGCATGGTTCAGCCACACGCGTGGGCGGTTCTGATTGGCCGTAGGCTTTTTAATTAGAGGTTCTTCCATGGCTGCTCTTCCGTGGGTTGCCGCTGATACTGGACGCCCTAATGGGACCCGGTACATGTCGCGCTCTACTTGGTCGCTGATGGGCTGGAATGTCTGCGTAGGCCGGAATATGACATCATTTACATATCTGCTATACGGCTGCATGTGAAATACAATCTTCAATGGCAGTTGCTAAAACTTCTAGTAGAAATAAGCTAATATTGCCGACTTAAATCCCTTTAGATCCATAGCTGTGTGTGTTTTGAAAATTTAGTGTAAAGACTAAGCTTATATACAGGGGCCAAACATGGACGATATCAAACAAATACTTCAGATTGATGAAGGATTTCGAGATTTAGTGTTGGAGATATTTATTGAAAATTCCGTGGACTGCATGTGTAATGTTAGACAACCGATACCTTTAATACTGTTATTTATTGTATATAAATCATTGATTTTATATTCTGTGTTATCATCATTATGTTGTTATAAAAAGAATATGCCGAAGAATAAATTATCGTGTTGTGTTGAACAAATTTTATTCTAAATTTAAATAAAAACATAACATCCTCTTATTTCTGGCGACGAGGATGGCGATTCAATTAAGGATATATGTGATTTTTATTATAAAATATTGTGATAATTATGAATATGAAACCAATGATTATTTACAATACATAACAACTACCAAGAAGATTGGATGGTGAATCTTGTGCTGCAATATGCTAACAAGCTCAAAATACAAATTGAAGGAACAAGATCTAGAGGACGCCATCATAATACATATGTAGACTAGATAAAGAGGGAAACGACAGCAAAGTCTTAGAACCAGTTGAAAATGATGACTATAGATAGATTGATTTGGTAAGTCTGATTAAGGAGACCAACTGGATACGCCTTGAAAATACGCCAAACGTAAAACCTATACACCGCGGTTTTGTCGTCTGTAATCTCACAGATTCAGGTCTGTAGAAATATTACACCAACTTTTTTTTTTTATTTGGAACGCAACCTGAAGACGATAAGTTTTGAGTAATTCCCTCATAAGTTCAAGATGGCTTCGAATGAGTGCAATAAAGTTACTTTCAGGTTAAAGATAAAATGACAATTCTCAAGATGTACAGTGGGGCTGTGAACATGTTACGTCCAGACACAACTTCTAATCAGGATTGTTAGAGGTAACGATGGAAAAATCTTCCCAATTAGAAGATTAATTAGTACAAAAAAAGGTTTAATTAGTAAAGATCTTGGGAATAAAGTTTTAAAAAAGTGGAAAGAGAAGTTTTATAATTGAGTAAGAGATTGATCAAAAGTAACGATTCTACCTCTACTGCGGGGCCTTGCTTAAATTTAATGAAATTCGTCGGATTGATCCAAGCAGACGGGGATGAGTTTATTATTGCTAGGCCTAAATAGTTATCCAGCACGCCACATTGGAGCCAATCCCGGCTAAAAATATGCTCCAAATTGCAAGGTTGGAATTGTTTTAGCGTTGCTGCTCTGGGAGCCTAAACTCATATCTACTTTAAACTAACTCTAAACTATGGAAGTCTATGTTAACAAGCTCAAATATATTATAGGCGTGTTTCTATATATACTTTGAACAAACTCAAATATTCAAATAAAACTAGGATGTCTCTAGATATACTAATAGGAGTAAATAAAGTAGATAAAAGGTAAGGAAATATATATAGTTGTATACTTGTACACATTTCTTCAGCAAGAGAGGCTTCCCCACTTTGAAAGAATCGAGGCGTGTCTCTAGATATACGCTAGATAATTTTAGGGAAATATATTTAGTTGTATATTTGTACAAATTTCTTCAGAAAGGGAGGTTTCCCCACCTTAAGAGAGTCGAGCGTGTTTATAGATATACTTTGAACAAACTCTAAACTAAGATAGATATGTCTATCTATAAACAATCTCAAAATTCTGGAAGATTCAAAACCATGTACCGACTTGATGACAAGACTTACATTGGTTTATTTAGATATAGATTGGTTGTGAGATGTAATTCCTTTTTCCACAAACTTCTTTAATCTTTGTGATAACTTTAGAAATATTTTATTAAAAGATATAGATGCTTATAAAATTCACAGATGATTTATTTCGACAGATGGCACAAACCATTAGTAACTTTCAGTTGCACGATAAGGAGATGTCTTTTCTTAATTTATCCATCTTATCCCAGTACAGCTTCACATTTTTGCTATTTTCACACACACACACACATTTATATATAAAATAACTTCTCAATCACACATAAAAAGATTACATTGTGGCTATTGAGTTACACGCCCTTATGATAAGTAAAATTCATCAAGTTCAGGTATGAAGACTGGATTAAGCCGATTCAGCTCCAGTATTAAATATCCGACATAAGTAATAGACCATTTGCTGTTGATATTAACATAAATCACAGAGATTCTGCTCATACATCTTTCTAGATATAGAACCCTAACAGAAGAACTGCTTTATTGATTGCTCAAAACTATAAACATTTGATTTAATATCGTTCTGAAAATAGAGCAATTCATACTTAAATATTTAAATAATAAAAAGGCATATATTAGATTGGGAATAAAATATTTATTTGCCAATATTTCGGTTGGCTGAACGCCAACTTTTATCAAGGCATTACATTTTTGTATAAACAAACTCAGCGCCGCGTAGTGTTATAATATCACAGTTCAGCCAACCGAAATATTGGCCAATAAACCTTTTATTCAATCCAATATATACTTTTTTATTATCTAATGATTTAATATGTGTGTTTTAATAATCATTACTATATTCTACTTAATAAATTAACTGTGAAATGTAAATTATTTTTCAATCTCTCTCTCTAATACGAGAAATGATTTGCATTATATTTAGAAAACATGTATATAATAGTTTGAACATTTACACCTAAATATAGGATATAGCGTCTGTTTTGTAATAAATAAATTTTAAAAAATAGTTTTTCAAATTAAAGATACTTCGGCCATTAAATCTTTTTTTATTGTCTCGACGTTTCGACAAAAATCTTTTGTCCTCGTCAGGAGCGAACAAAAATTAAAACATATGGCAAAGCGTTAAAAATAAAAAAGATTTACTGGCCGAAGTATCTTTAATTTGAAGAACTATGAATGCCGGCCAGGGGCAGCCTCTATCTTTACGATAAAAAAAAAGTTACTCTTTTTTAATATCTAAATGGTATTATACATTTTATACCCAATTTTGATTCCTATATTAAACAATATTTGATATTTTATCATGAAATATACTGTTATATATTTAGCATTATATGTTAGTTGAATTCACCTATACCCTTCGTTACTTTGTAATATAATCCTTATTCCAACTAGTTAGTTGGGATAACAATCCTGGCTGTACCAATTGCCAACCCAATTAACGCCAGCATGCAGATAGGGCGAAATCAATATTGCAATTATCTGCCCTTACATCAGCTCAATTTGCACCCCATTGCAAGTGGTATATTCCAACTGCATAGGGTTCTTTTTATGGTATTGAATATATATTATTTTTTAAAAAACTTTATTAAATGCAAATAGCATTGAACAATAACATATATGCAATTAACATATTAACATAAACAATAACAATGATATTGTGAATTGTAGATAGGGAGAAATCAATATTGCAATTATTTATCACTACATCAATTCTATTTGCACCCAATTGCACATGGTATATTCTAACTGTATAGATGAAGGACTCTTTTTATGTTATTTAACGTATATTCCTTTTTAAAAAATATTATTAAATGTAAATATTTTAAATTGCAGATAGGGGGGAATCAATATTGCAATTATCTATCTCTACATCAGTTCTATTTGCAGCCCATTGCAAGTGTCATATTCCAGCTGCATATATCTAGGGTTCTTTATAAGAATTGATGAAACCTTTAAGCAATTTCTTACGAGTTAAATCTACCAGACCTAGTGCGCACATTGGGTATTCTGTTTATACAGTCAATATTTGATTTTTTCATGTGATTACATGCTTATAGTGAAAATATATGGGAAATATTATAGAAATTGTATAAATTAAACTTTTAAAATATTTTCTCTCTGAATGAAAATCTATAAATAAAAAATTCAAAATCTCTCGGCTATATTTTCACCTATAACACAGCTGTTCTTATTGAGATGATAGAAAAATGTTGATGAGAGAGACTTCAATTATCAGTAACAAATCGTTAAAGAGACTTTGTCACTCTTTTTTTCATAAAATGTGATTAATATATTAGAAATATATCATAAAGATCATACACTTTTTATTTTAAACATGCCTACTCTATTTGAGTAGTGATCCTTAATTTATGGTAGACTGTGACACCGCTAAACGGAAAATTTTGACCTCTGGATATTTTTGCTCTTCCGCATTACATTTTTGTAATTAATAAATAATAATGAGTTTTTAAACGATATTCTCACGTGATGCCTTAATTTTAGGATTTGAATCAAATTTAGAATTAATTTCTCTAGTAGCTCTTTAATAACTAGTAAAGTGCTTTGTAAAAAAAAAAATACCTCTCCGCGAAATTTGTTCTCATATTTTACCGGTCTGAAGACCAAAAAAGTTAAAAAAACGCTTTTATAGAAGATAATGCTGGGGACTTTATGCCGTATTACCCTATAGTACATTTTGAGGATTGACATGAATATTACAAAATTTCAGATGATAGGGCTTCAATGCAGAAAGGAGCTTCTTATTAAAATAGGCATTACCGCATACTTTTAACATAGAAAAAAGTTTAAGTATGAAAATTAAATGCTGAATCAGTTATTAATAAGAATTAAAAACAACACAATATTCAAATGTATATGTTTAATGCATCAACTAAATCGACGCTAATATGACTGCAGAATATCGTTATTTAGCCTCAACGAATAAATAAAATTTTCATAAAAATGATAGCTATGCTAGAATAATTAAAATTACATCCCAACAGAAAAACATCAAATAATTCCTGAGGTACAAACAAATTATGAGAAATGTAAAACTTACATATTTAAATATATATAAATATACTTGAACATATACATTAAAACAAAAAATAATAATTAATCAAACGATTAAATTGATACCCTAAATATAAAAATTATATTTTATTATTCGTAAATATATTTCACAATAAACTTCAATTATTTTGTTGATACAATATGTGAGCAATATTTATTTAAAATATAACGTTTGTGATAACAAATATTCATTTATAAAATCAAAAATATTTTAAAATTTGTGAAATTCTTAACAAATATTGCCCCAAGTCATTTTAAATTTTTACATTCCCAACTCCAATATTTGAATAAAGTTGGCCGCCATATTGGAACAATGTTTGTAAACACAGATCGATCATCTGCTGCCATCTTCCTTGAGGTCAAGTCCTATTGGCCACGTGTGCTCACTTTAATATTGTGATGGTTCTTTAATGTTGGCAGCCTCTGAGATATATGGCTTCACTTATGAGGAAATTTAGCAATATATTTGTTGGTCAGACGCGGGCGAATACAAAATAATACTTTCTTGTTAGAAGTTTGAAAAATAGAACAATTTGTTTCATTTTATTAGAGATGTATTAGAAACGTTAGGGTTTTAAATATGAAAATATATTTATTAAAAATAAGTATCGTCGACATTTTATCAAAAATATATATTCAACATCAGTAGATTAAATTGAATGTTTCCTTTATTCTTGCCTTCTGTTTTTTATAATTATTTTTATTGAAGTTTTTAAAAACGAAGGATAATATTGAAAAGCTGAATTATTACATTTGAGTGTATATCTTTCAGTTTTGTGTAAATTAACTCTCTTACATCTGCCACTTTGTCTATATAAATTTTACGAACTCTGTCGAATAATACATGTAAATTGGTAAATATTTAATTTTAGCTCTAAGTTGTTTGTTTTGTTTGTTTCCTCTGTAATAGGCGCGAATATTTCAATATCGTGCCTGGTTGATTAATAAAATGAAAAAAAAAAATCAAAAGATTTTTTATACATGACAAATTTCCATCGGCATCACAATGAAGATATATTTTAAGATTTCTTTACGATTTTTTTTTTCGGGATTTCTATCTTTAATGAAAGCCTTCAATTTACATCGTCGGCTGTCCACCATTAGGTGACCAAGAATAGTCCGTTATCAGCAGTCAATGGGGGTGGGGGCGGTGGGGCATGGCAGTTGACGTTTGGACTCTTTTTATATCCCCGCAATGGCTGCAGTCGAGGTAAGTTGCAGCTGCTCCCTACTCTCCATAGGAGCTCACACTCATAGACTACGAATATTCATAGAAATTTACATTTTCCTATCTTTTAATGACATTTTCCTTTAGATCTCTAACTAAATGTATATAATCCTTTTCATTTGTCGTTATCATCTTAGAGTTTGTTTAAGCCTACTATACAATAGCTATTGTAAGACTACAAATAAATGCTAACAAAGCATCACACTTTGTTAAAGGAGTCTGCAATGTCTTTTGAAAAATATTAAAGGTATATTATCACTTTTTTTAATAATCAATTTTATAGAAAGAGGTTTTTAAAATTAATTTCTAATCTTTTTCAACTTATTCAGCGCATTGATTCAGCATAAAGATAATGGCATGGTTATCTCGTTCTTTTCTCCCAATGCATTTGGATTAATGCGATATAGATTCAATGTTTGTGAATAATAATTGACGAACCATTTTGCATAATTCCTAGATAACTACATAGAGCTGAAGGCAATTGAGAATAAAGATAACTCGAAAACAAATCTAAAAATATTATTTATTACATAAACAGGTTTAGAAATTGTCCGATAGACTATTAGTGTACCATACCATATGCGCATCTGTTAGTTAACATATATCAAACTTTGTATGATAAATCATTGAAATATTTTATCTCGACAAATGTCTAACGCATAATATACAATATTTTAAGAGGAAGTTGCATATATCCAAAAGAAAAAATGGTTTTATATAAGATTATAAATTAAGTATATGTGTTTGTGTTCATTTTTTATTCAAGAGGGTCAATTTGACCGTTTTATAAATTCTTTAAATATATACATTTAAAAGATCTAAAGTTTTATTCAGGAACAGAATTACCTTAAAATTGAAAGTCAAATGTATTTCCAAGCGTTGTTCTGTAGGGAAGACAAAGAATGCATAATTGATTAGATGGTATATTAATTAAATACCAAACTGAATGCATTACTGAGAGAGGTTTTATGGCCACGTCGTGGAAGAAGAGAGACCGTCCAATTGAAGGATATATAAATTTAATTAAATAGCTCTCTCTTCATTCAAAAATAAAAGATAACTTTTGTTTTTCCTGCGGAAGGAAAATTAATTTGTGGACCTCACGTTCTCCTAATTGTTTTCCCCCAGTACAAAACACGCCATACGACCCAAATTGAATCAATCCTAAAACTTATTTTCAACCTTTTAATAGACTTTATTGAGATCTCATCAAAGTTGTGTATTCTCTTCTTTTTGATATTAAACTTGGGAATTGATTGGGTAGTTATTTCTCTCATTATTTTATTCCCCGGCATTGACTAATGTGGGTATATCCCAGTTACATATTAGCTGTATATACTGTTGTTGGGTGCTGCGCTGCCTGGAGTATAGGAGCTCCATCTATGCTTCCTTTCTTCCTGTGATGAATCTGTATAAGACCGGTGGTCCTAATAAAGCTTTGTTTGAGTGTATATATCAGCTGTTAGAATCCATATCTTCTTAATTATCATATACGATTACTAACACGAAAATAGCAAATCAATATTAGTATCAATAGCAGACTTTGTACATTACATCTTGATACATCAATGAATTTGGCCATTTTTGGCCATGATAATTCTTCCATTTCCTTTTTTTTTTTTGGTAGGAATATATACTATAATCTATGATTTAAAAAAAATGACATTAATTGTAGAATTAGAAGGTGGCTTCATAAATTATACCTTGAAGACCCAAAGAAATTGGGGATTATAGGCCAAGAAAATTAATCAATTAACAGTTTATTACTCAATATTTTTTACTAGATAATAAAAAGATATATTAAGAGCTTATATGAGTGTAGTCAGGATATGCCCTTTTTGATTTTATTATATAAAGTTAATGATTATAAAGGATTTTTGAGATTTATATGTATTCCATGATATTATTTTGACATCTCTTTATATTACTTAATAACAGCTTTATCATACCTATACAACACAATAGAAGTTTTGCTAACTTGAAGTTTAATATCTTCAATAGCAGAAGTAAAGAGAAATATTGTCAATATATTTATTCCATTTCAAATAGCAAAAAGGTCAAAAGGCGTGAGCCCTTTTGATTGATATATCTTAGGACATGCCTGTCTACCAGAAGAAATGGCTTTATCGCTTGCAGGAATAAAATGAAATAAAAAAACAAGATGAAACAAATCGGATCAGTTTTTTAAAATATATTAGATTTCAGTCGATACTCTGAAAGCTTTATAAGTTTGCATTCGAAATGGAATATTTTTGTAGAAAATTAAACTTTTTTTTCTCTTATCGTTGACTCTCCTTGAATCGAATAATATTTTAATGTATTATAGGAATTATATTAGTTTAGACAAAATATGCACTTATTTCACAATATTACTTTTTTCATGGTTTAATTTTTTTTTTTTCAGATTGAGGCTTTTTGAATTAAACAATACGTAAATTTTATAACTACAAATTAAAAATATATAGTAAACCTCTTTATAACTGAATATTTTATAGCAAAATATTTTCTAAAAACAACACATATTTTTGAGATATTCAATGAAAATTCTGTGAAATTAAACTATTTCCATAGAGTATGATTACATATTTTAATTGACTTAGTTATTTTTTAATCTATAATTCGAAAGGTTTTAAAATAAAGATAAAATAGTTAATAATTAAAAAATATATATATATTTAACAGTCTTCAAAAAAAATAATAATCAGAGAACGAAAATGCCTGTTTGTGTGTGTTTAAATACAAAAAGAAAAATGTATTTAGAATGGCGTTTTAAGTTACATGGAAATTTATGATTTCTTGCTATAATATTATTAGATTGAAATGGTAAGGTGTGGAAATGAAGGAAAGTTATCCACGTGGGAAACAAACGGTGCTCATGGAAATTTCCTCCATATCGGAAGTTATAGAAGGCTATAGCCAGAAATAGCTTCCTATTTTTACCGTCATATTTGTGGTCATCATCCCCTTCAGGTGGCTCCTACCACCTAGAATAGCAGCTTCCCTCCATATGCAAGTCATCAAACATCCCCTTTCTTCACACGTGGAATTCCAAACGATTGAAGAACTTTTATTTAAGATTCTGTTTTTAAAATACCTTGTTGATACAAAGTAAATTTACGAAAATATTTGAGACTTACAGGAATTTGTAAATTTCTAAAATGTTTTCCTAACATGGAAAAAAAAAGGTACAATTCAAAGAATTCAATAAGTTATCCTAAATAAAAGTATATTGATTGACTTTACTAATGAGATGGTTTCCTTTGAGAGTAAATTTATCTTTTGTTTAACATTCTCTTTCATTAAACATATTATCTATTTATATAAATAAAATCACTGAAAGAAGTATTATGGGAGTTTATTTATTTTTAAAATTGAATATATTCTTTCGTTAACTTTTTTTTTTTTTGTAAAATAAAATTCGAATTAAAATCATTGATAAAAAAGTTAATGATAAATTATATATTTAAGAATTACTAAATTTATATGAATTATAAAAATTAATAATTTATTAAATAGAAACACTAACTTATATTAATACAATTAAATTATTTCCCCCTGATAATTATATATTTTAGAAATACCTATATATACATAAAGCGATAAAAGCATTTTATAAAAAAAAAACACGAATCCCATTTTCCCTCAATATATTAAGCAATTATAAATTTGAGAAACATTTTAGAATATAATTATACATCTTTTTAATTTCAAAAATTTATTCAATTTATACATATAATTATAAATTATGGGGTAAATTATATAAATTATGGAAAATTTATTAAATGAAAAATAACCATAGTGAGAGAATAGCTATTAAATAATTCTAAATATATACCATGAATGATTCAATATTTAAAAAATACACAATCGCAAGTGACAAAACAATAATTGATTAGCGATTTGAAATTTTTGTGCAAAATTTTATCAATTTCTTTATTAATTAGAAAGAACTTGTCTCAAAAATGTAATTTCCACTCCTATAAACTTGATTATGCATTTATTAAGTAAATTTCTAATTTGATATCCGTTTTAAACGAAGTCGTTTTATTTTAAAGCAGAAATTAAGCCTCTCTATATTACCTTAGTTCTTTTAATTAAATTATTCTTAGAGAAGTTTCATTTATCTTTAGCTCACCTTGTTGTGTTGGTTTTCTTGTTGGTTCAGCCTATCTTTTCATTATTTTCTATTTCGCTTTTTCCAAATATAATAAATTAAAAAGCAAACCTATTAAAATCTTAAAACTTTTTCTTTTGGTAATAAAATAGATGAGATATATTTTAACTAGAAAACTGAAAAAATAAATTTGTTTTAAAATATTTTGGCAATGGGGCGTTTGACATTTTTCGTTTTCTAAATCATCTTCCAGAATGTTGGTCCATGAGCGTAGTAAAGGTGTATGTTTATAAAAGAGGTTCGGTAACACCAAAAATAAAGTAGCAGCCGAAGATTTCACTGTCGTCTGAAATTGCTAACACGGTTCTATTTTAACACTCGTTTATGTATATCTTTGACCTGTTCTTGTCTACGTATCGGCCATATATCTTCATATCTCTTTTTATTTACTCTATATTCAACTTATGGGTTACAATATTTTTACGTTTATCGAGTATTTTATTTTTAAGAGAGAGTTCCAGGTTATAAAATTATTGTTGTTTACCCCTATAATCTTAATTTAGAAGACTGATTTGGCAGACATTAAAGGTTTAGAGATATACTATAAAGAAGAAAATTGCTTAAAGTAGGAGATAAAGAATTGAGGAATATTAAATTTATTATTTTAGCATTTTTATATATTTTCTTAAATTTGCTCCAAAAATATCTTGTGTGCATAGAACAAACAAAAATAATTTTTAAAAAATGAAATAAAATATGAATATATATTACGAAATATAATGCAATCCATAAAGCGTATTTTGAATATAATAGGAAAGTTTATATAACAAAAGATATATTTCGAGAAAATGAACGTTTCAAATTATTGCTCTAAAATTCTTGTTTTATTATATATTTCCGATTAAATAAAAAACGCTTTTAATGCATATATAAAATTAGATTGTTAATAGTAAATATAAGTGCGTATATATATAGATATAATTTTAAAATTTGAAAATGAGTTACACAACTCTGTAGATTTTCATAGATTCTCCATTTTGAGAGGGTTATTTAGTGCAGTGTCGCCAGGTGTAATCCTGGTTAATCCCAGATTCCAATTAAAATCAAATATTCTTATCTCCTCGGCAGAGTTTTAATATCCCTAAACGAGGCAGCCGATAAAAGTAATCTAGGGATGAAAGTTTAAACACAAAATAATGATCTTGGGGATGGATTGCTTCTGACGGGGGGTGGTCTGATTGGTGGATTATGGAGGCTTGAATCCCCCTAGTGGGTGAATACAGAACTATCTTTATGAACAAACATCTTTTTGTAATTATATTGTTTTACAATTATTCTTATTTATCTTTACTTTTTAAACATATATAGAATTGGTGTTTGTACCAACTAGTACTTTATCTTTAGCCAAATTCTAAGTGGTTGAATTATTTAACCTATAACTCAGGTTGGCAAATCAAATATAATTTCAGATTCAACTTACCAATGAAAGCAAGTGTTATTGGATAATTTGTGTGAAAATAATTTAATATTAAATATCGTAAACATAATTCCTTGGAGTCTTTACATTTGAAATGACAAAACACAACACAAAACAGCAACAGAAAGAAAGCTTTATTAAGACCTTTTGTTCTTAAACAGATTATCCGAGTAGAAAAGGGTATATCCAGGAATAACAGTAATAGTAACAATAATCAACAATGTTATTTACAATTTATCAAATAAGGAGAATACGAAAGAAAGGAATTAGCATGCACTCGTATACAAACAGTCGAGAACAAGTTCCTTTTCTTAAAGAATAATAAATAGTAATAAAATATGAAACCTCTATACATTTTTATACATGGATGAATCAAGAATAAAATATTATCTATAGTCGGGATATATACAGCTTTATCAAGACCACCGGTCTTATACAGATTCACCTCAGAAAAGAATCATAGATGGAGCTCCTATACTCCAGGCAGCACAGAACCCAGCAGCCTCCAGACCCGACGCATGTCCAGTGACCACAGAATCCAATAAAAAATGATATAAATATAAAATGTCACAAAGAAAATATTTCAAATAGATTTTTGTCTTATACTTTATTGCTCAAGATTTTTGAAATATTCCAAAGATTGTTTAATAAGGAACCTTAATGGCCTATGAAAATATGTAAATATGTAATTACATTGTATAAATTAAGAGGCTTGTGTTTTCATATGTATAGGTTTACTCCGTTGTCATTAAAGTGAGTTAGCATGTTTTTAAGAAGAAAGTTTTAGGATTATAAGCAGATTTGAGAGAAGTTTGTGTTCAGTTTAAAGAAATTCAATACGAATTAGATAAGAGGTCAGCCTGGTCAGCATGGATAGATAGATCCACCTATAATTTAATTTGCACAAACTCAAGTTTTCTGCCTATTGGACCAACTATGTTGTTCTTCTTTCTACATTGACAAAAGATTCAAACTCTCTATTCGATCATGTTTATATATCATTAGTTAAGTTTTATATTTAATCTATGTTTATATATATATATATTGGGTTTTAATATATAATTTAGATCCCTATGTGCAGATAAAAAATAATATACATAGAGAGAGAAATTTTCGGAAATAAATCGATAACAATTAATTAGAAAGATATATTGATTTCTCTAGGCTTTGTATCTTGTGAAAGTTTTGCAATTGGTCAATTTTAACATTTATGAGCTTTTCAATTGATGTAATCATCTTGTTCTCTTTCAAAAAACAACGGTAGGCTCTATAGAAGTACGTGCATATTAACTCCGTCTTTGCCGGTCCCAAGCCCGGATGAAAAAGGAGGAAGGGGAGCAGTAACAAACTAGCTAAAAAACCTGGGCTCAGCTAGCCCGGCTGATAGTACTCTGTTAGGGCTCCAGGGATACAGGATGAGTCTGTACTCCATGTTAGGAGCGGCTGCACATGGCGTTTGTTCCTCATGTCCAAGGTGGCCATCTCATATTGGAGCTAAGTTTGCCTGCAACTGAGTAGTGCTCCCAGTCATAATGACAAAACCAGATGCATTCTACTTCACCCAGTCATGATGAATGTCTGGACATAAGAAAGAAGAATAAAGAAGAGTTATATATTCATCTTTATTGTTGAGGCTCTTTCTCCAGTATTTTTCTACAATCGCCAATAACTTAAAAGAATCTGTATATACATTTTTTAAAAAAATACATTCATGCAGATTCTTATCCCAAGCTTGCATCTCCCAAATCTTTAAACAGCATCCTAGATTACATATCAGCTAGGATTATTTTCTGTGTTGATGTATTTGAATCAATGTTTATCACCCATGAGGGTGCAATCCAGGTTTGAATTCCTGCTTCAATAGTTAATCTCTATGGATCAAAGAGGATTATCAATGGCTTATGATCAGTCTACAAGGTGTCTTCCTCTTAAATAAAGATCAAACTTCTTGACTGCGAATATAATTTCCTGAGCTTCGCGGTCAATTTGTGAGTAACCTTGGTCTGCCTCACTTAACGTTCTAGAAACAAATGAATAACAAACAAAAAACAAATACCAATGACCTCTCTCTCTCTCTCTATGCAAATTGATGCATAAATTGAGCGTATGTTGAGGACAAAAACTCCGTTATAAGGAAGGGCCTGTACAAACTCAGGGCGGCTTGTAACCCTCGATATAATCCAGACGTCCCTTCAGAGAAGGCTTTTCGTCTGATGTGTAAATATTTATATATTTTTTTCATTGTTATAACTGTGTGCACACACACATTCTAATTTTAATCAAAAATGTATTTAGTTGTTGACCAGAAGACGTTGTAGTTGTTAATTGGCATTGTCTCTATATATACATTATAACATTTAAATATAATTAAAGCTCTATATATACATATTTCCCATATAACTATGTAAATTCGAATTTCTTTCTCCCTTTATTTTCAACTCATTTTCTCTGTATCTCTAAGGATAATCTGTATATAAGATTAGGTCTCTTGATAAAGATATTGATTGGTATATTAAAAAATAGAATTAAATATTTTTATTTATTTGTTTATAGAATAAAGAACACCTCGTTCATATAAATTGTTTTATCTCATTAACATTTCGACAAAAATCTTTTGCTTGCGATTATATGAAACATTTCTTTGGCCTAGGTAAAGAATTACCAGCTAGAGGAGACCTTTATATTCAAGATTAATACTTCCAAATAGTCTTAGAGTTTTGAAATCATTGTGTGAATGATTCTTAAAATAAAATAAGAGATTTTGCTGTGGCTACTTATACTACAGTACCCATCACTTTCTGCTTCCTAAAGTGCTAAAGTCAGATCAATATAATCTCTAACCTTGTTGTCGCTAGATATTTACTACAAAATTATGAAATAAATCTAAAAATGTGTCGATATAAAAATGTCAAGCTATTCTCACGCCGCTAAAATTTACGAATCTATTTACTGTGAAATATATTAGAAATTTTCACATGTAATAATACAACGCTCTCGTGAATTACCACACGCTATTTTGAGGCAAAACTTATAACTTTTTAATCACGGTGAATGTTCAGTTGACTTTGAAAACGTGCATTTTTTTTTTGGGATTAGACGATGCAATTCATTAGGTACAGTAACACCACTTTGTAATCTATGTAGTTGATTCGTAGCCTTCATGACTATCATGGAGAAGAGACGGGGGAGACATTGATTACTCTGTGGTCACTTCGACCGACCAATCGATCACTTTGGACTATGTCTTATCGAGCCCATCTGGGCCATGATAAGCCGACGTTGTCTGATCCATACCCCTACATTTTACCTAATTGGATTCAACCAGATGAAATCAATGCCCCTTAGGGCCACAACCTAGGACTTCAGGTGTAACTGAATTATCTCGGTGAGCTCAGGGAAAAAAACCTTTTTTCCCCTAATTTATAAATAAACGGATCCCTTGTGTCTTGCCTTCCTGGCTTCTTTACGTGCGTTTGTGAGGCCTATATACAATTGTGCTCTTGCAGAGAAACCACTTCTATGTATTGTTTAAAATCTTATCAATGATATTTGCTAATAAATAAAAATATTAAATTGGCATTTTAAAAACAACAACACAGCTTTATTAAGACCATCGGTCTTATACAGATTCACCGCAGTAAGAAAGGAAGCATAGATGGAGCTCCTTACTCCAGGCAGCGCAGAACCCAACAACAGCCTACATGTCCGACGCGTGTCCAGTGGCCAGTTAAATTGGCATTTTAAAAATACTAATGTAAAATTTTGTTATTTTTTCTGATTAGGAAAATTCTTTGCATACGCATTTTTTTTGGGGGGGGGAATTAGCAATGTAACGGTAAACCTAAATGCATTTTTAGCCTATTTAGTTACAATTTACACATAAGCATAGATAAAATATATCCAGGGACAAAATCATTGAATTTTTTGTTTCAAACGAGGAAAACTCCATTTATACGTGGAAAACTCCATTCACGAAGCCCGTAAACAAACATATCCGATCTCCAACTTGAAATCGTGCAATGTTTTAATTGTTGTTTTTTAAAGACTTGATGAAAATGAGCAAGTTCTTTGGTTGCCTTTCTAAGAATGAAGTTCTTCCAAAATGGAAAACGGTATCTTACGATCACATTCCTCCTCAAATGGGCAGCATTTCTGAATAATTGCTCTCCGTGAAGCTGACCAAGGCCATTTTTTTTCTTGTAGCTCCTTCCTGGCGATCTTGCCTGATAGTTGGGCTGTTGAGGCCTTGATTAATTGCGGGGTTGATCTTGATTCTGGCCGGGGTCTTTCAACTCTTCTGTTTGGATGCTTCTACAGCCAACAACACCATGTCACCTGGGCGCGTTATCCTATATGGTCCAACTCTTTAATCCTTCTCTTTGGCAACCAACACCATTTCACAGCAAAATAAAGGAGCCTTATAATCCCTTATTTCCTCTTATTTCAACTCTTCTTTTTGGATCCTTCTACAGCCAACATCATATCACTGGGCGCGTTATCCTATATGGTCCAACTCTTTAATCCTTCTTTTTGACAACCCACACTATTTCACAGAAAAATAAAGGAGCCTTATTTCCCTTATTTCAACTCTTCTTCGTAATTCCCTTTTTTCCCCGTCCCATACCTTGTGACTTCCATCATATGGGTTATTTATTTATACCAGAAGTATTTCATTTATCTCATATCTTATACGGCATTTAATGGCATTGAAATTTCTTCAAAGTGGCGATCAAGGTAACAATTCATTTCACCTTTTATGAAATAAGCAAACGCAGCAGCCCTTAGAGAAATAAAAATGCAATGTTCCGGCTAACAATCAATGCTGAATTCTAATCATTGAAGTGAAGGTTGTATTTCTCAAAGATTTCCAAGCGATATTTCACCTCCACAATTTTACTTTAAAAAAACTTTTGTACTCGATACAAATTTGTACGGCCTTGGATTAATTCGTAATCCGTTTTGGAAAATATGATTCATTAAACGGCCAAGGACGCTCAAGGAGAGACTGATCGCTATATAGAATCGACTGAGAAGAATGTTGCTATAAAATAACATACACAAGTTCTTCTCAAAGTCTTGTAGCATGCCACTGCATGCAGTGGGTTGGAAATTTGAGGAGTGTTTTCAGATTGGAAGCGACGGTCGCTAATTGGAGATAGGTGCTTAAAGTCTTATCCTCGTCAGACCTGGCTTAGCCACGTGATATTCTTTCTTGTCCCCGTGCCTTGACAACTCAAGACAACAACTTGTCTTTGTGCTCTCCTTTTAATTCAACATAGAGATTAACATCCGTTTTAATATTTTTACTGTAGCGTGTCTTAGTCCTGAAGGATATTCAGACTTCTTTTCTCTTCTATATACAGAAATTCAAGCTCACTTTGACTTTAAAAATTCGAGCAATAATATCGAGAACTATGCGTAGTTGATACATGCTGAATAAAAAATATTAATGAATAAAAGTGTTTGATCGATTGTAAATTTGAGTTAGTATAGTACAAGTTATTAAATTTAACTAACAGCTTATGAACTATACCTACCAAAAGTTTGTATTATATGAATATAGTATATGGTGCCAGAATAATGTAAATAAATAATAAATGCAAGGTATTATAGGTGATTTCGCGTAAAATATCATCTTTCACTTCAGTTCTCATCAGGGCACTCTGAATATTCTTGGGTCACGAGAAACCGTGGTGACATGAAATTAGCATGTGACAAACAGCCATGTCCAGGCATCACGTGCCCTGCTACGTATTGATTATCAATTTACGTGAGGACACCCCGCCCAACAGACGACACTTCCTAAAATCTTCTGGGACCAATTTTCTACCACAGAAATACGAATTAACGAATATTTCTTATTTTTAGGCGGATCTGAACTACTAAGATCTCTTTCTATGAAATATTTTTTACATCATCATCTTTTTAAAAATAATATATTCTATTTTCAATTATACAACATATTACCATAATATTTTATTATTAATAATAATCTATGAACATCGAATTATTATTTCTATATTGAATATTCTTTTAGATATATTAAAAAACGTTGGTGATGCTTCAAACATATTTGAACTCGTTTTCCATTTTTTTTTCCATGAGGCTGATTATTAGTAGAATTTTTTTAAATTAGAATTATCCCAGATAAAATTTGAAATATATATGTTCCTAAATAGTATTTTATAATATTGTTAAACGCATTATAATCACTAAAACGGTTTTAGGAAAATATACACATTCAATAGAAATAATTTAAAAATCAACATGTACTTATACAAAATAGGACGAAACCAAAAAGGGCGAATTATCTCTCAATCATTCCTCTATTCTCAAATATGATTTTACAACGATTTATATGTTTTCTAAATAATTATTTTACTATATTTAATGAAATTTCCACAAAGCTCTTACCATAAAAATATTTCATAAAGCATATTCATTGATAAAAATATTTTAATAATTCTAATATTTCCATCTCTCTCTCAAAACCAATATTATTAATAAACACAAAACATTAACACTCTTCACATATTATGATGGAGAAATATCAAAGCCAAAATGCTAATTTGTGTGAGATATGTTACCTCAACATAAAAATCTATTTGAGATAATCGTTAGAAAAACACTTTATGTTGGGAACTAGCTTGTAGCAGGAATATAAAGGGAAAATCAACGCCATATGAAACAGTACAGAATCGAAAGAATTTTTAAATCCAATATTTCTAAAACACATTAAAATAAACTTAAAATAAACCAATTTCGAATAAAATAGAAGTTTTAATAATAAAACTAAAAATATCTATAGAGTATAATTGTTAAAAGGTCAAATATATGCACCGAGTAAAAATGTTATTAAGGTATGAAATGTTGTTATTAAAGTGTAAAATGTTATTAAAGTGAAAAGTATATATATTCACAGGAAATTTTACAAATTATTCAATAAAATTAGTTTTTTTTAATTCAAAAATACTTATTTTAAACAAATTTAAAAGTTGGTCTAAATTAAATTTTAACCATGTTTCAATTTTTAAGATTTAACGTCTATATTTTAACGAAAAATCCAGCAAAAATGCAAGAGAACATTACGGGTATAAATGATCGTCCAGTTGGATTTGAGCCAGATATCTTTTCAACAATCAGCGAGTCCATAAAACAGCCAAACGACGATGGCTCTGAGACGTGAAAAATATGTCAGAATTCTTTTCGCTTAGCTATTCTCTCGCAACTGTGAAATATATTCCAATAAAAATGGCTGACCTTCTAAAGACAAACACAAACGTTTTTATCTAGATATTATGTGGGTGTTTTAAATAATATAATCGAATCCGCTTATATTTAAAAAAAAACATAGTTTTGAAATTGATTATTTATTCTAAATTTAATTTTCAATGAATAAAACAATTCAGAGGATTTTTTTACTAGAATAATTAGATATTTTTTTGCACATTATTGATTTATAATTGTATTTTTGATAACAGTATTAAAATTATTAAACGTGTTAATAAATTCAGTTATTATAATATTGAATATTCTTTGAGCAATACTTATATAAACATATTTAAATTATATCATTAGTTTATTATATGCGTTTCAAAATATTTTTCTATTTTAAATATAAATAGAAATTATTGCATTGAAATTGTCTTAAAAACCTAGCGAATAAAATTATTTCACCTTAGGTACTTTGTTTTAT
Organism: Cordylochernes scorpioides; assembly: GCA_030710605.1. Classification (NCBI taxonomy): domain Eukaryota; kingdom Metazoa; phylum Arthropoda; class Arachnida; order Pseudoscorpiones; family Chernetidae; genus Cordylochernes; species Cordylochernes scorpioides. The sequence continues at coordinate 42,644,992 of CP092871.1, forward strand.
ATATATAACTACTATTTAAAAGTATCAGCTTAAAATTTTTCATTTGTTAATAGTTAGCAGCAACACATAAAATTCCGAGGATAAGTTTCTTTTATTTCAAAAATAATATATTGAGCTTTCGGGCGTAAACAGCCCTTCTTCAGGAATATTGGAAACAATTTCAAGTAGAAATGTTTGTACACAAATAGATGGTATCTTTCTTTGGTCTTGTATAGCGTGAGTGAATCTCATACCCACGTGATTTAGTTTAAATCTAAAAAAGCCTTTATAAAGAGAGGTGTCCCGCCCCCAGAAACATTGACCGATTGCATTGAACATATTGAAAGGATCACCTGTCTTAAAATGAATATTCCATGTCTGAATTAAATTTTATACACACAAATTAATCGGGAAATTGCTATTGTTTATCTAGAATGTAGTTTTATGTATCAGGATTGTGTATTAAGCTATTGTATATTTCTGGGATATCTATATGTCTATTGATGCTTTGGTGTTTTTTGGATACTATTGCTTCTAGGATTAGTCTTTTATGTTTATTTTTTATGTTGGTGTAGTAGGTTTTTGGTTCAGCTAAATTAAAAGTATGGCCTGTTGTTTTAATATGTTGAAAGATAAGTGATCTATTGTCTTTGTTTTTTATATTTCTATTGTGTTCATTAATCCTGTCCTTGACTGACCTGCCTGTTTCTCCTACATATATACTATTACAATGGTTACATTTAACGGAATAGATGGCCTGTTTGTTGTGTATTGGTAGGATAGGGCTATTGTTTTTGGTGTTAGGATTTCTAACTATAGAACCAATGTTTGGAGTATTTTCATAAAAAATTCTGATTCCGTGTTTTTTAAGTTCTCGGGCTATTTTGATGTTATTGGGGGAATAAGGTATAATGCATGTTGATCTATATGTCTGGTTATTGTTGATTGTGGAAGGGTTATAAAAATGTCTTAGTATAAAAATTTTTGGGTATCCTGCTATGAGAAGGTTTTGCATTATATTTTGAGTTTCCATTGTTTTAAATGTTTGATTGGAACAATGGGTATGGATCCTTTTTGTGAGGGTTTTTATGGTGTTTATTTTATGATTTAAAGGACAATATGAGGAGTAGTGTATCTAGTTGGGGTTTCTGGGGGCGGGGCACCTCTCTTTATAAAGGCTTTTTTAGATTTAAACTAAATCACGTGGGTATGAGATTCACTCACGCTATACAAGACCAAAGAAACCGCTGGGGGGGTTCACCACTGATGAGCCAGGCCCTCCCTTTAATTTTTCCATCGCAGTAAGGACAGTAGAAATTGTTTTATTTTAAAAAGAATATTACGCCTCTAAAATAGTTTTATAAAAGATACCATCTATTTGTGTACAAACATTTCTACTTGAAATTGTTTCCAATATTCCTGAAGAAGGGCTGTTTACGCCCGAAAGCTCAAGATATTATTTTTGAAATAAAAGAAACTTATCCTCGGAATTTTATGTGTTGCTGCTAATTATACACCAGAGGATTCCACCTTACGATTTGTTAATAGTGTGTGTGAGAAAGATTAAAATTCTATAAACTAAACGAATAAACAACAAACTAAATTAAAATGTAAAAATATCGTTTAAAATATAAAAATAAATTATATTTTGATCCAATATATGTCTTTTTAATTAAAATATAAAAATATATCAAAAGGTTTTATTAATTTTAACAAATATATTATTTCTATAGTGGTTTACTATATATATATTGGGTTTGCATACAAATATATATTTTTTATTCCAACCGAATACGTGAGCCTGGGTAGAATAAATAAGAACACATTTGGTTAGGAACTGGGGAAATCTTTTGTAATTTTCTTTCAATTGATTGCAAAGTAAATAGCAGAGAGTCAAAAATTGAATAATCAAACTCTAACTCGAAAATAAATAAAATAGAAAGAAAATAGAAAATAAATCGATATTGTTTTCATTCTTTTAAAAAATTTGGCTTTTCTTGTCTTTTGGAATTAAAAAACTTCTTTTTTTATCGCTTTAGTTTTTGGAAGAAAAGGGCTAAACTATCTCGTAAAACTGGGCCTTTCTTTACAATCCAACTGCTCTTGGTATTTTTCAAGCCGTCTCACTTTTTTTTTCTTTTGGTCCATTCTGATAATGAAAGCAGGGAATTTTCTGGATACGTATGTATCTCATGAATTTTGGAACGTTCCGAATAAAATTTCAAAATTAAATCTTTAGCCTAGCCTTTTTTCATGATTTGTTTCATACCTTTTCAGCTTTCTTTGAACATTTTTCATATAAAATTGTTTTATTGGCTTTTCAATTTCACGTAACTTGTTTTAGAAGTTATTTTTGGAACTATTGCATATTTATCTGCCAAATATTGTGAAATGGACATTGAACAGGAGCCCTTTCGATTGGTAAATATAATTATTCCAAATATAAGGAATGGGCTTTAAATGTATTAAAATATTCTAATTCTGCATATTTTAGGACATATCTGTTGTATTTCCTTTATATGAAACATAATGAGATCTATACAAATTTTTTAATACCAATAAAACTGACTTTAAAAAAGCAGAGTAATGAAAAGTTATTTTGAAATAAATCATTTAATAAATTGAACTTATATAAATATATAAGTATATATTGGGTGGAGATGCTGGGTAAATTAGGGAAGACAAAAACTTCAGGAGGAGACAACAATTTATTTCAGGGCAAGGACAAACTATGAATGGTAAACAAAATATAAGCCACGAGGTAAATATACAGATTAGTAAAATATAAACATAAAAATGACCACTCTGTTAATAAAAAATAATAAAATTAATAAATACTTTGCTACATAGCTTCTTCCCTATGGGAGCTGTGACTCACAGCTAGCAATTATTGTAGATACTGACACGGATCTGACGTGCTTCTGCCAAGGATTCCATCGAAGTCTTGGAACTTTGTCCCTAGTACCTTTGCGTCCTTTTTCTTGCGGCGTGAAGAGCGGCTTTGTCGTCGTATCGTCTATAGGGACATCGTCATCTTCGAGGGAAGTCTTGGCTTTAGCACGGCGGTGGAATCCTGGAGTCAGTCTCCGCAAATGTAGATCACAGCACCCATGGCTTCAAGGTATTCTCGGCGGTCTTCCCTAACTTACCCAGCATCTCCACCAAAATGCCACGTGGAAAATTAGGGAAGACAAAAACTTCAGGAGGAGACAACAATTTATTTCAGGGCAAGGACAAACTATGAATGGTAAACAAAAGATAAGCCACGAGGTAAATATACAGAGTAGTAAAATATAAACATAAAAATGACCACTCTGTTAATAAAAATAATAAAATTAATAAATACTTTGTTACAATATGAAAAAAAAATGTATCTCTATTTCAAATTTACTTTTTTAATTTTAAAATCTCATAATAATATTGATGATGAAATTATAACGCTCAAACATAAATATTTATCAGAATTATATATTTAAAAAGAATGCATAATTATAAAATATATATTTTGAAACAAATTTATTTCTTTTGGCAAAATATGGGAGAGGTAGATATTTTATAGACAGCATATACTGTGAATTATTTATCATTTAGACATACGCTAAACAGTTTGCATGAACATATTAAAAAGTATGAAGCCATAGAAAGATAACCGATTCTACAAACCTAAATGTAATAGAGCCAGGTGTGCTAGATCCACGAGAGCAGAATTCACAGAATGAAAAATTAATTCAGAGTTTCGGCTGAGACGTAAATGACACATTCGGAGACGTCAACAGCGGTGACAAGGCAGGAATTAAAATGGCGGTTGTACATGTACTGTATTGCCAGCGAAGGTGCCGATATTGTCCGCAGACGACTGTTAATTAGTTAATGGCTCGATTAGTTAATTTGTTAATTCTCATTTAATAGACGATTTTTCCCCCTTTCTAATTTCTCTTTCCATAACACCGCATCTCAGCTTATATATATAGCCTATCAAGAGAAGACAAATCTCTCTCAATATTATATATATATATTGAACCTGTATTATATCAATATATATGTTATGAATATAATGTTTTGTTGTTGTAAAGATAAATAATTGAAGGTGCAGTCGTGAATAAAAGAAAAATAAAAAATAATTATTTACAAACAAGTAGGTTTTTTTATTTAATTACTTGAAGAGAATTACATATTAAATATTTTCAGTTATATAAAATTTACAAAATAAATCCTATACTAGTGAATTAAAAAAAATAGGTAAGGTAACTATATTTATTTACAACAATAAACAAAGTGGTATATTCTAAAACTATGGTCAAAAATGTAGAATAGTCAATGAATGAAAATAAAATATATGTTTTTTAAAATTTATATATTTACATTTTCAGATTATATAATATATATACTAAAACTTCAATTATATAATATTCTAATCATAATATAATTTTTATTTTTAGAAATCGGCGAAAACGAAAAAAAAAAAAACATTTTTGATACGGTTACCTCTCTCAAGTCTTACAAGAAAGCCAACAAGAATACTATTTATTTATTATTTATTTTATATATAGGTTTTAAACTTTTAATTAGACAATTTAAATTTATATTAAGACATTTTTATTTTAATTTAGACACCTTCATTTTTATTTTTAGACATTTTTAATTTTAATTTAGAAATTTTTCATTTTAATTTAGACATTTTTCATTTTAATTTAGACACATGGACTTTTTATAGAAAAGTCGATGTGTCTAAATTAAAATGAAAAATGTCTAAATTAAAATGAAAAGTGTCTAAATTATAAAATTGAAAATGTCTAAATATAAATTAAAATTGTCTGATTGAAAGTTAAAAACCTATCTATCCAGTTTATTAATTATTGCAAAAATATTTTAACTATTATTATTTAAGTAAAACGAAAATCAATCATACTATTCTAATTAATAAAAGTTTTCAAATATAATGAAAATTGCTTCATTTGTTAATAAATATTATAAGGCTAAATGCGTAAAAACACTTTGAAATTATTCTTTAGAAAGAATGTAAAGGATATTTGATAGAAATCAGATAAAGAATTGATGTGAAATATTCCAAGCGATTTAAAATTACATTTCACTGAACAAATATCACCTTTGATATTTACGACGGCCCGCCACGTCTGCCCTCTGGCGGACAAAATAGGTACTAATAATCTCTCTCACAACAACTTCCCCGAATTGAAGCAAAGTTTGTGTCAAATTAACGCTAACTAATAACGACGTCCAATACAAGTGGCTGATATAATTTCTAGCCGATCTAACAACTTCTCTACGTTAGGTTTAATTGTTGATAAAAAAAAACTTTTATAAAATAGATTTAAAACTAGTAAAATTGATGTTGTATTAACAACGTCTATTTTCTAGTTTGTAGTTATATCATTTATTAGATTGAGCGTCAATAATTACATTTTGATTCCAATTATTGCCTGATCTTTTGTTGAAATAATCATCGATAAAATTATAAATAAAATTCATTGCTAAGTTGAAACATCGAGTAGTTTGATCTATTTTGCTCTAAAAATAAAAGCGTCTCTATAAATGATTCCAGGAGTTTTGAACGTTTATTGATTCACTAGGGTTCAATTACAACAACAGCAAAGAAGGAGTTGAGATACCACGACCATATAAAAGGCGATATATTCAGCCATATCTGTCATATATTACAGGTACCACTATAGCTGGTACTACTCAGTATTCTATAAAGACGGCAGTACTGAACTTCCAAACTCCACCAACAAAGAAGGAGTTGAGATACCACGACCATATAAAAGGCGATATATTCAGCCATATCTGTCAGATATTACAGGTACCACTATAGCTGGTACTACTCGGTAAAGACGGCAGTACTGATCATCCAAACTCCACCAACAAAGAAGGAGTTGAACTGCCGCCACCACGTGCCACGAACGGAAGTTGGAGGGCCCGCACAGCTGGGGGTTGACTTGATTGGCCGCAGACTTCCGCTCTAAATGAGGGACCTACTTCCTTCAGCCATTGATGACATCTCCCTGCCATGTCACCTTACCTACTACAGATTGTCTCTTTGCCATGTCGGGACAACTTCTCAGCGGTTACAAGTAACGAAAGGGGTCCTAGCATTTGATCCTTTCTATTGTAGTTGTTACCGTGTCCAATGAAGAGCCTCAGATGTCCCCGTGCATCTCTATCACAGCAGTCACAATGTCCACTATCTTGGGTGTGTAAAGCTGCTGCTCGGGGTCCATATCAATTTTTGCAAGGCTGTGACCATTGCTGGGCATGATAATATGTGGATAGGTGTTAGTTCCACACCAGGACAGTTGTTGCAAGTCCTGTAGGTTCTTGTGCTATCTGGATGTATTGTTATTCCTTTCTATTCTATATGTGTAAATACGAATCGAAATATTACTACAAACCAATGACGCGATATCTTATATTTAAAGGTTATTCATTAAAATATATTCGACGGGTAAATAACTAAATTTCTACATGGGCAGACACAGAGTAAGTGCTTGCAACACAGTGCTTGCAAATTCCTACTCAACCATATTACTATGGCATGTACTAGCGATTGCCCTTCGTAGCCACCTAACCTATGCCAACATTGTAACAACGAAATACGAACTTTTACATCCTGTGTTATTCATGTATTTGTTTCCACATTATTCTTTTGTATTATTTTTGTTCTATATCCACATTTACTGGAAAGTTCATTTTAATATACTATATTCCATTATGTATGTAACTAACCATTTATATTTTACCAAACTTCAGATAACAGGTAAATCCTCCCTTTCTAATAGTATATATAGCCTTTTTATCTCATCAACTATTTCTTATAATGCACTGTATAGTAAATATATGCAATCAACCACTCCAATAAATATAGCCAATATATTTCCGGCATATTATCATATAAAAGAGATTGAAGCTATATCTCTTCATATCTTATCACTCTTCTGTCTCTCACTGGGGTACTACACTGAAAAAAGAGAGAGGAACAAATAAGCCATTCCAATAAATGGGCAATATATTGGTCATATAACTCTATATCCACTCTCTATTGAAGTTGTCTGGTAAGGCACCGTATAGTTAGAGAAATACAAATGTTCCGATATAACATGGTATAATAAAGTTTCCATTGCAATATTCCTTGCTATCTATTCCAGGTAATTCTGCAGATCCATCCTAAGTTATTTCAGATACAAGCCCTGGGGCGATCCAGCCCAAATATTCAAATTAGATGTCGGTATAATGTCTGCTGCAGCAAAAGTTGAGGCAACTTCTTAGACCCCGTTTTGTGTTTTTTTAAATTCTTTCTTAACTCCACCCCCTCCTCCCCTCTCTTTCTTCCAATTGATTTCCGATTAATCTGCCTCACAGCCGCCATGTTCGCCTGGTGCGGCAATGGCGTTCGTTTGATGCCCATTGTCGCAGACGAACTTTTCATTTGTTTTTTTTTTTATCGTTTGGGGGTTATTTTAGGGAGGGCTCTCACACAGATACATTCAAATAAACACATCAAACATATGATTTTTCTATTTACAGATTATTCTAAAATATAAAAACGGCCTATATATTAAAAATTAAATTCTAAGAAAAGTTTATTCATGAATTTTCATATTAGCAAATCCTCGAAAATTTTAATACGCTAGAAATTTTAACACTTTTTTTATAATTTGTCTTAAAATTGATTTGGTCATATAATACACGGGTAAACATTTTGAATAAATATAGGTTTATAGAAAATCAATTGTTGAAAATATTAGCGTAGACTCTTAAAAATGAATAAAATACATCAACCTTTTAGATATGTAAAATTCTCCGAGGTTTAAAATGACTTCTTATTTAACTAAAGTAATTCTTGAAAAGTACAAAAAAGCTTCGCAGGAAAATAAATTTTCAGAAGAATTATGCGATCTTTATTTTTAATAGAACCAAAAAACACCATTATTCATTTTTCTTGAATATAGATAAAAATATAGGAAAATTCTTGAGTTTTATCAAAATGATAAGGATTTGAACACCCTTTATATTTGCTATGATTTATTTTTGATATCCAATAGATTTGATGTTCGCACATTGTAAAAATATAAGACACTTCAAAAAGAACAACTTATTTCAATCCTCAGCATCAATCTCTCCTCTGATTCATGTAGAGTTGAGGTTGTTCTTAAAATTCCATTCGGGTCATGATGATCAAGACTGGTACAGTCGGCAAACTGCAGCTCACAAGCCCGGCTCTTTGGATGTAAAGTTGCGGCTCTTTACATAGTTCCATATGTAAATATTATTTATACGAGTACTATTTATTGTTGGCAAGAAACAATTTTGTGGCTCATTAAAAATTTTATATTTTGTAAATTGTAATTTTGGACTCTTTCGAGTCAAAAGATTACCGACTCCTGGCGAACAAGAGTTTGCGGTAAATCGGCGCATCTGTCAAAGACCTACAACCATCCTTATCTCCCTCCCCCCCCCCCCTCTCTAAAAAAAGGAAGACTTCCAAGAAGGCCGCGAGAGTCCAATAAGGTGCCAAGTTCAGTGAACACAACAGCCTTCTTTTGTCAGCGCCTCGAGATGCCCCATCTGTTACCACAGCCCACCCGCCGTGTGTTCTTCTTTTTGTCATCCTTGTTCTCTACATCGTGCCCTTTGTTCTCAATTACGTTCATGTGATTGAAAGGTGAAGAAAGCCCTCTTCAATATATTATAACGTAGAAATTAAAGTACAATTTGTGCGGTGAAACAAGATTATTTCCTTTAAAAATATGATTTAATTAATAATACGTTAGAGATATAAAAGCTCAACAAAAGTGAAAACATAATATGATCAAGTAAAATTGTCTATACTGTTACTATTTAACTTTTAGCCCAATGCTATATATTATATTTAATATAGTTACAGCCTTTATATACATGTATAGACAATTAATAGAGCGCAGTGCGAGAACAATTATATATTTATTAGGCCTACATTGTTTACCTTCTGTGTTGCTAGATCTTAAGGTATGCACAGATTATACTATATACAACACTTATTACTAAATAAAATAATTTCCTTTTGCTTTTTCTGCAGTGGAATTTTTATTGAAAGAGGCTGTATTAATAATCTGTACATATAATAAATACTTTGCTGCAATATATATATGTTATAAAAATATTATTTTATTTAAAATAAAATTTTCATAGATTCGAATATTCTGCTAAATCGACCGCCAGAGGTCACTCTTTCCCTTTTAAAAACTCATTGTTGTTCTTTCCCGTTGGCCGGCTCAAAACTTTTGTACATTATGTAAATAATCTTTTGCTTTCCTTATTCTACTCGCCTTAAGCCAGGCATTACTTTTATCAAACCATGTTTTTTTATATATTCCATAAGTTCAATTAAATCTATTTTGATAACTGATTTTATTTAATCATTGCCACAACTGCTCAACAAATATCTCTATTCTCAAAATAATCAGCATCAAGTATTATTTCTATATAACAATATATATATTTAGTTTGCTTTCAGAAACTTGCATAAGAAATAGATATCACAAGATTTAACACCCTTGATTGAAAATGTATTTAAAAAACTCAAAACTTTGTAAAACAGACGATACCATAAGCAGCCTTCAAATAGAATGAAATCTCAAATTAAAAGCCAAAAGATGTTTAAGCTGATGATGCAGCCATTTTCTTCCATCTGTGCATTGTGGGTAAAGATGAACAGAAATGCATTGTTTTAAAGCAAAACTAAAGTAAGAGTTTTGATAGATAATATAAGAATTCGAAGCTATTATAGACGCGTATGATTACAAATTAAACAATTTTCTACGAAGAATCATACATGTCTATAATAGTTTCATATTCTCATAACAGATGGCGCGCAATGTATCATAAGTTATATTTCTATGTAAATTGTAGACGATTCGCAAGTGTAGATTGTGGTAGTCACCCAGGTGTAGATACACCAGTGGGAAATGCCTCCCGAGGGTAAAAAGAAACCACTAAGAGAAAAAAGGTGAGACCCAGATGTGGCTCCACCACTAGCCAACCAGAGAAGCCCCATTGTGTGTGTGTACCCGCAAAAAATGACCGGAAAAGAAGAATGTAAAAAAAAAAAAGAACACTTCCCTCGAAGTTTGTCTTGAAGAAACTCAACTTGAGTAAAAGCTGGGTCATGACCAGTTTAAAACACACGCTCATACCGCACTAATGTCGAACTGTACCTAGAGATTTGTAGTCTACAGGAAGGTGTAAAGAACCTGCTGGTTTATAATATGCTTAGCATCCACTTCAGTGCTAAGTGAGCAACACTAAATTGGTTTCTACTCATTTGTGTATTTTGAATGTTTTGGTGATGGCTTCATTAGGTTGTGCTAACCTAAAGCTGAAAAGTCAAAACTGCCAACAATCAGCAACGTGGGGAGATAGGTTTTACCATCAAAGCTTTAGCCTTAGTGAAGACATTTTCAAATTATTTCAAATTTGACTTTAGAAAGGTGGGAGACACTTGTATGCTCCGTTTAAAAACGTGCATAATTGCATTCAACAATTCTCCTTTACTAAATTAACTTCAATATGAAATATCGTACGTAAGCCAGAGTCTACAGGTGTGTGTGGTAACAAACTCGATTCTTCAGCGAGTTTGGCTTTTTAGAACTCATCAATAACCAACATTTGAGCGCTATTTCTTTTCATTTTACTTTAATAGAACGAGTAACTTTTGTCAAACTTTGATTTCTTTCTCAGATGCACCTTGTGAGAGTCACATTGAGCGATACTATGTAACTGAGCACAAAAGTGAAACCTTTTAACTTCAGTGTTTTGTTTAACTTTTATATTGTGGGTCTTTATAATAATAAAAACAAATTCTTTAAAGGTATATATGTACTTTAATAGAACGAGTAACTTTCGGGAAATTTTGCTTTCTTTGCTCAGATATATCTTGTGAGAGGCACATTGGGCGATATTATACAACTGAGAAGAGAAGTGAATTCTTTTAACTTCAGTGTTTTGTTTAAATTTTATATTGAACGGGTCTTTATAAGAATAAAGACAAATTCTTTAAAGGTATATCAACTTTTAAAATTGCACAATCCATATTCCGTGGATTCAGAAAAATGCTTATCTTGGATTGATACATATTATTTATTCTTTGAATATTTCGTGTGGCCACTCGTCAAACTTCCTCGGAAGACAAGAAACCATATTAATGTACAGTTAAACCTGTCTATAGCGCCCCCTCTAAATAGCCCTCCCTCTCTATAGCGCCCGATTTTAAATACGTAGTACGATGCGATTTACATTAAGAGTGACTTGTCTATAGCACCCCCTCTCTATAGCACCCTATTTTGGTGAGTCCCAAGAGGGGGCGCTATAGATAGGTTTAACTGTATATAGAATTTAATTCTAAATTATATATTTGTTGTTTTTTTATGATATAAATACTAACATTATATTTGCAAATCAAAACAGATTTTATTTTGAGAACAGATACCATTATCATTTTTTTTTTTAAAAGCGTCTCTTCACTATTTACACTTTTCTGTAAATAAGGCGAAGGTGAAAAATACACTTTATTATGTTACTAGCCGAATGACCCGGCCAACGCCCGGGTTTTACCCGATTAAATGTTGTTATTCAAATACTATTCGCTGCAGTTATAAATTGGCACCGTGAATGTCATTCTTGTGAAACGTCCCGCTCCAAACTTTGTTTCTGAGAAGCGATATTTTTATAGAGAGATGATCTGGCTTTGTGTCTTCTGCTCGAATGAATGTTTTTCTGTTAGAATTTTGTTCCTGCATACTAAAAATGAACTGACTTTACCCGTGGTCTCTGCTTTTCGGATTTTTTCCTGATATAATTTTGTATCTGATATTCAGACATGATACAGCAATATTGTCATCATCATTTTCTGACAAAAATTTCAATTTTTCTTGGCTTAAAATTTTTGGGATGAGTGTTTTTTTTTTGAACGAGCAGAAGATTTGGATATTACAATTTTTATAGGATCGAATCCCGTATTTAGCTATTTTTTCCTGCTTCAGGGCTTTTGATTCCTTCACAAATCCAGCCCCATCATTGGGTTCAAGTAACCAAAAGTTGCATTTAGCTTGTTCCAAAGATATTTGGCCAACCCAATTTCTTGATAAATCAAGAAAGTCAATTACGTACGCGTTTTGGGCTGTTGGCCCTCGTCAGACTGGTGCAGACTGTACCTCTACGACCAAAGGTTTGGTCCCAGAGGCTTCCTGAGAAAACAAGAAATGGGTATTTAAGGCCAAATTATATATATGACAATTAAAATGCTCTTGTCAGGAAATGCCAATTTTGTTTTTAATATCAACACCCGACCATTTTTCTATTTTTTCTTTATTTTTAACATGAAAAACGTCTTTACGCAAACTTGGCCTTAAATACCCATTTCTCGTTATCTCAGGAAGCCTCTGGGACCAAACCTTTGGTCGTAGAGGTACAGTCTGCACTACGCTGACGAGGGCCAACAGCCCGAAACGCGTACGTGGTTGACTTTTCTTGATTTATCAATAAAGTGGGTTGGCCAAATATCTTTGGAACAAGCTAAATCAACGTTTAGTTGATTTTTGTTCCACTAGATGGCGTTCTGCCATCTAGAAATGCTCATGTGAGCCTGGTCAGGATATGCCACTTTTGTTTTTAATTAACTGTTCATATGAGAAATATTTTCTTTGTATCTCATCTCTCGAAAATAAACCACATCGATATGTCCTTTTGATGTACAATACAATTTAGAGATCTATTTAAACTTTTTATTTTTTCAAAAATGTATTCTTAGTCCTAAAAGAGTTTCGAAGTCCAGAATATCCTAATCCGTTTTAAAACCAAACATATTTTTAAATTTCAAAAGATTTTTTCAGTAAATTTTCATTTTGTCAGTTTTATTTTAAAGCCTAATATAGTATCGCCATCTATTGAGCATAAAATGAATTATTTTAAAATATTTACATTCGAGTTTGGAAAATAAAGTCTAATTTATATTATGAAGAATGTTTTTAAAATATATTTATTGAATATATGTATATATGTTTAATTATATATATAAATCATATATATATATACAAACAATTATTATTTTATAAAAATATTTAATAGAAAAGTTTGGAAATATAATGTTTGATGAAACATAACATACACCATGTCAATTTACTTTTTCAACTCTCAAACCGCTTCGAAATCGAATTTTATAACAAGAAATATTTCTTCAATTTATTTTTCCATTTGATATTAAAATTCTGAAATAGATTAGACCTCACTCTAAAAATATTTTAACTTTTCTACAAATTTCAATCATAGAGTTGGATTCTGTGGTCTCAAGCGAGAAAGGTTTTTATATCTATATATTCCATTTTATATCACTGTACTATATTATAACGATTGATATGGTGAAACTCTTCATTAAATTAAAAAAACAGGTTAAGGTGGTAAAATGGTTATGCCCTCTCAAAAAAAGTTAAGTGGTTTAGCCAGTTTAATTTACATTGTGGTTTATAACATTTAGTATCCGGAGGATGGTATTCATGTACCAAAATAGGCACCTCTCCCTTTAATTATGTATCAGAACAATGCACTGCAAATGGAAACATTAAGACACGAATGTTTCTTTTACCCATCAATCAAAATGTTCATCACCTTAGTAAAATATTTTACTGCTGATAAAGAGAGATAGAGAGATACACAATTAACATATTGTAGCGTAGAAATCAGGTCTTTGTATATCTGAAGATGTAAAAGTATTTATTGATGGCGTCAGTACGACTAGTCGACAATTATTAACAAAACTATCTACAGCTAGGGAATCTTGAACAAGCAAGCTAGGCAACATATATGATGATTTTACAAATACAGAGTGGTATATATTTATATAATCTGTTGAATATTTTCATTGAATAATTAAATTAAATAAATAAGAAACAAAATAAATTATTTCTTCGCCACAATATTATATTGACCTCTTGTCAATACAGGTAAAGTGCACAGTCCGCAATATTTATGAGGAATTAACAATAATGAAGAAGATAATGAAAACGAAAAATAGATATAAAAAATATGCTATGTACAATAGCATTGTATATGCCACCTTAGCCACCGCTGAAGAGCTTGGTGGAAGATTGCCGGCGGGTCTCCAGCGATGAAGAAATAAAGAATAAGCCACAACATCAGTTTTAGAAAATTCAGACACCAACCTAACCTGTATACCATCGTTTCGGACTTTGACCCTTATCAGTACGGCTTTCATTTTATAGCACCCTACGAGAGGGATTATAAAAGCCCGAAACCATGGTATATATGGTTGGCTTTTTATAGTTGCACTATTAGGATATTCCTTTCTTTTAACTAAAATCAATATAATAGGGACTATTTTAAATTGGTATTTTGATATCATTATGATTATTAGAGAATATTTACCCTTTTTTTTACATTTTAGAAAATCTTGTTTAAATGAAACACCAACTCTATTGAACTCACCTACTTGTGTCGATTCCTCTAAACGTCCTGTATAGTCCCCGCAGTACACTACCACAGTGAAGGAGTCCTTTTTTATCCCATGGGTAAGATTACACCAAGTCATGAAGGTTGAAAGCAATCATTTTTTTCTACTATAGTTTTAAGGTTCTTGTATAGGTCTCAGCTCCTATACAGTCCAGGATATGTGCTGGAGTTGCAGTGGAGCATTTTGAGCAGAGAGGAAAAACTTTTTCACCATCATTGAACATAATGGGTTTAATATGTCCGGTCTTTAATCTTGCAATTGTTGTGGCTGAAAAGCTGTGATGATATTGAGTCTCCAGGACCATCATACGAGTGTTGGGGCATACTAGGTGTAGGAGTCCTGAAGGCCGGGAACGGAGGACTGGTTGGTCTCTTAATTAAGCCATTTACTGGAGGTAAAAATAAATTAAACTCTCTCTCGCCCCACAAATCTAATAAGACAATCTCCAGAGCTCCCCCTCCACCTCAAACTTAATAGATCTCCCCTCTACCTGTACATGTCTAGCTGCTATCCTCTCTCTGTAGCTTTCCTATTTCTACTTTCTTCAATCCTCAGCATGTGTAGTTAAGTTTTTCAAAAATCATTAATAAAAACATTTATATTATCTATTTATTTTATATTTTCCTTTGATAGAGAACGTCCTTTTCGTAAAGTTTTCCTTTCTCTCTTCACATTGTGCATTAAACTATTCAAACTTTTTTATATTATCCCATTGTATAATTAGATAAGGCCATGGATACTATATTCATAGATCAAATTCACAATCTTGCTAAGGTTGGAATATAGGTCCTATATTGCGGCTTTAATACATTCCAAGAGGTGGTCTGGTGAGGTCTCTATGGCCCTGCAGATGGTGCATTGTGGGAGTGTCTACTATTCACACTAAACCTGTTTAATCTGTCACAATGTGAATGATGAGCGGAAAAAGAAAAATGCTCCGAAAGCTCCTCGTTCTATTGAAACAAAATATACGAAAATTAGCATGTATCGCAAGTAATGTGAATGTAACTGATGAATCGTGATTTTCCTTCTCTTTTTTCCGCTCATCCTCCACATTGTGACATTAAACAGGGTCAGTGTGAATAGCTTAATGTTCCTCACAATGTGAACAGAGAAAGGAAAACTTTACTAAAGTTTTTTTTTATTCTATCAAACGAAAATATAAAAGAGAAATTAAGTATTAATGATTTTGTATATTGTAGCAATGTATTTATTATATCATTCTTTACTTCGACTTAGAGCGCTATGTCCCCCTAGGAACACTCGCACTTTAAACATAAACAAAATCTTGAGAGAAAAGAAAGATATTTTAAATATGTACAGAATTAGTATGCAAGTTAGTTAGATGAAAAGATAAAAAAAATCAACACAATTGATATATGTACAAAGGGTTGGTATGAAAATTAAGTTAAATGAAATCAAATTGTAAAGTATTGTGTTTATTCGAGAGAAAAAAATTACAGATTTAAAAAGTTTTAAGGAATATTATACAGATTATTAATTTTTGATATTTATATTTTGCTACTCTGTCTCGGTAGTTGGCGCTCCAGGAACCTGGGTTATAAATATCTCTCGCTAACTTCCGGGGCTCAAAAATCATTCATTTTGGTTAGCAGCCCCGTAAAATAAAGATATTTTCTCTAACTCTGGAAACTGCCCTCATTACTTGTATCTTATAAATGTTGATTTTGTTCTTGCATTGAATACATTTCCGTGTCATTCTGAAGTTTGTCTTTCCTAATTTTCTACGTTTCAATACGATTTTAAAAATCATCATCATCTAAATATTTAGGCTTTGAGCTCATAGGGTTTGAAATAACTTTGTTTTAGAATAACAAGATCCTCTGTGTGAAATGTATTATAACAAAAGATCAATCATTCAAGAAATTCTTCCATTTGTATGATCATCAGGTAAAAATTTTCTTATGGAATTTTATCCTTCGTATAATACACCGAACAGAAAGTATTCTTCTGTAGAGCCGAAATCGATAGCGCTGACAAAGTATCAAAAAAAAAGATAGAAAGATACTAAATAGAAACCAATGATTACTCGAAAATAGAAGGATAATTTGTATATGTTAAAAAATAGCGCAAAAAAAAAAATAATAGACGACGCATTGTTTTTGTCTCATTTTGCGGGAGATGTAGTATTTCTTTCTTGTATTTTTTTCCATTTTTTTAGACATAATTATCGGCAAATTTTTCAACTCTATGAATTTTTTGCATAAAAGTTTTTTATTGTAGTATATCTTTATTTACAAGATCCTTAAGTATAAAATTTAATGCCTTGAAAAAAGTTCAGCCAACCGAAATATTGGTAAATAAATATATATTTTTTCAATCCAATACATGCCTTTTTGAACGAAACACTACAAAGGAATGACAATACATCCAGATGGCTCAAGAACCTATAGGACATGCAACAACTGTCCTGGTGTGGAAATAGCACTTACCTACATATTCTCATGTCTGCGACTGCTGCGATATATATATATATATATATATTGAAAATAGAGCAATCCATATTGTTATATTTGTTCATAAAGGGCACATCTTGGATTCAATAAATAATCTTTTTATTTCTGATATTTCGATGGGCTAAACGACCATCTTTTTCTAGGATCTCATCCCTTTTCGCGGCAAGCCGCGCGTTACACTTGAGACACGGGCGTCTCACAATCTCCCCGGGCGAAAATCATCCAAAAAAAAAAAAAAAAGTGTAACGCGCGGCTTGCCGCGAAAAGGGATGAGATCCTAGAAAAAGAAGGTCGTTTAGCCCATCGAAATATCGGAAATAAAAAGATTATTTATTGAATCCAAGATGTGCCCTTTATGAACATATATATATATATATGCATGGAGATATCTAAGGCTCTTCATTGGACACGACAACAACATATGTCATTTTATTATCTAAAGATCTTCAATGTTGTTATAAGATGTTTTTAAAGGTTCCTATAGATTAGAAGATAGTCACAACTGTCGCAAGGTATAAACTCAAAAGTCATTAAATAAAGTTAGTACCAGTGTTGTATTTGAACGATAATGATGGCACCAAATTGACCATCATGGCTGTAAAAAGATGGCGACTCTGTGATTTTAAAGCTCTACAGGAGGCTGAGATATCAGTACACTATCTCGAATTGACTTAATCTTCCAGAACCGATTTTTATCTTTATTGCCGCCCAGCTCTGATAAGCGTCTCTTTACGATGGCGTCTCTTCTCGGTGTCTGAGGGTCCTTTTTGTCGGTGATCCTTCCTCGTCAAAGTATAAAACTTGAAGAAACTCGGTGAACAATTATTGGTTATGTAGTATATTTGGGGGTCGGTGTATAAATTGTTGATTTTCAACCGCTACGACCCGGGATCAAATTCCGCATTGAGCAGTTTTGTTTCGTTTTTATTAAAAAAAAGCTCCAATTGTCTCCGATTCTTGAAAAAGTTCAACCTCACCATCGAGTTCAAGTAACCAAACAAGGCTCAGGAACATTTGTGAGTGCAAAATTCGAACTGCTTTTCACATGTGTAGACACGAAGAGTCCAGGATGAATAACAATGGTATGCTTGTAAATATGGCCGTGTAAATTGTGATAAAAACAAAGGAAAAAGTGTTCTTTCTCTTGAAAGGCTGTTGAAAATGCATATAGCTTTGTTCACACTTTGATCTTAGCCAAAAGGCCGAGAAGATATGCACATAGAAGATATGCAGATTTCAAACCCTATTTTACATATATACAATAGATATAATGTGCTCTTAATAAGATTCAAAGAATGAGCATCTTGATCCAGTAAGAATTTGGTTATCTAAATCATGCATATAATTCTACCTCGCTTTGTCCTGGTCACCAATAGTGTTTGTTAATAACACAAATATACCCTGCTTATATAGCGCTTATAGTCTTTGTTAATAACATTAATATACACTGCTTATAGTGCTTATAGTCTTTGTTAATAACATTAATATACACTGCTTATAGTGCGAGTTCAGGCCCCAGAAGAGCCTGTGTGTATTTTAACGCCTGAAATTTTCAAAGGGTCGTCTGTTTAAAAAATCGAATATGAAGACCTGCGATCTATTTTTCTTAAATAAAACTTTTAAAAAAAGGTGGGGGAGGTAATACATTTATTAATTAAAATATTCAGATATTACTAGTAGCTTATGTACAACCTCCGGTATCAATTGATATATTTCAAACATCTAAAGTTTAAAGGTATTGTTTGGTAAACGATATATAACAACCTTTAATTCTCCAAAGAATAACTTGACAATATCTTGCTTTCATCCAAGCTGCAATTAAAGTTTGTGAAGAAAACACAACGCTTTGTTTCGGTCTCAGCTGAAGTTGACGGAAATCACAAAGGAGGCGGTTCTACTCTCAACACTTTCTTCAAGACAACATTTTGCTTGTTTGGCTTATGTGAAGATTGAGTTCACACATAGAGTAATTTCATCAATGGTAAAATAATTAGAGCTGCCTCTAGATGAAAATTAAAAGCATCGCACTTATATTTCCCACTTTTATTTATGACTTAGTAGAAAAATAAAATCACCAAGGATGAGTATCTTATATTTAATGTTTACGTTTCAAGCTTTCAGGTATAAACGACCCTTCTACAGGAATAAGATCTAATGAATGAATCTAGATGGATCAACTGGTTATAAACATACATATATAATATTTACATACCTGTTTTCAAAATTAGAATTTTTAAAATTTATATACAATTAGATGTGAATGAGGATTTTTTTGGTAACTATTATTAAAAATTGCAAGACAATTAAGTACAGATTGAAGAGTTGTTTAAAAGGCAATTTTGTATTATAATGAAAAGGAACTACTTGTGATCGGGCAACTGAATATTGCTAATGGCATTCTGCCGTCTATAGAATGTCAACTATCTGATGATTTTTCAGGGAATTGACCTAAATATTTTTTTCTTGAAAATCAAGAAAACAAACTACGTACGCTTTTCAGGCTGTTGTCCTTTACAGCGTGGTTCAGGCTGTTGGCCTGTATCAGCGTGGTTCAGGCTGTTGGCCTGTATCAGCGTGGTTGTTCAGGCTGTTGGCCTGTATCAGCGTGGTTCAGGCTGTTGTCCTTTACAGCGTGGTTCAGGCTGTTGGCCTGTATCAGCGTGGTTCAGACTGTTGGCCTGTATCAGCGTGGTTCAGGCTGTTGGCCTATATCAGCGTGGTTCAGACTGTTGGCCTGTATCAGCGTGGTTCAGGCTGTTGTCCTTTACAGCGTGGTTCAGGCTGTTGTCCTGTATCAGCGTGGTTCAGGCTGTTGTCCTTTACAGCGTGGTTCAGGCTGTTGGCCTGTATCAGCGTGGTTCAGGCTGTTGGCCTGTATCAGCGTGGTTCAGACTGTTGGCCTGTATCAGCGTGGTTCAGACTGTTGGCCTGTATCAGCGTGGTTCAGGCTGTACGCTGAAGGCTCAGCATCACATCCTTTTATTCCATGAATTGGATATTTAGTGCCGAAAGAGAGTGTTCAAACATGCTATTATATACTATAGGGTTTGTTCATCTTTAAATGATTATAAATATTCTATATTTTAATAGAAAAAGTGTTATTTTGACTCTAAATGTATTTGAAACATAAAAAATAGTGAAAAATATTACTTTATTTATTTTTATTTTAGTTTTATTATCCTTATCTTCATTAAAAAGAGAAAATACTATTTATATTGATAAGATTACATTCCCAATTGTGCTAAACAATTTAAACTCTAACATATAATAGCATAAATTAATACAAAGCAATAACGCGCCATCTATATAAGCACCAATTTTTATTTAAGCACCAATGTTTCTTTTAAATACAATAAAACTTCTACTGTCCTTACTGCAATGAAAAAATATACTGGGAGGGCTTTTTATATCGCAGTAAAGACAGTAGAAATTTGTATTGTGTATAAAAGAAACACTCGTGCTTGAATCCTTTCATTTTATATATATATATGGCGCGTTATTGCTTTGTATTAATTTATGCTATTATTTGTTAGAGTTTAAATTGTTTAGCACAATTGGGAATGTAATCTTATCAATATAAATAGTATTTTCTCTTTTTAATGAAGATAAGGATAATAAAACTAAAATAAAAATAAATAAAGTAATATTTTCACTATTTTTATGTTTCAAATACACTTAAGAGTCGAAATAACACTTATTATATTAAAATAGTTATTATGATTTAAAGATTAATAAACCTTATGGTTGGACAAACCTTCACTCGGGAACAACCTGAGCAAAACCGGGCCATTTGAATATAGTTATATGATAACACAGTATAACTTGAATAATTCGAAGTCCAAGGGACTAAAAAATATTCGAATTATCCAAAAATTAGAATTATAAACGGAAATTCTATTTATAGGAAATTCTGGGGAGCAATATAAATATTGAAATTAAAGACGTACGATTAATCCAAGTTTTACTGTATCAATAATAAATAAGAATAAAACAGAGGCTACAACTAAATTATCAAAAATATCTTAAGTCAGAAAGGCCTTAACAAAACCTTCCTAAGGTGTTGTTGTGAAATCTACGATGTGCTGTTATAAGAACGTACAAACAACTGGGAGACCACATGAAGGATGACACCCTCACAGGAATTATTTCCTTTCAATAAGTTATCCTCTAATTACCTCATGGCGTGCGTCAATTGATTCCACAGAAAGAACTAAAGTCTTTTTTTCAAAAGTCCCTCCCTCTTTTCAAATCTGAATAGAGTGAATATTCCTCCCCTTCCAGAAAAAGATGATAAAGGCTTATCGAAAACGCTAATTTGGCTTTTCCCCTTTCTTGTAAGGCCTCGACTGATGGAGATCGAAAACTGGGGACTTAATTAAAGCTGGTGAAGGGGAGATGATAAGAATTATCTAAGCCTTTAGGCACTGTTGCCCAGGCAACCGATACGCCGAAGAAAGCCACTTGTGTATCGGCCATCTTTCTTATTTATTTCTATATATTTTTTTGATTGGGAAGAGAAGAAAAAAAGTTGCTGCAATGCCCGAGGCACTAAGGCATCTAATAGCTCTTTTTCCTTTGTGGTCCCAGTTGGTCCGATAGCCGGTACGATGTAAATAATGGCATAACTTCGGGGTACCTCTTCGTAATGTCC
>CP092871.1:42666716-42799427 GCA_030710605.1 Cordylochernes scorpioides
AATTGTTTATTAAAAAATCATACGTGTCTATAAAAGTTTCGAATTTTGACTATAGATAATACTGAATCTGCAAAAACATTTGAAGGGCTTGGCGTTCATCAATATTAGATTAAACCTCAGGGAGAAATGTATCACGGATCAGCAAATATTTTTCTTCCGTTCAGTTATTGTGGACATTCGTTTATAATGAAGAGAAACATAATGACATAATTAACTTAGTTTATCAAAGATTTTACTCAAAGCGACGTACGTAGTGGCTAATTTCAATGTAAACGGTATGCAATAGAATTTGTGAGAGGGTCGTGCAATTCAGTTGTCCAAAGCTTTCTCTTTTTACCAGATCAATTTTGTGTATCTTTCGATTTATTTATTGATCTTTTTATTTATTTATAGGAAGTCCAGCTCTCATCCTTGAAGTCTTGAGTCCACCTGGACGCAGTCTACTTACCCCACAAACCAAAAGGTCGGTGAAGAACCTGCAACGCAAGAATCCAAACAGGGATTCCGTCGTTTCTTATTGCAGGGGATCGATTGACAATAAAAGCGGTTTAGTGGGATCCCCACTCGCGGCGGCTGCAAATTGCTGGAGGTTTTATGTCGGCACACCTCCATTACAGCCAGTTCGCCATTACTGGCGGAATTGCCGGTACAATGCCGACTGACTCGAACCTCCCAATTAAACCTGTGTTCGATGGATTCTTCCTGAAACATTGAATTGAGCTCTTCTTTATTGTGTGGTGTCTCAGAAATGTTTATTTATTGTGTTTTACGGTGAACATTTATGTTAATATCATCTAGGGACGATGACATATGTTATAGGCAATTTTTTTTTATATGGAAAAATATTCATATGAAAATTTAGCAAACGGGAGAAAGTGTCTGTTTTATTTAGATAGTTGTATCTATGAGGAATTTTGTATTGAGTGTTGCTATGAATATATCATAGGTTGTTCTAAACCACGGCTGTTTTTGTACATTGAACTTAATGTCGAGCGTTGAGATAGGACTGGTGACCATCCGGGATTTTGAGCCAAGTGCGAGCAGCCTAGCGGGCTAAGCGACACCGTGGGGAACCTCGAGATAAGCTCCTCGGCGTGTGATAAGCCACTTATCCCAGGAACCGATAAGATTTCTACCTGGAAACACTTATAATCTGCAAGATTTATGCTGAGGCAATGGCTTTTTGTTGTCAATGGAGTCAGTGTACTTTGACCCTCTCACGTGTGCCAACTACTTCTTTCTTTCTTGTTGTTGTTTATGTCAGTGAATGTGCCCTGTTCCATCACGTGTTCTAATTACTACTTCTTTCTTTCTTGTTGTTGTTTATGTCAGTGAATGTACTCTGTTCCATCACGTGTTCTAATTACTACTTCTTTCTTGTTGTTGTTTATGTCAGTGAATGTACTCTGTTCCATCACGTGTTCTAATTACTACTTCTTTCTTTCTTGTTGTTGTTTATGTCAGTGAATGTACTCTGTTCCATCACGTGTTCTAATTACTACTTCTTTCTTGTTGTTGTTTATGTCAGTGAATGTACTCTGTTCCATCACGTGTTCTAATTACTACTTCTTTCTTTCTTGTTGTTGTTTATGTCAGTGAATGTACTCTGTTCCATCACGTGTTCTAATTACTACTTCTTTCTTTCTTGTTGTTGTTTATGTCAGTGAATGTACTCTGTTCCATCACGTGTTCTAATTACTACTTCTTTCTTTCTTGTTGTTGTTTATGTCAGTGAATGTACTCTGTTCCATCACGTGTTCTAATTACTGCTTCTTTCTTGTTGTTGATTATGTCAGTGAATGTGTCCTGTTCCATCACGTGTTCTAATTACTACTTCTTTAGCTGTTGTTGTTGTTTATGTCAGTGAATGTACTCTGTTCCATCACGTGTTCTAATTACTGCTTCTTTCTTGTTGTTGTTTATGTCAGTGAATGTGTCCTGTTCCATCACGTGTTCTAATTACTACTTCTTTAGCTGTTGTTGTTGTTTATGTCAGTGAATGTACTCTGTTCCATCACGTGTTCTAATTACTACTTCTTTAGCTGTTGTTGTTGTTTATGTCAGTGAATGTACTCTGTTCCATCACGTGTTCTAATTACTGCTTCTTTCTTGTTGTTGTTTATGTCAGTGAATGTGCCCTGTTCCATCACGTGTTCTAATTACTACTTCTTTCTTGTTGTTGTTTATGTCAGTGAATGTGCCCTGTTCCATCACGTGCTCCAATTACTTCTTTCTTTTTTGTTGTTGTTTATGTCAGTGAATGTACTCTGTTCCATCACGTTTTCTAATTACTTCTTTCTCTCTTGTTGTTGTTTATGTCAGTGAATGTACTCTGTTCCATCGCGTGTTCTAATTACTTTATTTCTTTCTTGTTGTTTATGTCAGTAAATGTGCCCTGTTACATCACGTGTTCCAACTACTTTCTTTCTTTCTTGTTGTTGTTTATGTCAGTGAATGTACTCTGTTCCATCACGTGTTCTAATTACTACTTCCTTAGTTGTTGTTTATATCAGTGAATGTACTCTGTTCCATCACGTGTTCCAACTACTTTCTTTCTTTCTTGTTGTTGTTGTTTATGTCAGTGAATGTGCCCTGTTACATCACGTGTTCCAACTACTTTCTTTCTTTCTTGTTGTTGTTTATGTCATTGAATGTGCCCTGTTCCATCACGTGTTCTAATTACTACTTCCTTAGTTGTTGTTGTTGTTTATTTCAGTGAATGTGCCCTGTTCCATCACGTGTTCTAATTACTACTTCCTTAGTTGTTGTTGTTGTTTATTTCAGTAAATGTGCCCTGTTCCATCACGTGTTCTAATTACTACTTCCTTAGTTGTTGTTGTTGTTTATTTCAGTAAATGTGCCCTGTTACATCACGTGTTCTAATTACTACTTCCTTAGTTGTTGTTGTTGTTTATGTCAGTGAATGTGCCTTGTTCCATCACGTGTTCTAAGTACTTTATTGTTGTTGTTGTGAATAATATAAAAATACTTGAAAGATAACAATAGCAAATGAAAAACATGGAACCTTGGTTTCAATTGCTTTCTTCATCGGACAATGATAGTTGGCATTAAAACTTTTGTTTGGATTGCAATGCATAGCTTTCCTATAAAATTGGGCCTGCTATGTTTTGAATTTTAACTATTTTTAATTATGTTTTTAAAAATAGAGAATAAATCACGATACACATTCTCTATTAATAATCTGCTATAATGTTCTGTACGTTACCTGAACTCCTGGAGCCTACGAAACTCGCCAATTGTCCGGGTAATCCACCATAATAGAAGAAGAAAAACAAGTCGGGGAAAATATTTTTTTTCTTTTATTAGAACGATGGTTTTCTTATATAAAAGTAGCTCATCTCTCCGACAGTGGTGAACCATTCCAGCAGTTACCAGACCGCTTCACTATTGTATTTGACTGAATTACTTATATTTGGTTTCAAATACAGAAAATTGTGAAATTTATTTCAGGATAAGGATTAGAGTGAATCAAGACAACGGTAATATTCCTGTTCGCTATAGAATAGCCTCTTTATTAATACGATGGGTTTCTCATATAAAGAATTTCTTCTCTCAGACTCATGTTATAGCGAACAGGGAGATTGTCTTAATTTAATATAATCCTTATCCTGAAATAAATAGAAATGCTCTAAACACCATTTTACTGTATTCAAAACCAAATGAAGTGTACATAAGTAATTCAGTCGAATACAAAAAGTCGGTGGATGAGAGGGTAACACGCTCGATTCCCGACAGTCATGAACCGGGATTGAATCCCGCGTTAAAAATTGTTTAATATGTAAATAACCTTCACATATTATTCATTGTTCAATTATCATGAACTAGGTTGCTCTTGCTGAGCGGTACCAAATAAAGTGATTTTGAACCGGCGAGTCTAATACAATAGTGAAGCGGTCTGAGATGGTTCACCACTGATGAACCATACTCTCCCTCTTTCAATTTGTTTTATTCATTTCAGAATGAAGGCTGTAGAAATAAAATTTGATTATATATATTTATAAGAGAGGTAGCGTTTATAAGACATATAATTTACAGCGATATAGATGATTCTAAGTTAATGATGATATTTTAAAATATGTTTATCAAAAAGAATTCATTCAAGGGTTAATTTTTAAATTCATATTGATGTTTTTATTATTATATTATGTATAAAACAATTTTATATTTGTATTATACCAATCCGATCTCATTCTGTAATGTCTAATTTCAGAACGACATGAGAATGGTTCGATTTTACTTTATAGAAAAATATATTTATTTAATTATTCTTAAAATGTTTCGTCATGTGTTATAAATATAAAATGTAACAAACGGCCATCTAGTCAAATTGTAAAATATATAACAACAACGACAAAATATTTTTTCAAGACCTTCTGGTCTTATATAGATTCTCCTAACAAAAATGTAGGATATATGTAGGAATAACAGCAATAGTACCAGTAATCATGTTATTTACAGTGTAATAAATAAATGTAAAAAAAGAAAGGAAGGGCTTCGCATAAACGTATATACACGCAGTGAAGAACAAGCCCATCTTAAAGAACAATAATTAGTTGAATTGACAGAAATTTACATAAATATCAGGAGTATCTATAGTTTCTTACATGGATGCATCAAAGGTAGAGCGTTAAATTGTGGAATGGATGACAACTTTAACCGCCAACTTTAAAAAGCATAAACTTATATACAAGCAGCTAAGAACAAGTCGTTCTTAAAGATCAATAATTAGTATAATTGACAGAACTATACATAATTATCAGACATATCTATAGTTCCATATATGGATGTGTCAAAGGTAGATGGTTAAATTGTAGAATGAATGACAACTTTAACCGCCATCTTTAAAGAGCAAACAACGAGCAGAAGATCAAGTATTTAGGTGCAGGCCTCAGATAAGAAGCCATCGTTATCCCTCACCAGAGCCAACGAACCAAGAACCATCCGGTTATAATTTATAAAAGACATTATGGTTGTGATGGCTCCCTTAAGAAAACCTCTTCGATTTTCACAGAAATTTGGAGAAAAGGGAATTTCTTTTTTAAAGGAATATTTATAAAAAAAAGTTTTTCCTTTTCTCTTTCTCTTTTATTTATTTTTCTCTCTTAGATAAATTATTTTCCAATTTTTATTTGAACATTATAGTTTTTGTCATTTAAATCTGTTTCTTTTCCCATTTTTGTGCTTTTGTTCTTGAGCTGTAATTAGTGAAGATGGATAGATCCAAATGACCTGAAGTCTCATTGGTGGCGGCCACTGGTTTTATTGTGTATACCTTGGTTGATAGTTATTGTATGTATGCAAAACATTCATTGTATCCTGAGTGTATATATATATGTGGTACATTGTTTCATACATGGACGTATATATATGCTGTATATTATATATTAGTGTTATTATATTGTATATTTTATATCTAGGTGTACTTATAGGGGTTTATTGTATCGTGAGTGTATATTATTGCTGTCGTCGTATCCAATGAATAGCCTCAGATTTCCCCATGCATCTCTATTACAGCAGTCGCAATGTCCTCTATCTTGGGTGAATAAAGCTGCTTCTCTGGGTCCATGTCAATGTATTGTGAACAAAATTGCCTCTGTCTCCTTAAAAAAAAAAGGCGACATGCGATATCAAAAACCTTTTACTTTCTTAAATTTTGTCCATGAGTGTATATATGTGTGTATTGTTGGGGTATTTAGTGTTAAACTCTGTGATTGCATAAATACAATTACATAACCTGAACATATGTGAAACCACAGCGTCGAGATGTTTACACCAGAGCAACAAATATTTATGTTACATGTGTAAAATACATCTAGTCATGTCTGAACATAATCCTGAACATGTGTAAACCAGAAATATAAACTAATCACAAGGAATCAAATGCATATTTGCTTTAATAATTTAACTACAATAAACTTCGATTTTATTCAGTAAGAACCTAAATATTGTTTTTATCTGTGTAACAGGAGCTCCATCTTTGATTCCTTTCTTCCTTGGTGAATCTCTATAAGACCAGTGGTCTTAATAAAGCTTTGTGTGTGTGTTTTTATCTGTGTAACCACACTTTACCATGTCTCGTTTTGTTGTTGTACTGAAGAAAAGGGTTCTCCACTCGAATAAATGAAAGCTCAAATGTAGAAAAGAGAGACCATAGGAAGATATTATATCCACTATGAATTGTATCCCAATCATTGACCATTCAGGACAAAGAGTGTGTAAGCCACCTACCCGGCCGAACTGCTGGAAGTAATTCTTGACATCTTCCAGAGTGGTCGGAGCAGAGAGGCCACCCACGAACATCTTCTTGGTCCGGGTCACCATCTGTAACAGCCTATGGTCAGACACCACCATACACACAGTGCAGGATATACGAGCGCTAATCATTTATCATTCTATGGCCTGCTGTAAGAAACGGTGAAAAGTAGACATAGTACATATACCAATTTTGTGAGAAGGCGAAAAGGATGAGAAACATAGGTAAATAGTTTTTTTTGGGCTCATGTTAATACTGAATTGTATATAATACTTGATTTATGTTCAATTAAAACCATTGTTATACTGGGAGAATCCAGTATGGGGCTTGATCCTTAATAAAGGTTTTTTTTGTGTGTGTAGTACCGGATATATAAGTATAAGAAATAAAAGCATTATGAAGCAAGAATCTTTCCTTTTTTTAAACACAAAACAAACCTCTATTATCCTTACTGCGCTGAAAAAATATATTGTGAGGGCTTGGTTCATAAGTGGAGAAACTTCCCATCGGTTTCACCAATTTAATAGAGCTCTTAGAGTTCTAATAGTAGCGATCTGGTAGATTAAATTGGTGAAACCGCTAGAAGGGTTCACCATTGATGAACCAAGCCCTCCCAATATATTTTTTCATCGCAGTATTTATTTCATTCCAGTAAAAAGGTGATAGTAAATTGCTTGTTTGAAAATATGAAACATTCGGGTTAAAATAGTTTATATTTATATTAATAATCATATAGTTATTATAATGGTTATCTCGTGTCTTCAATAAAGATCACCGAGTAACAAATATTTTTCAGAGTTATTGTCTAAATTCCTATATACATGAGAAAAAGTACAACTTCCTGAGTTTTCTCCATGATTTTAAATAGCTTTTAATGTCCTGACTATATTAAATGTTTTCTAGAACAGCTCTAAAAATAAAAAACTAAACAGATCGTTTTTTATCTGTCATTATAATCACAAAAATAAATTTCCATATATATATTCACAACACCATTAAACTATAACAGCTATTTTTTTAAATGGAAGCAAAAATAAATTCGATGGAGCAGAGAGACGCTAAGAGAGAAAAACAAACAAGAGGAAAGATAGAAGGGACATTACGAAGAGGTACCCCCGAAGTTATGCCATTATTTACATCGTACCGGCTATCGGACCAACTGGGACCACAAAGGAAAAAGAGCTATTAGATGCCTTAGTGCCTCGGGCATTGCAGCAACTTTTTTTCTTCTCTTCCCAATAAAAAAAAATATATAGAAATAAATAAGAAAGATGGCCGATACACAAGTGGCTTTCTTCGGCGTATCGGTTGCCTGGGCAACAGTGCCTAAAGGCTTAGATAATTCTTATCATCTCCCCTTCACCAGCTTTAATTAAGTCCCCAGTTTTCGATCTCCATCAGTCGAGGCCTTACAAGAAAGGGGAAAAGCCAAATTAGCGTTTTCGATAAGCCTTTATCATCTTTTTCTGGAAGGGGAGGAATATTCACTCTATTCAGATTTGAAAAGAGGGAGGGACTTTTGAAAAAAAAGACTTTAGTTCTTTCTGTGGAATCAATTGACGCACGGCATGAGGTAATTAGAGGATAACTTATTGAAAGGAAATAATTCCTGTGAGGGTGTCATCCTTCATGTGGTCTCCCAGTTGTTTGTACGTTCTTATAACAGCACATCGTAGATTTCACAACAACACCTTAGGAAGGTTTTGGTAAAGCCTTTCTGACTTAAGATATTTTTGATAATTTAGTTGTAGCCTCTTGTTTAGCTCTGTTTTAATCTATTTTATTTATTATTGATACAGTAGAACTTGGTTAAATCGAACGTCTTTAATTTCCATATTTATATTGCTCCCTAGAATTTCCTATAGATAGAATTTCCGTTTATAATTCTAATTTTTGGATAATTCGAATATTTTTTGGTCCCTTGAGCTTTGAATTATTCAAGTTATACTGTATTATCATATATCTATATTCAAATGGCGCGGTTTTGCTCAGGTTGTTCCCGAGTGAAGGTTTGTCCAACCATAAGGTTAATTAATCTATAAATGATAATAACTATTTTATATTTTAATATAATAAGTGTTATTTCGACTCTTAAGTGTATTTGAAACATAAAAAGTAGTGAAAATTTTACTTTATTTATTTTTATTTTAGTTTTATTATCCTTATCTTCATTAAAAAGATAAAATACTATTTATATTGATAAGATTACATGACCTTCCCCAATTATGCTAAACAATTTAAACTCTAACATATAATAGCATAAATTAATACAAAGCAATAACACGCCATCTATATATATATATATAAAGAAAGGATTTAAGCACGAGTGTTTCTTTTATACACAATACAAATTTCTACTGTCCTTACTGCGATATAAAAAGCCCTCCAAGTATATTTTTCATCGCAGTAAGGATAGTAGAAGTTTTCTATATATATAAAAACGAATGTATGGGTGTTTGTCCTTTATGCCTGACCAAACCACTCATTGGAACACCATGAAACTTTGGGAAGTTATTTAGTATAGTACTGGGAAGGTTTCTAGCAAATAAAATTTTTGAAATAACTTTTCGCCTAAAAATAATCAAGATAAATATTCTAATTTATCTGTTATAATTCAACAATCTGCTCTAAATATTATCATGATGATACGATGATTTTGTAATGTAGAAAATTAGGAAAGACAAAATTCAGGATGACACGGCAATTTATTTGAGACAAGAATAATGATACAATTCCAAGGCAAGATACTATTCCTTTAACTTCCAATTACCGAGGGAACTAATTAATATTGATTTTATTCAATTTATCGAGTATTTTTCAAGGGACCGGGAAAAAATGTTCACTTTATCGAGAGATTCGTTAGACAAACCTTTACTCGGGTAAAACCCGGGCGAAGCCGGGTACGTCCGCTAGTTATTGTATATAAAAGAAACATTGGTGCTTAAAGCCTATCATTTTATATATATAGATGGCGTGTTATTGCTTTGTATTAATTTATGCTATTATATGTTAGAGTTTAAATTGTTTATCACAATTGGGCATGTAAACTTATCAATATAAATAGTATTTTCTCTTTTTAATGAAGATAAAGATAGTAAAACTAAAATAAAAATAAATAAAGTAAATTTTTCACTATTTTTTATGTTCCAAATACATTTAGAGTCGAAATAACACTTTTTCTATTAAAATATAGAATATTTATAATCATTTAAAGATGAACAAACCTTATAGTATATAATAGCATGTTTGAACACTCTCTTTCGGCACTAAATATCCAATTCATGGAATAAAAGGATGTGATGCTGAGTCTTCAGCGTACAGCCTGAATCACGCTGATACAGGCCAACAGCTTGAACCAGGCTGATACAGGCCAACAGCCTGAACCACGCTGTAAAGGAAAACAGCCTGAACCACGCTGATACAGGCCAACAGCCTGAACCACGCTGATACAGGACAACAGCCTGAACCACGCTGATACAGGCCAACAGTCTGAACCAGGTTGTAACAGGACAACAGTCTGAACCAGGCTGATACAGGCCAACAGCCTGAACCACGCTGATACAGGACAACAGCCTGAACCACGCTGATACAGGCCAACAGTCTGAACCACGCTGATACAGGCCAACAGCCTGAACCACGCTGATACAGGCCAACAGTCTGAACCAGGTTGTAACAGGACAACAGTCTGAACCAGGCTGATACAGGCCAACAGCCTGAACCACGCTGATACAGGACAACAGCCTGAACCACGCTGATACAGGCCAACAGTCTGAACCACGCTGATACAGGCCAACAGCCTGAACCAGGCTGATACAGGCCAACAGCCTGAACCAGGCTGATACAGGCCAACAGCCTGAACCAGGCTGATACAGGCTAACAGCCTGAACCACGCTGAAAGCCATTATCAATATTCAGCATCCCGAACAAGAAGTTCCTTTTCATTATAATACAAAATTGCCTTTTAAACAACTCTTCAATCTGTACTTAATTGTCTTGCATTTATTAATAATAGTTGCTAAAAAATCCTCATCCACATCTAATTGTTTATAAATTTTAAATAATTCTAATTTTTAAAACAGGTATTTAAATATTATATATGTATGTATATAACCGGTTGATCCATCTAGATTCATTCATTAGATCTTATTCCTGTAGAAGGGTCGTTTATACCCGAAAGCTTGAAACGTAAACATTAAATATAAGATACTCATCCTTGGTGATTTTATTTTTCGGCTAAGTCATAAATAAAAGTGGGAAATAAGTGCGATGCTTTTAATTTCCATCTAGAGGCAGCTCTAATTATTTTACCATTGATGAAATTACTCTATGTGTGAACTCAATCTTCACATAAGCCAAACAAGCAAAATGTTGTCTTGAAGAAAGTGTTGAGAGTAGAACCGCCTCCTTTGTGATTTCCGTCAACTTCAGCTGAGACCGAAACAAAGCGTTGTGTTTTCTTCACAAACTTTAATAGCAGCTTGGATGAAAGCAAGATATTGTCAAGTTATTCTTTGGAGAATTAAAGGTTGTTATATATCGTTTACCAAACAATACCTTTAAACTTTTGATGTTTGAAATATATCTATTGATACCGGTGGTTGTACATACGCTACTCGTAATATCTGAATATTTCAATTTAAAAAATGTATGACTCCCCCCCCCCCCTTTTTTTTTTTAAGTTTTATTTAATAAAAATAGATTTTTTAAACAGACGACCCTTTGAAAAATTTCAGGCGTTAAAATACACACAGGCTCTTCTGGGGCCTGAACTCGCACTATAAGCAGTGTATATTAATGTTATTAACAAAGACTATAAGCACTATAAGCAGTGTATATTAATGTTATTAACAAAGACTATAAGCACTATGAGCAGGGTATATTTATGTTATTAACAAACACTATTGATGACCAGGATAAAGCGAAGTATAGTTATATGCATGATTTAGATTTCCAAATTCTTACTGGATCAAGATGCTCATTATTTGAATCTTATTAAAAGCACATTATATCTATTGTATATATGTAAAATAGGGTTTGAAATCTGCATCTTTTCTATGTGCATCTCTTCTCGGCCTTTTGGCTAAGATCAAAGTGTGAACAAAGCTATGTGCATTTTCAACAGCCTTTAAAGAGAAAGAACACTTTTCCTTTGTTTTTATCACAATTTACATGGCCTAAAGCATACCATTGTTATTCATCCTGGACTCTTCGTGTCTACACATGTGAAAAGCAGTTCGAATTTTGCACTCACAAATGTTCCTGAGCCTTGTTTGGTTACTTGAACTCGATGGTGAGGTTGAACTTTTTCAAGAATCGGAGACAATTGAAGCATTTTTTTTTTTTTATTAGGAAAAAAAACCCGCTCAATGCGTAATTTGATCCCGGGTCGTAGCGGTTGAAAATCAACAGTTTATACTACCCTTCCACCGACCCCCAAAAAGTGCTATACTACATAACCAATAATTGTTCACCGAGTTTCTTCGAGTTTTATACTTTGACGAGGAAGGATCACCGACAAAAAGGACCCTCAGACACCGAGAAGAGACGCCGTCATAAAGAGACGCTTATCAGAGCTGGGCGGCAATAAAGATAAAAATCGGTTCTGGAAGATTAAGTCAATTCGAGATAGTGTACTGATATCTCAGCCTCCTGTAGAGCTTTAAAATCACAGAGTCGCCATCTTTTTACAGCTATGATGGTCAATTTGGTGCCATCATTATCGTTCAAACACAACACTGGTAATAACTTTATTTAATGACTTTTTGAGTTCATACGCTGCGACTGCGTTCAACCAATAGTTGTGACTATCTTCTAATCTATAGGAACCTTTAAAAACGTCTTATAACAACATTGAGGATCTTTAGATAATAAAATGGCATATGTTGTTGTCGTGTCCAATGAAGAGCCTTAGATATCTCCATGCATATCTATCACAGCAGTCGCAATGTCCACTATCTTGGGTGTGTAAATCTGCTGTTCTGGGTTCATGTCAATTTTCTGCAAGGCTGCGGCCATTTCTGGGCATGAGAATATGTAGGTAGGTGCTATTTCCACACCAGGACAGTTGTTGCATGTCCTGTAGGTTCTTGTCCATCTGGATGTATTGTCATTCCTTTGTAGTGTTTCGTTCAAAAAGGCATGTATTGGATTGAATATATATATATTTATTTACCAATATTTCGGTTGGCTGAAACTTTTTCAAGGCATTACATTTTATACTTAAGGATCTTGTAAATAAAGATATACTACAATAAAAAACTTTTATGCAAAAAACTCATATAGTTGAAAAATTTGCCGATAATTATGTCTAAAAAAAAGGAAAAAATACAAGAAAGAAATACTACATCTCCCGCAAAATAGACACAAAAACAATGCGTCGTCTATTTTTTTTTTTTTGCGCTATTTTTAACATAAAAAAATTATACTTCTATTTTCGAGTAATTATTGGTTTATATTTAGTATCTTTCTATCTTTTTTTGATACTTTCTCAGCGCTATCGATTTCGGCTCTACAGAAGAATACTTTCTGTTCGGTGTATTATACGAAGGATACAATTCCATAAGAAAATTTTTACCTGATGATCATACAAATGGAAGTATTTCTTGAATGATTGATCTTTTGTTATAATACATTTCACACAGAGGATCTTGTGTTATTCTAAAACAAAGTTATTTCAAACCCTATGAACTCAAAACCTTAATATCTTGATGATGATGATTTTTAAAATCGTAACATAGAAAATTAGGAAAGACAAACTTCAGAATGACACGGCAATTTATTCAATGCAAGAACAAAATCAACATTTATAAGATACAAGTAATGAGGGCAGTTTCCAGAGTTAGAGAAAATATCTTTATTTTACGGGGCTGCTAACCAAAATGAATGATTTTTGAGCCGCGGAAGTTAGCGAGAGATATTTATAACCCAGGTTCCTGGAGCGCCAACTACCGAGACAGAGTAGCAAAATATAAATATCAAAAATTAATAATCTGTATAATATTGCTTAAAACTTTTTAAATCTGTAAATTGTTTCTCTCGGATAAACACAATACTTTACAATTTGATTTCATTTAACTAAATTTGCATACCAATCCTTTGTACATATATCAATTTTATTGTGTTGATTTTTTCTCTTTTCATCTAACTTGCATACTAATTCTGTACATATTTAAAATATCTTTCTTTTTTTTCTCTCAAAATTTTGTTTATGTTTAAAGTGCGAGTGTCCCTAGGGGGACATAGCGCTCTAAGTCGAAGTAAAGAATGATATAATAAATACATTGCTACAATATACAAAATCATTAATACTTCATTTCTCTTTTATATTTTCGTTTGATAGAATAAAAAACTTTCGTAAAGTTTTCCTTTCTCTGTTCACATTGTGAGGGACATTAACCTATTCACACTGACCCTGTTTAATGTCACAATGTGGAGGATGAGCGGAAAAAAGAGAAGGAAAAGCACGATTCATCAGTTACATTCACATTACTTGCGATACATGCTAATTTTCGTATATTTTGTTTCAATAGAACGAGGAGCTTTCGGAGCATTTTTCTTTTTCCGCTCATCATTCACATTGTGACAGATTAAACAGGGTTAGTGTGTATAGTAGACCCTCCCACAATGCACCATCTGCAGGGCCAAAGAGACCTCACCAGACCACCTCTTGGAATGTATGGCAGCCGCAATATAGGACCTATATTCCAACCTTAGCAAGATTGTGAATTTGATCTATGAATATAGTATCCATGACCTTGTCCAATTATACAATGGGATAATAAAAAAAGTTTGAATAGTTTAATGCACAATGTGAAGAGAGAAAGGAAAACTTTACGAAAAGGACGTTCTCTATCAAACGAAAATATAAAATAAATAGATAATATAAATGTTTTTATTAATGATTTTTTAAAAACTTAACTACACATGCTGAGGATTGAAGAAAGTAGAAATAGGAAAGCTACAGAGAGAGGATAGACATGTACAGGTAGAGGGGAGATCTATTAAGTTTGAGGTGGAGGGGGAGCTCTGGAGATTGTCTTATTAGATTTGTGGGGCGAGAGAGAGTTTAATTTATTTTTACCTCCAGTAAATGGCTTAATTAAGAGACCAACCAGTCCTCCGTTCCCGGCCTTCAGGACTCCTACACCTAGTATGCCCCAACACTGGTATGAAGGTCCTGGAGACTCAATATCATCACAGCTTTTCAGACACAACAATTGCAAGATTAAAGACCGGACATATTAAGCCCATTATGTTCATTTATGGTGAAAAAGTTTTTCCTGTCTGCTCAAAATGCTCCACTGCAACTCCAGCACATATCCTGGACTGTATTGGAGCTAAGACCTATACAAGAACCCCAAAACTATAGTAGAAAAAATGATTGTTTTCAACCTTCATGACTTGGTGTAATCTTACCCATGGGATAAAAAAGGACTCCTACACTGTGGCAGTGTACTGCGGGGACTATACAGGACGTTTAGAGGAATCGACCCAAGTAGGCGAGTTTAATAGAGTTGATGTTTCATTTAAACGAGATTTTCTAAAATTTAAAAAAGGGTAAATATTCTCTAATAATCATAATGATATCAAAATATCAACTTATCAACTCCCTATTATATTGATTTTAGTTAAAAGAAAGGAATCTCCTAATAGTGCAACTATAAAAAGCCAATCTATTTACCATGGTTTCGGGCTTTTATAACTCTTCTCGTAGGGTGCTATAAAATGAAAGCCGTACTGATTGGGGTCAAAGCCCGAAACGATGGTATACAGGTAGGTTTGTGTCTGAATTTTCTAAAACTGATGTTGTGGCTTATTCTTCCTCTTCATCGCTGGAGACCCGCTGGCAATCTTCCACCAAGCTCTGCAGCGGTGGCTAAGGTGGCATGTACAATGCGATTGTACATAGCATATTTTTTATATCTATTTTTCGTTTTCATTATCTTCTTCATTATTGTTACTTTCTCATAAATATTGCGGACTTAGCACTTTACCTGTATTTACAAGATGTCAATAAAAATATGTTAATTGTCTCTCTTTCTCTTCATCATGTGCGCGGTTCTATACCGCCCTGAGAGGAAGGATGTCCACTCTCGCCTGAACACAAGTCTGTGCGAATTCCTCAACATTGCCATTGACCATGTTGGGAACAACACAATAACCAAGGGTTGTCCACACTCAGGGCGGCTTGTAGCACCTGATCCCGACGTCCCTTCAGAGAAGGCTTCGTCTGGTTAATATTTTCTATTTTTAATAACAATACTGTATTTTTCTCTGAATTTATTATTTTGTTATTGACTAGGAGTCAAAAGAGTTGCTAATTTTCATTGTCTATCTCTTCATCAGTAGTAAAATAGTTTACTAAGATGATGAACAGTTTGATCGATGGGTAAAAGAAACATTCGTGTCTTAATGTTTACATTTGCAATGCATTGTTCTGATGTATAATTAAAGGTAGAGGTGCCTATTTTGGTACATGAATATTGTAAAATAGTATTTATTAATTTTATTTATGTAACATAGTATTTATTAATTTTATTATTTTTTATTAACAGAGTGGTCATTTTTATGTTTATATCTTGCAATTCTGTAAATTTCCCTCGTGGCTTATCTTTTGTTTACAATCCATAGTTTGTCCTTCCCTGAAATAAATTGTTGTTTCCTCCTGAAGTTTTTGTCTTCCCTAATTTTCCACGTGGCAATATCATCATCCTGTTACTTAATGTTATATATTTAAACCACAATGTAAATTAAACTGGCTAAACCACTTAACTTTTTTTGAGAGGGCATAACCATTTTACCACCTTAACCTGTTTTTATAATTTAATGAAGAGTTTCACCATATCAATCGTTATAATATAGTACAGTGATATAAAATGGAATATATAGATATAAAAACCTTTCTCGCTTGAGACCACAGAATCCAACTCTATGATTGAAATTTGTAGAAAAGTTAAAATATTTTTAGAGTGAGGTCTAATCTATTTCAGAATTTTAATATCAAATGGAAAAATAAATTGAAGAAATATTTCTTGTTATAAAATTCGATTTCGAAGCGGTTTGAGAGTTGAAAAAGTAAATTGACATGGTGTATGTTATGTTTCATCAAACATTATATTTCCAAACTTTTCTATTAAATATTTTTATAAAATAATAATCGTTTGTATATATATAAATATGATTTATATGTATAATTAAACATATATACATATATTCTCAATAAATATATTTTTAAAACACTCTTCATAATATAAATTACTTTATTTTCCAAACTCGAATGTAAATATTTTAAAATAATTCATTTTATGCTCAATAGATGGCGATACTATATTAGGCTTTAAAATAAAACTGACAAAATGAAAATTTACTGAAAAAATCTTTTGAAATTTAAAAATATGTTTGGTTTTAAAACGGATTAGGATATTCTGGACTTCGAAACTCTTTTAGGACTAAGAATACATTTTTGAAAAAATAAAAAGTTTAAATAGATCTCTAAATTGTATTGTACATCAAAAGGACATCGCGTTGTGGTTTATTTTCGAGAGATGAGATACAAAGAGAATATTTCTCATATGAACAGTTAATTAAAAACAAAAGTGGCATATCCTGACCAGGCTCACATGAGCATTTCTAGATGGCAGAACGCCATCTAGTGGAACAAAAATCAACTAAACGTTGATTTAGCTTGTTCAAAGATATTTGGCCAACCCACTTTATTGATAAATCAAGAAAAGTCAACCACGTACGCGTTTCGGGCTGTTGGCCCTCGTCAGCGTGGTGCAGACTGTACCTCTACGACCAAAGGTTTGGTCCCAGAGGCTTCGTGAGATAACGAGAAATGGGTATTTAAGGCCAAGTTTGCGTAAAGACGTTTTTCATGTTAAAAATAAAGAAAAAATAGAAAAATGGTCGGGTGTTGATATTAAAAACAAAATTGGCATTTCCTGACAAGAGCATTTTAGTTGTCATATATATAATTTGGCCTTAAATACCCATTTCTTGTTTTCTCAGGAAGCCTCTGGGACCAAACTTTGGTCGTAGAGTTACAGTCTGCACCAGTCTGACGAGGGCCAACAGCCCGAAACGCGTACGTAATTGGATTTCTTGATTTATCAAGAAATTGGGTTGGCCAAATATCTTTGGAACAAGCTAAATCCAACTTTTGGTTACTTGAACCCAATGAAGGGCTGGATTTGTGAAGGAATCAAAAGCCTTGCAGCAGGAAAAAAGAGCTAAATGCGGATTTCGATCCTATAAAAATTGCAATATCCAAATCACTGCTCGTTCAAAAAAAAAACAAAAAACACTCACCCCAAAAATTTTAAGCCAAGAAAAATTGAAATTTTTGTCAGAAAATGATGATGACAATATTGCTGTATCATGTCTGAATATCAGATACAAAATTATATCGGGAAAAATCCGAAAAGCAGAGACCACGGGTGAAGTCAGTTCATTTTTAGTATGCAGGAACAAAATTCTAACAGGAAAACATTCATTCGAGCAGAAGACAGAAAGCCAGATCATCTCTCTATAAAAATATCGCTTCTCAGAAACAAAGTTTGGAGCGGGACGTTTCACAAGAATGACATTCACGGTGCCAATTTATAACTGCAGCGAATAATATTTGAATAACAACATTTAATCGGGTAAAACCCCGGCGTTGACCGGGTCATTCGGCTAGTAACATAATAAAATGAATTTTTCACGTTTGCCTTATTTACAGAAAAGTGTAAATAGTGAAGAGACGCTTTAAAAAAAATGATAATGGTATCTGTTCTCAAAATAAAATCTATTTTGAAATATACCTGTTTTGATTTTCAAATATAATGTTAGTATTTATATCATAAAAAAAAAACATCAAATATATAATTTACAATTAAATTCTATATACAGTTAAACCTATCTATAGCGCCCCCTCTTGGGACTCACCAAAATAGGGTGCTATAGACAAGTCACTTTTAATGTAAATCGCATCGTACTACGTATTTAAAATCGGGCGCTATAGAGAGGGAGGGCTATTTAGAGGGGGAGCTGTAGACAGGTTTAACTGTACATTAATATAGTTTCTTGTCGTCCGAGGAAGTTTGACGAGTGACCACACGAAATATTCAAAGAATAAATAATATGTATCAATCCAAGATAAGCATTTTTCTGAATACATGGAATATGGATTGTGCAATTTTTAAAGTAAATATATACCTTTAAAGAATTTGTCTTTATTCTTATAAAGACCCGTTCAATATAAAATTTAAACAAAACACTGAAGTTAAAAGAATTCACTTCTCTTCTCAGTTGTATAATTTCGCCCAATGTGCCTCTCACAAGATATATCTGAGCAAAGAAAGCAAAATTTCCCGAAAGTTACTCGTTCTATTAAAGTACATATATACCTTTAAAGAATTTGTTTTTATTATTATAAAGACCCACAATATAAAAGTTAAACAAAACACTGAAGTTAAAAGAATTCACTTTTCTGCTCAGTTGTATAGTATCGCTCAATGTGTCTCTCACAAGGTATATCTGAGCAAAGAAAGCAAAGTTTGACAAAAGTTACTCGTTCTATTAAAGTAAAATGAAAAGAAATAGCGCTTAAATGTTGGTTATTGATGAGTTCTAAAAAGCCAAACTCGCTGAAGAATCGAGTTTGTTACCACACACACCTGTAGACTCTGGCTTAAGTACAATGTTTCATATTGAAGTGAATTTAGTGAAGGAGAATTGTTGAATGCAATTATACAAGTTTTTAAACGGAGCATACAAGTGTCTCCCACCTTTCTAAAGTCAAATTTGAAATAATTTGAAAATGTCTTCACTAAGGCTAAAGCTTTGATGGTAAAACCTATCTCCCCACGTTGCTGATTGTTGGCAGTTTTGACTTTTCAGCTTTAGGTTAGCACAACCTAATGAAGCCATCACTAAAACATTCGAAATACACAAATGAGTAGAAACCAATTTAGTGTTGCTCACTTAGCACTGAAGTGGATGCTAAGCATATTATAAACCAGCAGGTTCTTTACACCTTCCTGTAGACTACTAATCTCTAGGTACAGTTCAACATTCGTGCGGTATGAGCGTGTGTTTTAAACTGGTCATGACCCAGCTTTTACTCAAGTTGAGTTTCTTCAAGACAAACTTCGAGGGAAGTGTTCTTTTTTTTTTACATTCTTCTTTTCCGGTCATTTTTTGCGGGTACACACACACAATGGGGCTTCTCTGGTTGGCTAGTGGTGGAGCCACATCTGGGTCTCACCTTTTTTCTCTTAGTGGTTTCTTTTTACCCTCGGGAGGCATTTCCCACTGGTGTATCTACACCTGGGTGACTACCACAATCTACCCTTTATTTACACTTGCGAATCGTCTACAATTTACATAGAAATATAACTTATGATACATTGCGCGCCATCTGTTATGAGAAAATGAAACTATTATAGACGTGTATGATTCTTCGTAGAAAATTGTTTAATTTGTAAAAGAATCATACGCGTCTATAATAGCTTCGAATTCTTATATTATCAAAACTCTCTTACTTTAGTTTTGCTTTAAAACAATGCATTTCTGTTCATCTTTACGCACAATGCACAGCTGGAAGAAAATGGCCGCATCACCAGCTTAAACATCTTTTGGTTTTTAATTTGAGATTTCATTCTATTTGAAGGCTGCTTATGGTATCGTCTGTTTTACAAAGTTTTGAGTTTTTTTATACATTTTCAATCAAGGGTGTTAAATCTTGTGATACCTATTTCTTATGTAAGTTTCTGAAAGCAAACTAAATATATATATTGTTATATAGAAATAATACTTGATGCTGATTATTTTGAGAATAGAGATATTTGTTGAGCAGTCGTGGCAATGATTAAATAAAATCAGTTATCAAAATAGATTTAATTGAACTTATGGAATATATATAAAAAAAACATGGTTTGATAAAAGTGCTGCCTGGCTTTAGCGAGTAGAATAAGGAAAACAAAAGATTATTTACATAATGTACAAAAGTTTTGAGCCGGCCAACGGGAAAGAACAACAATGAGTTTTTAAAAAGGGGAAGAGTGACCTCTGGCGGTCGATTTAGCAGAATATTTGAATCTATGAAAATATGATTTTAAATAAAATAATATTTTTATAACATATATATATTGTAGCCAAGTATTTATTATATGTACAGATTATTAATACAATCCAGCCTCTTTCAATAAAAATTCCACTGCAGAAGAAGCAGAAGGAAATTGTTTTATTTAGTAAAAAGTGTTGTGTATAGTATAATCTGTGCATACCATAAGATCTAGCAACACAGAAGGTAAACAATGTAGGCCTAATAAATATATAATTGTTCTCGCACTGCGCTCTATTAATTGTCTATACATATATATATATAAAGGCTGTAACTATATTAAATATAATATATAGCATTGTGTGTGGGCTAAAGGTTAAATGGTAACAGTATAAAAGATCCAACATTAAGAAAATTTTCGTGATAAATAATTTCAAATTTCATGAGTTTGATAATCAAAACAGACAATTTTACTTGATCATATTATGTTTTCACTTTTGTTGAGCTTTTATATCTCTAACGTATTATTAATTAAATAAGATTTTTAAAGGAAATAATCTTGTTTCACCGCACAAATTGTACTTTAATTTCTACGTTATAATCTATTGAAGAGGGTTTTAGCTTTCTTCACCTTTCAATCACATGAACGTAATTGAGAACAAAGGGCACGATGTAGAGAACAAGGATGACAAAAAGAAGAACACACGGCGGGTGGGCTGTGGTAACAGATGGGGCATCTCGAGGCGTTGACAAAAGAAGGCTGTTGTGTTCACTGAACTTGGCACCTTATTGGACTCTCGCGGCCTTCTTGGAAGTCTTCCTTTTTTTAGAGAGGGGGGGGGAGATAAGGATGGTTGTAGGTCTTTGACAGATGCGCCGATTTACCGCAAACTCTTGTTCGCCAGGGGTCGGTCATCTTTTGACTCGAAAGAGTCCAAAATTACAATTTACAAAATATACAATTTTTAATGAGCCACAAAATTGTTTCTTGCCAACAATAAATAGTACTCGCATAAATAATATTTACATATGGAACTATATAAAGAACCGCATGTGGCTTGTGAGCTTCAGTTTGCCGACGGTACCATTCTTGTTCATCATGACCCGAATGGAATTTTAAGAACAACCTCAACTCTACATGAATCATAGGAGAGATTGATGCTGAGGATTGAAATAAGTTATTCTTTTTGAAGTGTCTTATATTTTTACAATGTGCGAACATTAAATCTATTGGATATCAAAAATAAATCCTAGCAAATATAAAGGGTGTTCAAATCCTTATCATTTTGATAAAACTCGAGAATTTTCCTATAATATATTTTTATCTATATTTAAAAAAAAATGAATAATGGTGTTTTTTGTGGTTTTATTATAAATAAAGATCGCATAATTCTTTTGAATGTTTATTTTCCTGCGAAGATTTTTTGTACTTTTCTCAAGAATTACTTTAGTTACATAAGAAGTCATTTTAAACTTCGGAGAATTTTACA
Source organism: Cordylochernes scorpioides (assembly GCA_030710605.1). NCBI lineage: Eukaryota > Metazoa > Arthropoda > Arachnida > Pseudoscorpiones > Chernetidae > Cordylochernes > Cordylochernes scorpioides. Next base: position 42,688,528 of record CP092871.1, read on the forward strand.
TATGTAAAAGGTTGATGTATTTTATTCATTTTTAAGAGTCTACGCTAATATTTTCAACAATTTTTTTTCTATAAACCTATATTTATTCAAAATGTTTACCCGTGTATTATATGACCAAATCAATTCTAAGACAAATTATAAAAATAGTGTTAAAATTATGAAATTTCTAGCGTATTAAAATTTTCGAGGATTTGCTAATATGAAAATTCATGAATAAACTTTTCTTAGAATTTAATTTTTAATATAGGCCGTTTTTATATTTTAGAATAATCTGTAAATAGAGAAGTCATATGTTTGATGTGTTTATTTGGATGTATCTGTGTGAGAGCCCTCCCTAAAATAACCCCCAAACGATAAAAATAAACAAATGAAAAGTTCGTCTGCGACAATGGGCATCAAACGAACGCCATTGCCGCACCAGGCGAACATGGCGGCTGTGAGGCAGATTAATCGGAAATCAATTGGAAGAAAGAGAGGGGAGGAGGGGGTGGAGTTAAGAAAGAATTTTAAAAAACACAAAACGGGGTCTAAGAAGTTGCCTCAACTTTTGCTGCAGCAGACATTATACCGACATCTAATTTGAATATTTGGGCTGGATCGCCCCAGGGCTTGTATCTGAAATAACTTAGGATGGATCTGCAGAATTACCTGGAATAGATAGCAAGGAATATTGCAATGGAAACTTTATTATACAATGTTATATCGTAACATTTGTATTTCTCTAACTATACGGTGCCTTACCAGACAACTTCAATAGAGAGTGGATATAGAGTTATATGACCAATATATTGCCCATTTATTGGAATGGTTTATTTGTTCCTCTCTCTTTTTTCAGTGTAGTACCCCAGTGAGAGAGAGAAGAGTGATAAGATATGAAGAGATATAGCTTCAATATCTTTTATATGATAATATGCCGGAAATATATTGGCTATAGTTATTGGAGTGGTTGATTGCATATATTTACTATACAGTGCATTATAAGAAATAGTTGATGAGATAAAAAGGCTATATATACTATTAGAAAGGGAGGATTTACCTGTTATCTGAAGTTTGGTAAAATATAAATGGTTAGTTACATACATAATGGAATATAGTATATTAAAATGAACTTTCCAGTAAATGTGGATATAGAACAAAAATAATACAAAAGAATAATGTGGAAACAAATACATGAATAATACAGGATGTTCGTATTTCGTTGTAACAATGTTGGCATAGGTTAGGTGGCTACCAAGGGCAATCGCTAGTACATGCCATAGTAATATGGTTGAGTAGGAATTTGCAAGCACTGTGTTGCAAGCACTTACACTCTGTCTGCACATGTAGAAATTTAGTTATTTACCCGTCAAATATATTTTAATGAATAACCTTCAAATATAAGATATCGCGTCATTGGTTTGTAGTAATATTTCGATTTGTATTTACACATATAGAATAGAAAGGAATAACAATACATCCAGATAGCACAAGAACCTACAGGACTTGCAACAACTGTCCTGGTGTGGAACTAACACCTATCCACATATTATCATGCCCAGCAATGGTCACAGCCTTGCAAAAATTGATATGGACCCTGAGCAGCAGCTTTACACACCCAAGATAGTGGACATTGTGACTGCTGATAGAGATGCACTTGTAACCGCTGAGAAGTTGTCCCGACATGGCAAAGAGACAATCTGTAGTAGGTAAGTCATCAAGTAGGATGTCATCAATGGCTGAAGGAAGTAGGTCCCTCATTTAGAGCGGAAGTCTGCGGCCAATCAAGTCAACCCCCAGCTGTGCGGGCCCTCCAACTTCCGTTCGTGGCACGTGGTGGCGGCAGTTCAACTCCTTCTTTGTTGGTGGAGTTTGGATGATCAGTACTGCCGTCTTTACCGAGTAGTACCAGCTATAGTGGTACCTGTAATATCTGACAGATATGGCTGAATATATCACCTTTTATATGGTCGTGGTAACTCAACTCCTTCTTTGTTGGTGGAGTTTGGATGATCAGTACTGCCGTCTTTATAGAAAACTGAGTAGCACCAGCTATAGTGGTACCTGTAATATCTGACAGATATGGCTGAATATATCACCTTTTATATGGTCGTGGTATCTCAACTCCTTCTTTGTTGGTGGAGTTTGGATGATCAGTACTGCCGTCTTTACCGAGTAGTACCAGCTATAGTGGTACCTGTAATATCTGACAGATATGGCTGAATATATCACCTTTTATATGGTCGTGGTATTTCAACTCCTTCTTTGTTGGTGGAGTTTGGATGATCAGTACTGCCGTCTTTATAGAAAACTGAGTAGCACCAGCTATAGTGGTACCTGTAATATCTGACAGATATGGCTGAATATATCACCTTTTATATGGTCGTGGTATTTCAACTCCTTCTTTGTTGGTGGAGTTTGGATGTTCAGTATTGCCGTCTTTACTGAGTAGTACCAGCTATAGTGGTACCTGTATAATATCTGACAGATATGGCTGAATATATCACCTTTTATATGGTCGTGGTATCTCAACTCCTTCTTTGTTGGTGGAGTTTGGATGTTCAGTACTGCCGTCTTTACTGAGTAGTACCAGCTATAGTGGTACCTGTAATATCTTACAGATATGGCTGAATATATCACCTTTTATATGGTCGTGGTATTTCAACTCCTTTGTTGTTGTTGTTGTTGTTGTAATTGAACCCTAGTGAATCAATGAACGTTCAAAACTCCTGGAATCATTTATAGAGCCGCTTTTATTTTTAGAGCAAAATAGATCAAACTACTCGATGTTTCAACTTAGCAATGAATTTTATTTATAATTTTATCGATGATTATTTCAACAAAAGATCAGGCAATAATTGGAATCAATCTAATAAATGATATATCATCTACAAACTAGAAAATAGACGTTGTTAATACAACATCAATTTTACTAGTTTTAAATCTATTTTATAAAAGTTTTTTTAATCAACAATTAAAACCTAACGTAGATAAGTTGTTAGATCGGCTAGAAATTATATCAGCCACTTGTATTGAACGTCGTTATTAGTTAGCGTTAATTTGACACAAACTTTGCTTCAATTCGGGGAAGTTGTTGTGAGAGAGATTATTAGTACCTATTTTGTCCGCCAGAGGGCAGACGTGGCGGGCCGTCGTAAATATCAAAGGTGATATTTGTTCAGTGAAATGTAATTTTAAATCGCTTGGAATATTTCACATCAATTCTTTATCTGATTTATATCAAATATCCTTTACATTCTTTCTAAAGAATAATTTCAAAGTGTTTTTACGCATTTAGCCATATAATATTTATTAACAAATGAATCAATTTTCATTATATTTGGAAACTTTAATTAATTAGAATAGTAAGATTGATTTTCGTTTTACTTAAATAATAATAGTTAAAATATTTTTGCAATAATTAATAAACTGAATATATAGGTTTTTAACTTTCAATTAGACAATTTTAATTTATATTTAGACATTTTCAATTTTAATTTAGACACTTTTCATTTTAATTTAGACATTTTTCATTTTAATTTAGACACATCGACTTTTCTATGAAAAGTCCATGTGTCTAAATTAAAATGAAAAATGTCTAAATTAAAATGAAAAATGTCTAAATAAAAATGAAGGTGTCTAAATTAAAATGAAAAATGTCTAATTATAAATTAAAATTGTCTAATTAAAAGTTAAAAACCTATATATAAAATAAATAATTAATAAATAGTATTCTTGTTGGCTTTCTTGTAAGACTTGAGAGAGGTAACCGTATCAAAAATGTTTTTTTTTTTTTTCGTTTTCGCCGATTTCTAAAAATAAAAATTATATTATGATTAGAATATTATATAATTGAAGTTTTAATATATATATATTATATAATCTGAAAATGTAAATATATATTTTTTTAAAAACATTTTATTTTCATTCATAGACTATTCTACACTTTTTGACCATAGTTTTAGAATATACCACTTTTTTTATTGTTGTAAATAAATATAGTTACCTTACCTTTTTTTTTTTTTTAATTCACTAGTATAGGGTTTATTTTGTAAATTCTACGCGAGAACTGAAATATTTAATATGCAATTCTCTTCAAGTAATTAAATATAAAAACCTACTTGTTAGTAAATAATTATTTTTTATTTTTCTTTTATTCACGACTGCACCTTCAATTATTTATCTTTACAACAACAAAATATTATATTCATAACATATATATTGATATTGTAGCGTAGAAATCAAGCCTTGAAATATCCTAAGATGTAAAAGTATTTATTGATGACGTCACAGCGACGAGTCGACAATTATTAACAGGTAGGCCAAACTAAAACTATCTACAGCTAGGAAATCTTAAGCAAGCAAGCAAAGAAATATTTTAAAGATTATTTCACAAATACAGATTAATATATATTTTTATAATCTGTTGAATATATTTTCATTGAATGATATTAAATTAAATAATAAAATATTTCTTCGCCACATAGCCTCCTCCTATAAAGAGCATCGACCCGATGCTCAGCAGGAGACCTACGTCGTCAGTCTTAAGAACTAGTACTATGGCCAGGGATATTTTCAGGTGACTGCGGTGGATGTCTTCTTTCAGTTGAGATGTCTTCTTCCTGAGGGCTTGGCAGGTCTATATTTACGTCAATGTAGTTTTTTCTTATTTATACTGTGGTCGGCAAGGTAGGATTTCCTAACTTTGCGGCCTCACCTCCAATATGGTCTATCATCTAATTTTCATGGCGGGGCGACCAGCTAGATCTTCTAGCAGGTGAGAAATTTTGTCTGTTTCGACCGGTATATGGGGTAGGGCTTCGGTAGCGACTGAAATTTTTCCTCGATGATTCATCGTTGGGTTCCTGAGATTCGGTTTGAGAGTTGTAGAATTCCATTGCGTCTTGCTTTCTTCGGAAATATTCATTTCTCCTCTCCTCATTGTGTCTCTTCCTGTCGCGGCAATAGCGGACGACGTGACCTGGGCGTCCGCAGTAGAAACAGATTGGCTTTCCCTCAGTTGTCCGCCATTCATTGGTGTCACATCTTCTTCCTTGCTTTCGGTAATGAGGTTCAGGATGCGGTCGTATCGTTTGGACCTCGTATCTAGTATTTGATTCCGGCATGGATGCTTGAGGGGGACTTATTGTAGGTTTTGATCTAGGTGCCAAGGTCTTTACAATCTCTTCCCTCACTAAATCTTCAATGACAGCGATTTTAGGCTCCTCATGAGGAGAGTCCAATGCTTGCTGTATCTCTTCACGAACAATTTTTCGGATCAGCGATGACAGATCTTCTCCGTCATCCTGGTCACAGAGAGAGGCTGCATTTGGTAGGCGCTCGTACTTGGTTGGGGTAACTCGCCTACAACGGAGCGCTTCGACACGGCGACATTCTGTAATGAATTGCTCGGTGCTCTGTACATCCCTCGGTAGGAGTGCTTGATAAAGCTCCTCAGCTATCCCCTTCATGAGGTGGGAGATTTTATCTTCCTCGCTCATTTGAAGATCAGCCTCTTTGCACAAGCACAGGACATCCTGGATGTAAAATTCGGTACTTTCGCCTTTTAATTGTGCCCGCGTTTTAAGTTTCTTCTCCGCTTGCAATTTTGAATTTTCTTTTTTTCCGAACACATTCTCTAATTGAGATGTGAATTCCTTCCAAGTCTGGATGCTTTCTTCGTTGTTCTCAAACCATTTGAGAGCAGTTCCAGACAGATAAAAATAAACTTTAGTAAGACAAAGGGTTTCGTCCCAATGGTTGTACCTTGCCACACGTGCATACCCTTTTAACCATTTTTGGAGATCTTCACCATCCTCCCCGGAGAAAATGGAAGGGTTTCTTGGCAGATGTTGAACAACGTAGTTGCTTACCTGAGTACCTTCCTTCTTTACATTCATAGAAGTTTCTTCTGGTTCAACAGAATCAATTTTTATTTTATTTCTTAATGGGTATCGGTCCAGTCTCTCCACCAGTTGTAGCGTAGAAATCAAGCCTTGAAATATCCTAAGATGTAAAAGTATTTATTGATGACGTCACAGCGACGAGTCGACAATTATTAACAGGTCAGCCAAACTAAAACTATCTACAGCTAGGAAATCTTAAGCAAGCAAGCAAAGAAATATTTTAAAGATGATTTCACAAATACAGATTAATATATATTTTTATAATCTGTTGAATATATTTTCATTGAATGATATTAAATTAAATAATAAAATATTTCTTCGCCACAATATAATACAGGTTCTCTCAATATATATATATATATATATATTTAAAAATGCCTATTTTGGATCATAAAGTTTTTATTTCCGATATTTCGTGAGGCAACTCGCCAAACTTCCTCTGGGAACAAAATGGCTTTAGAGAAGCTCGTGTATCATTTCGCGAGTATATACAACCGCTATAAAATTTTTAAATATCTAGAATCTACAATATGCATGCCTCTATGAATATAATAATTAATAATAATATAATATTTAAAAGATTAATATATAGAGTATTAAGTAAATATATACATTTAAAATAAACGAATTGAAAATCAGCAATTTGCCATATATATACATATATACGTGTATAGTAGTGGGCTATGTGGTTTTAAATTGTAAGTATAGTTGAGGAATGTCTATTTTTCGGTTGATACTGTTTTTATCTTCTATTGAGCTCCAGCTTTCTAGAAAAAGTCTTGAATGTTTATCCTTGATATTTTGATATATTATTTCTGTTGAGTCGAAATTTGGCATGTGGTCCTGTTTCAGTGCGTGGTCTACTAAATAGGAGCTCAATAGAAGATAAAAACAGTATCAACCGAAAAATAGACATTCCTCAACTATACTTACAATTTAAAACCACATAGCCCACTACTATACACGTATATATGTATATATATGGCAAATTGCTGATTTTCAATTCGTTTATTTTAAATGTATATATTTACTTAATACTCTATATATTAATCTTTTAAATATTATATTATTATTAATTATTATATTCATAGAGGCATGCATATTGTAGATTCTAGATATTTAAAAATTTTATAGCGGTTGTATATACTCGCGAAATGATACACGAGCTTCTCTAAAGCCATTTTGTTCCCAGAGGAAGTTTGGCGAGTTGCCTCACGAAATATCGGAAATAAAAACTTTATGATCCAAAATAGGCATTTTTAAATATTGTAATATATGGATTGCTCTATTTTCAAACATATATATATATATATATATATAATATTGAGAGAGATTTGTCTTCTCTTGATAGGCTATATATATAAGCTGAGATGCGGTGTTATGGAAAGAGAAATTAGAAAGGGGGAAAAATCGTCTATTAAATGAGAATTAACAAATTAACTAATCGAGCCATTAACTAATTAACAGTCGTCTGCGGACAATATCGGCACCTTCGCTGGCAATACAGTACATGTACAACCGCCATTTTAATTCCTGCCTTGTCACCGCTGTTGACGTCTCCGAATGTGTCATTTACGTCTCAGCCGAAACTCTGAATTAATTTTTTATTCTGTGAATTCTGCTCTCGTGGATCTAGCACACCTGGCTCTATTACATTTAGGTTTGTAGAATCGGTTATCTTTCTATGGCTTCATACTTTTTAATATGTTCATGCAAACTGTTTAGCGTATGTCTAAATGATAAATAATTCACAGTATATGCTGTCTATAAAATATCTACCTCTCCCATATTTTGCCAAAAGAAATGAATTTGTTTCAAAATATATATATTTTATAATTATGCATTCATTTTTAAATATATAATTCTGATATATATTTATGTTTGAGCGTTATAATTTCATCATCAATATTATTATGAGATTTTAAAATTAAAAAAGTAAATTTGAAATAGAGATACCTTTTTTTTCATATTGTAACAAAGTATTTATTAATTTTATTATTTTTTATTAACAGAGTGGTCATTTTTATGTTTATATTTTACTACTCTGTATATTTACCTCGTGGCTTATCTTTTGTTTACCATTCATAGTTTGTCCTTGCCCTGAAATAAATTGTTGTCTCCTCCTGAAGTTTTTGTCTTCCCTAATTTTCCACGTGGCATTTTGGTGGAGATGCTGGGTAAGTTAGGGAAGACCGCCGAGAAGACCTTGAAGCCATGGGTGCTGTGATCTACATTTGCGGAGACTGACTCCAGGATTCCACCGCCGTGCTAAAGCAAAGACTTCCCTCGAAGATGACGATGTCCTTATAGACGATACGACGACAAAGCCGCTCTTCACGCCGCAAGAAAAAGGACGCAAAAGTACTAGGGACAAAGTTCCAAGACTTCGATGGAATCCTTGGCAGAAGCACGTCAGATCCATGTCAGTATCTACAAAAATTGCTAGCTGTGAGTCACAGCTCCCATAGGGAAGAAGCTATGTAACAAAGTATTTATTAATTTTATTATTTTTTATTAACAGAGTGGTCATTTTTATGTTTATATTTTACTACTCTGTATATTTACCTCGTGGCTTATCTTTTGTTTACCATTCATAGTTTGTCCTTGCCCTGAAATAAATTGTTGTCTCCTCCTGAAGTTTTTGTCTTCCCTAATTTACCCAGCATCTCCACCAATATATACTTATATATTTATAAGTTCAATTTATTAAATGATTTATTTCAAAATAACTTTTCATTACTCTGCTTTTTTAAAGTCAGTTTTATTGGTATTAAAAAATCTGTATAGATCTCATTATGTTTCATATAAAGGAAATACAACAGATATGTCCTAAAATATGCAGAATTAGAATATTTTAATACATTTAAAGCCCATTCCTTATACTGTAGAACTTGGATAATTCGAACTTCTTTAATTCGAAAACCTCTTTAATTCGAAAACCTCTTTAATTCGAATATTTATCTTGGTCCCTAGAACCTTGGTCCCTTTATTCAAAACATCTTTAATTCGAATTTTTGGATAATTCGAATTTTTTTTATGGTCCCTTGGGGTTCGAATTATCCAAGTTCGACTGTATTTGGAATAATTATATTTACCAATCGAAAGGGCTCCTGTTCAATGTCCATTTCACCAATTATTTTCACAATATTTGGCGGATAAATATACAATAGTTCCAAAAATAACTTCTAAAACAAGTTACGTGAAATTGAAAAGCCAATAAAACAATTTTATATGAAAAATGCTCAAAGAAAGCTGAAAAGGTATGAAACAAATCATGAAAAAAGGCTAGGCTAAAGATTTAATTTTGAAATTTTATTCGGAACGTTCCAAAATTCATGAGATACATACGTATCCAGAAAATTCCCTGCTTTCATTATCAGAATGGACCAAAAGAAAAAAAAAGTGAGACGGCTTGAAAAATACCAAGAGCAGTTGGATTGTAAAGAAAGGCCCAGTTTTACGAGATAGTTTAGCCCTTTTCTTCCAAAAACTAAAGCGATAAAAAAAAAAGAAGTTTTTTAATTCCAAAAGACAAGAAAAGCCAAATTTTTTAAAAGAAGGAAAACAATATCGATTTATTTTCTATTTTCTTTCTATTTTATTTATTTTCGAGTTAGAGTTTGATTATTCAATTTTTGACTCTCTGCTATTTACTTTGCAATCAATTGAAAGAAAATTACAAAAGATTTCCCCAGTTCCTAACCAAATGTGTTCTTATTTATTCTACCCAGCCTCACGTATTCGGTTGGAATAAAAAATATATATATGTATGCAAACCCAATATAGTAAACCGATATAAATCAATAATATATTTGTTAAAATTAATAAAACCTTTTGATATATTTTTATATTTTAATTAAAAAGACATATATTGGATCAAAATATAATTTATTTTTATATTTTAAACGTTATTTGTACATTTTAATTTAGTTTGTTGTTTTTTTATTCGTTTAGTTTATAGTATTTTAATCTTTCTCACACACTATTAACAAATGAAAAATTATAAATTTTAAGCTGATACTTTTAAATAGGAGTTATATATATAAAACAAAGTACCTAAGGTGAAATAATTTTATTCGCTAGGTTTTTAAGACAATTTCAATGCAATAATTTCTATTTATATTTAAAATAGAAAAATATTTTCAAACGCATATAATAAACTAATGATATAATTTAAATATGTTTATATAAGTATTGCTCAAAGAATATTCAATTTTATAAAAACTGAATTTATTAACACGTTTAATAATTTTAATACTGTTATCAAAAATACAATTATAAATCAATAATGTGCATAAAAATATATAATTATTCTAGTAAAAAATATCTTCTGAATTGTTTTATTCATTGAAAATTAAATTTAGAATAAATAATCAATTTCAAAACTATGTTTTTTTTTTTAAATATAAGCGGATTCGATTATATTATTTAAAACACCCACATAATATCTAGATAAAAACGTTTGTTTGTCTTTAGAAGGTCAGCCATTTTTATTGGAATATATTTCACAGTTGCGAGAGAATAGCTAAGCGAAAAGAATTCTGACATATTTTTCACGTCTCAGAGCCATCGTCGTTTGGCTGTTTTATGGACTCGCTGATTGTTGAAAAGATATCTGGCTCAAATCCAACTGGACGATCATTTATACCCGTAATGTTCTCTTGCATTTTTGCTGGATTTTTCGTTAAAATATAGACGTTAAATTTTAAAAATTGAAACATGGTTAAAATTTAATTTAGACCAACTTTTAAATTTGTTTGAAATAAGTATTTTTGAATAAAAAAAAACTAATTTTATTGAATAATTTGTAAAATTTTCTGTGAATATATAGACTTTTCACTTTAATAACATTTTACACTTTAATAACAACATTTCATACCTTAATAACACATTTTTACTCGGTGCATATATAATAAAACTTCTATTTTATTTAAAATTGGTTTATTTTAAGTTGATTTTAATGTGTATTAGAAATATTGAATTTAAAATTTCTTTCGACTCTGTACTGTTTCATATGGCGTTGATTTTCCCTTTATATTCCTGCTACAAGCTAGTTCCCAACATAAAGTGTTTTTCTAACGATTATCTCAAATAGATTTTTATGTTGAGGTAACATATCGCACAAATTAGCATTTTGGCTTTGATATTTCTCTATCATAATATGTGAAGAGTGTTAATGTTTTGTGTTTATTAATAATATTAGTTTTGAGAGAGATGGAAATATTAGAATTATAAAAATATTTTTATCAATGAATATGCTTTATGAAATATTTTTATGGAAAGAGCTTGGTTAAAATTTCATTAAATAGAGTAAAATAATTATTTAGAAAACATATAAATCGTTGTAAAATCATATTTGAGAATAGAGGAATGATTGAGAGATAATTCGCCCTTTTTGGTTTCGTCCTATTTTGTATAAGTACTTGTTGATTTTTAAATTATTTCTATTGAATGTGTATATTTTCCTAAAACCGTTTTAGTGATTATAATGCGTTTAACAATATTATAAAATACTATTTAGGAACATATATATTTCAAATTTTATCTGGGATAATTCTAATTTTAAAAAATTCTACTAATAATCAGCCTCATAAAATAAAATAAAAAAGGAAAATGAGTTCAAATATGTTTGAAGCATCACCAACGTTTTTTAATATATCTAAAAGAATATTTAATATAGAAAGAATAATTATATGTTCATAGATTATTATTAATAATAAAATATTATGGTAATATGTTGTGTATAATTGAAAATAGAATATATTATTTTAAAAAAGATGATGATGTAAAATATTTCATAGAAAGAGATCTTAGTAGTTCAGATTCGCCTAAAAATAAGAAATATTCGTTAATTCGTATTTCTGTGGTAGAAAATTGGTCCCAGAAGATTTTAGGAAGTGTCGTCTGTTGGGCGGGGTGTCCTCACGTAAATTGATAATCAATACGTAGCAGGGCACGTGATGCCTCGACATGGCTGTTTGTCACATGCTAATTTCATGTCACCACGGTTTCTCGTGACCCAAGAATATTCAGAGTGCCCTGATGGGAACTGAAGTGAAAGATGATATTTTACGCGAAATCACCTATAATACCTTGCATTTATTATTTATTTACATTATTCTGGCACCATATACTATATTCATATAATACAAACTTTTGGTAGGTATAGTTCATAAGCTGTTAGTTAAATTTAATAACTTGTACTATACTAACTCAAATTTACAATCGATCAAACACTTATATTCATTAATATTTTTTATTCAGCATTTATCAATTTCGCATAGTTCTCGATATTATTGCTCGAATTTTTAAAGTCAAAGTGAGCTTGAATTTCTGTATATAGAAGAGAAAAGAAGTCTGAATATCCTTCAGGACTAAGACAGTAAAAATATTAAAACGGATGTTAATCTCTATGTTGAATTAAAAGGAGAGCACAAAGACAAGTTGTTGTCTTGAGTTGTCAAGGCACGGGGACAAGAAAGAATGTCACGTGGCTAAGCCAGGTCTGACGAGGATAAGACTTTAAGCACCTATCTCCAATTAGCGACCGTCGCTTCCAATCTGAAAACACTCCTCAAATTTCCAACCCACTGCATGCAGTGACTTGCTACAAGACTTTGAGGAGAACTTGTATATGTTATTTTATAGCAACATTCTTCTCAGTCGATTCTATATTGCGATCAGTCTCTCCTTGAGCGTCCTTGGCCGTTTAATGAATCATATTTTCCAAAACGGATTACGATTTAATCCAAGGCCGTACAAATTTGTATCGAGTACAAAAGTTTTTTGAAAGTAAAATTTGGAGGTAACATATCGCTTGGAAAGCTTGATTGTTAGCCGGAACATTGCATTTTTATTTCTCTAAGGACTGCTGTTTATGCTTATTTCATAAAAGGTGAAATGAATTGTTACCTTGATCGCCACTTTGAAGAAATTTCAATGCCGTAAGATATGAGATAAATGAAAGACTTCAGGTATAAATAAAGCACACATGATGAAGTCACAAGGTATGGGACGGAAAAGAAAAGGAACTACGAAGAAGAGTTGAAATAAGGGGAAATAAGGGAAAATATGGCTCCTTTATTTTGCTGTGAAATGGTGTTGGTTGTTAAAGAGAAGGATTAAAGAGTTGGACCATATAGGATAACGCGCCCAGTGACATGATGTTGGCTGTAGAAGGATCCACAAACAGAAGAGTTGAAATAAGGCTAAAATAAGGACCCTTTATTTTGCTGTGAAATGGTGTTGGTTGTCAAAGAGAAGGATTAAAGAATTGGACCATATAGGGTAACGCGCCCAGTGACATGGTGTTGTTGGCTGTAGAAGCATCCAAACAGAAGAGTTGAAAGACCCCGGCCAGAATCAAGATCAACCCCGCAATTAATCAAGGCCTCAACAGCCCAACTATCAGGCAAGATCGCCAGGAAGGAGCTACAAGAAAAAAATGGCCTTGGTCAGCTTCACGGAGAGCAATTATTCAGAAATGCTGCCCATTTGAGGAGGAATGTGATCGTAAGATACCGTTTTCCATTTTGGAAGAACTTCATTCTTAGAAAGGCAACCAAAGAACTTGCTCATTTTCATCAAGTCTTTAAAAAATAACAATTAAAACATTGCACGATTTCAAGTTGGAGATCGGATATGTTTGTTTACGGGCTTCGTGAATGGAGTTTTCCTCGTATAAATGGAGTTTTTCTCGTTTGAAACAAAAAATTCAATGATTTTGTCCCTGGATATATTTTATCTATGCCTTTGTGTAAATTGTAACTAAATAAGCTAAAAATGCATTTAGGCTTATCGTTACATTGCTAATTTCCAAAAAAAAAAAAAGCGTATGCAAAGAATTTTCCTAATCAGAAAAAATAACAAAATTTTACAATAGTATTTTTAAAATGTCAATTTAACTGGCCACTGGACATGCGTCGGACATGTAGGCTGTTGTTGGGTTCTGCGCTGCCTGGAGTATAGGAGCTCCATCTATGCTTCCTTCCTTCCTGCGGTGAATCTGTATAAGACCGATGGTCTTAATAAAGCTGTGTTGTTGTTTTTGAAATGCCAATTTAATATTTTAATTTATTAGCAGATATCATTGATAAGATTTTAAACAATACATAGAAGTGGTTTCTCTGCAAGAGCACAATTGTATATAGGCCTCACAAACGCACGTAAAGAAGCCAGGAAGGCAAGACACAAGGGATCCGTTTATTTATAAATTAGGGGAAAAAAGGTTTTTTTCCCTGAGCTCACCGAGATAATTCAGTTACACCTGAAGTCCTAGGTTGTGGCCCTAAGGGGCATTGATTTCATCTGGTTGAATCCAATTAGGTAAAATGTAGGGGTATGGATCAGACAACGTCGGCTTATCATGGCCCAGATGGGCTCGATAAGACATAGTCCAAAGTGATCGATTGGTCGGTCGAAGTGACCACAGAGTAATCAATGTCTCCCCCGTCTCTGCTCCATGATAGTCATGAAGGCTACGAATCAACTACATAGATTACAAAGTGGTGTTACTGTACCTAATGAATTGCATCGTCTAATCCCCCAAAAAAAAAAAAAAGCACGTTTTCAAAGTCAACTGAACACTCGCCGTGATTAAAAAGTTATAAGTTTTGCTTCAAAATAGCGTGTGGTAATTCACGAGAGCGTTGTATTATTACAAGTGAAAATTTATAATATCTTTTACAGTAAATAGATTCGTAAATTTTAGCGGCGTAAGAATAGCTTGATATTTTTATATATCGACACATTTTTAGATTTATTTCATAATTTTGTAGTAAATATCTAGCGACAACAAGGTTAGAGATTACATTGATCTGACTTTAGCACTCTAGGAAGGAGAATGGAGAGTGACGGGTACTGTAGTATAAGTAGCCACAGCAAAACTTCTTATTTTATTTTGAGATTCATTCACACAATGATTTCAAAACTCTAAGACTATTTGGAAGTATTAATCTTGATATAAAGGTCTCCTCTAGCTGGTAATTCTTTACCTAGGCCATAGAAATGTTTCATATAATCGCAGGCAAAAGATTTTTGTCAAAATGTTAATGAGATAAAACAATTTATATGAACGAGGTGTTCTTTATTTCATAAATAAATAAAATTATTTAATTCTATTTTTAATATATCAATCAATATCTTTATTAAGTCCTTTAATCTTTTATACATATTATCTATAGAGATACAGAGAAAATGAGTGGAAAATAAAGGGAGAAAGAAATTCGAATTTACATAGTTATATGGGAAATATGTATATATAGAGCTTTGATTATATTTAAATGTTATAATGTATACACACACACATAGAGACAATGCCAATTAACAACTTCAACGTCTTCTGGTCAACAGCTAAATACATTTCTGATTAAAATTAGAATGTGTTTGTGCACACAGTTATAACAATAAAAAAATATATAAATATTTACACATCAGACGAGAAGCCTTCTCTGAAGGGACGTCTGGATTATATCATGGGTTACAAGCCACCCTGAGTTTGTACAGGCCCTTCCTTATAACGGAGTTTTTGTCCTCAACATACGCTCAATGGCTATGCATCAATTTGCATAGAGAGAGAGAAGTCATAGGTATTTGTTTCTTGTTTGTTATTCATTTGTTTCTAGAACGTTTAGTGAGGCAGACCAAGGTTACTCACAAATTGACCGCGAAACTCAAGAAATTATATTCGCATTCAAGAAGTTTGATCTTTATTTAAGAGGAAGACACCTTGTAGACTGATCATAAGCCATTGATAATCCTCTTTGATCTATAGAGATTAACTATTGAAGCAGGAATTCAAACCTGGATTTCACTCTCATGGGTGATAAACTGATTCAAATACATCAACACAAAAAATAATCCTAGCTGATATGTAATCTAGGATATATGCTGATTAAAGATTTGGGAGATGCAAGCTTGGGATAAGAATCTGCATGAATGTATTTTTTAAAAAAATGTATATACAGATTCTTGTAAGTTATTGGCGATTGTAGAAAAATACTGGAGAAAGAGCCTCAACAATAAAGATGAATATATAACTCTTCTTTATTCTTCTTTCTTATGTCCAGACATTCATCATGACTGGGTGAAGTAGAATGCATCTGGTTTTGTCATTATGACTGGGAGCACTACTCAGTTGCAGGCAAACTTAGCTCCAATATGAGATGGCCACCTTTGACATGAGGAACAAACACCATGTGCAGCCGCTCCTAACATGGAGTACAGACTCATCCTGTATCCCTGGAGCCCTAACAGAGTACTATCAGCCGGGCTAGCTGAGCCCAGGTTTTTTAGCTAGTTTGTTACTGCTCCCCTTCCTCCTTTTTCATCCGGGCTTGGGACCGGCAAAGACGGAGTTAATATGCACGTACTTCTATAGAGCCTACCGTTGTTATTTGAGAGAGAACAAGATGATTACATCAATTGAAAAGCTCATAAATGTTAAAATTGACCAATTGCAAATCTTTCACAAGATACAAAGCCTAGAGAAATCAATATATCTTTCTAATTAATTGTTATCGATTTATTTCCGAAAATTTCTCTCTCTATGTATATTATTTTTTATCTGCACATAAGGATCTAAATTATATATTAAAACCCAATATATATATAAACATAGATTTAATATATAAAACTTAACTAATGATATATAAACATGATCGAATAGAGAGTTTGAATCTTTTGTCAATGTAGAAAGAAGAACAACATAGTTGGTCCAATAGGCAGAAAACTTGAGTTTGTGCAAATTAAATTATAGGTGGATCTATCTATCCATGCTGACGAGGCTGACCTCTTATCTAATTCGTATTGAATTTCTTTAAACTGAACACAAACTTCTCTCAAATCTGCTTATAATCCTAAAACTTTCTTCTTAAAAACATGCTAACTCACTTTAATGACAACGGAGAGAGTACACTTATACATATGAAAACACAAGCCTCTTCATTTATACAATGTAATTACATATTTACATATTTTCATAGGCCATTAAGGTTCCTTATTAAACAATCTTTGGAATATTTCAAAAATCTTGAGCAATAAAGTATAAGACAAAAATCTCTTTGAAATATTTTCTTTGTGACATTTTATATTTATATCATTTTTTATTGGATTCTGTGGCCACTGGACATGCGTCGGGCCTGGAGGCTGTTGGGTTCTGTGCTGCCTGGAGTATAGGAGCTCCATCTATGCTTCTTTCCTGAGGTGAATCTGTATAAGACCGGTTGTCTTGATAAAGCTGTATATATCCCGACTATAGATAATCTTTTATTCTTGATTCATCCATGTATAAAAATGTATAGATGCTTTATATATATATTACTACTATTTATTATTCTTTGAGAAAAGGAACTTGTTCTCGACTGTTTGTATACGAGTGTATGCAAAGTCCTTTCTTTCGTATTCCCCTTATTTGATAAATTGTAAATAACATTGTTGATTATTGTCACTATTACTGTTATTCCTGTATATACCCTTTTCTACTCGGATAATCTGTTTAAGAACAAAAGGTCTTAAACTCTTTCTGTTGCTATTTTGTGTTGTGTTTTGTCATTTCAAATGTAAAGACTCCAAGGAATTATGTTTACGATATTTAATATTAAATTATTTTTAAAAATTATCCAATTAACACTTGCTTTCATTGGTAAGTTGAATCTGAAATCATTTTTGATTTGCCAACCTGAGTTACAGGTTAAATAATTCATCCACTTAGAATTTGGTTCAGATAAAGTACTAGTTGGTACAAACACCAATTCTATATATGTTTAAAAAGTAAAGATAAAGAAGAATATAATTGTAAAGCAATATAATTACAAAAAGATGTTTGTTCATAAAGATAGTTCTGTATTCACTCACTAGGGGGATTCAAGCCTCCATAATCCACCAATCAGACCACCCCCCGTCAGAAGCAATCCATCCCCAAGATCATTATTTTGTGTTTAAACTTTCATCCCTAGATTACTTTTATCGGCTGCCTCGTTTAGGGATATTAAAACTCTGCCGAGGAGATAAGAATATTTGATTTTAATTGGAATCTGGGATTAACCAGGATTACACCTGGCGACACTGCACTAAATAACCCTCTCAAAATGGAGAATCTATGAAAATCTACAGAGTTGTGTAACTCATTTTCAAATTTTAAAATTATATCTATATATATACGCACTTATATTTACTATTAACAATCTAATTTTATATATGCATTAAAAGCGTTTTTTATTTAATCGGAAATATATAATAAAACAAGAATTTTAGAGCAATAATTTGAAACGTTCATTTTCTCGAAATATATCTTTTGTTATATAAACATTCCTATTATATTAAAAATACGCTTTATGGATTGCATTATATTTCGTAATATATATTCATATTTTATTTCATTTTTTAAAAATTATTTTTGTTTGTTCTATGCACACAAGAGATTTTTGGAGCAAATTTAAGAAAATATATAAAAACCCTAAAAAATAATAAATTTAATACTCCTTAATTCTTTATCTCTTACTTTAAGCAATTTTCTTCTTTATATTATATCTCTAAACCTTTAATGTCTGCCAAAGCAGTCTTCTAAATTAAGATTATAGGGGTAAACAACAATAATTTTGTAACCTGGAACTCTCTCTTAAAAAAAAAAAAAAAACTCGATAAACGTAAAATATTGTAACCTATAAGTTGAATATAGAGTAAATAAAGATATGAAGATATATGGCCGATACGTAGACAAGAACAAGTCAAAGATATACATAAACGAGAGTTAAAATAGAACCGTGTTAGCAATTTCTGACGACAGTGAAATCTTCGGCTGCTACTTTATTTTTGGTGTTACCGAACCTCTTTTATAAACATACACCTTTACTACGCTCATGGACCAACATTCTGGAAGATGATTTAGAAAACGAAAAATGTCAAACGCACCATTGCCAAAATATTTAAAAACAAATTTATTTTTTCAGTTTTCTAGCTAAAATATATCTCATCTATTTTATTACCAAAAGAAAAAAGTTTTAAGATTTTAATAGGTTTGCTTTTTAATTTATTATATTTGGAAAAAGCGAAATAGAAAATAATGAAAAGATAGGCTGAACCAACAAGAAAACCAACACAACAAGGTGAGCTAAAGATAAATGAAACTTCTCTAAGAATAATTTAATTAAAATAACTAAGGTAATATAGAGAGGCTTAATTTCTGCTTTAAAATAAAACGACTTCGTTTAAAACGGATATCAAATTAGAAATTTACTTAATAAATGCATAATCAAGTTTATAGGAGTGGAAATTACATTTTTGAGACAAGTTCTTTCTAATTAATAAATAAATTGATAAAATTTTGCACAAAAATTTCAAATCGCTAATCAATTATTGTTTTGTCACTTGCGATTGTGTATTTTTTAAATATTGAATTATTCATGGTATATATTTAGAATTATTTAATAGCTATTCTCTCACTATGGTTATTTTCATTTAATAAAATTTTCCATAATTTATATAATTTACCCCATAATTTATAATTATATCTATAAATTGAATAAATTTGAAATGAAAAAGATGTATAATTATATTCTAAAATGTTTCTCAAATTTATAATTGCTTAATATATTGAGCAAAAATGGGATTCGTGTTTTTTTTTTTTTTATAAAATGCTTTTATCGCTTTATGTATATATAGGTATTTATAAAATATATAATTATCAGGGGAAAATAATTTTATTGTATTAATATAAGTTAGTGTTTCTATTTAATAAATTATTAATTTTTATAATTCATATAAATTTAGTAATTCGTAAATATATAATTTATCGTTAACTTTTTATCAATGATTTTAATTCGAATTTTATTTTACAAAAAAAAAAAAAAAAAAGTTAACGAAAGAATATATTCAATTTAAAAAATAAATAAACTCCCATAATACTTCTGTCAGTGATTTTATTGATACAAATAGATAATATATTTAATGAAAGAGAATGTTAAACAAAAGATAAATTTACTCTCAAAGGAAACCATCTCATTAGTAAAGCCAATCAATATACTTTTATTTAGGATAACTTATTGAATTCTTTGAATTGTACCTTTTTTTTTTTCCATGTTAGGAAAACATTTTAGAAATTTACAAATTCCTGTAAGTCAAATATTTTCGTAAATTTACTTTGTATCAACAAGGTATTTTAAAAACAGAATCTTAAATAAAAGTTCTTCAATCGTTTGGAATTCCACGTGTGAAGAAAGGGGATGTTTGATGACTTGCATATGGAGGGAAGCTGCTATTCTAGGTGGTAGGAGCCACCTGAAGGGGATGATGACCACAAATATGACGGTAAAAATAGGAAGCTATTTCTGGCTATAGCCTTCTATAACTTCCGATATGGAGGAAATTTCCATCAGCACCGTTTGTTTCCCACGTGGATAACTTTCCTTCATTTCCACACCTTACCATTTCAATCTAATTATATTATAGCAAGAAATCATAAATTTTTTTCCATGTAACTTAAAACGCCATTCTAAATACATTTTTCTTTTTGTATTTAAACACACACACACGCATTTTCGTTCTCTGATTATTATTTTTTTGAAGACTGTTAATTATATTTACTTATTTTTAATTATTAACTATTTTATCTTTATTTTAAAACCTTTCGAATTATAGATTAAAAAATAACTAAGTCTATTAAAATATGTAATCATACTCTATGGAAATAGTTCAATTTCACAGAATTTTCATTGAATATCTCAAAAATATGTGTTGTTTTTAGAAAATATTTTGTTATAAAATATTCAGTTATAAAGAGGTTTACTATATATTTCTAATTTGTAGTTATAAAATTTACGTATTGTTTAATTCAAAAATCCTCAATCTGAAAAAAAAAAGGATTTTTAAACCATGAAAAAAGTAATATTGTGAAATAAGTGCATATTTTGTCTAAACTAATATAATTCCTATAATACATTAAAATATTATTCGATTCAAGGAGAGTCAACGATAAGAGAAAAAAAGTTTAATTTTCTACAAAAATATTCCATTTCGAATGCAAACTTATAAAGCTTTCAGAGTATCGACTGAAATCTAATATATTTTAAAAAACTGATCCGATTTGTTTCATCTTGTTTTTTTTTTTTTTTCATTTTATTCCTGCAAGCGATAAAGCCATTTCTTCTGGTAGACAGGCATGTCCTAAGATATATCAATCAAAAGGGCTCACGCCTTTTGACCTTTTTGCTATTTGAAATGGAATAAATATATTGACAATATTTCCCTTTACTTCTGCTATTGAAGATATTAAACTTCAAGTTGGCAAAACTTCTATTGTGTTGTATAGGTATGATAAAGCTGTTATTAAATAATATAAAGAGATGTCAAAATAATATAATGGAATACATATAAATATCAAAAATCCTTTATAATCATTAACTTTATATATTAAAATCAAAAAAGGCATATCCTGACTAGACTCTCATATAAACTCTTAATATATATTTTTATTATCTAGTAAAAAAAATATTGAGTAATAAACTGTTAATTGATTCATTTTCTTGGCCAATAACCCCCAATTTCTTTGGGTCTTCAAGGTATAATTTATAAAGCCACCTTCTAATTCTACAATTAATGTTTTTTTTTTTTTAAATCATAGATTATAGTATATATTCCTACCAAAAAAAAAAAAGGAAATGGAAGAATTATCATGGCCAAAAATGGCCAAATTCATTGATGTATCAAGATGTAATGTACAAAGTCTGCTATTGATACTAATATTGATTTGCTATTTTCGTGTTAGTAATCGTATATGATAATTAAGAAGATATGGATTCTAACAGCTGATATATACACTCAAACAAAGCTTTATTAGGACCACCGGTCTTATACAGATTCATCACAGGAAGAAAGGAAGCATAGATGGAGCTCCTATACTCCAGGCAGCGCAGTACCCAACAATAGTATATACAGCTAATATGTAACTGGGATATACCCACATTAGTCAATGCCGGGGAATAAAATAAATTTCATGAGAGAAATAACTACCCAATCAATTCCCAAGTTTAATATCAAAAAGAAGAGAATACACAACTTTGATGAGATCTCAATAAAGTCTATTAAAAGGTTGAAAATAAGTTTTAGGATTGATTCAATTTGGGTCGTATGGCGTGTTTTGTACTGGGGGAAAACAATTAGGAGAACGTGAGGTCCACAAATTAATTTTCCTTCCGCAGGAAAAACAAAAGTTATATTTTATTTTTGAATGAAGAGAGAGCTATTTAATTAAATTTATATATCCTTCAATTGGACGGTCTCTCTTCTTCCACGACGTGGCCATAAAACCTCTCTCAGTAATGCATTCAATTTGGTATTTAATTAATATACCATCTAATCAATTATGCATTCTTTGTCTTCCCTACAGAACAACGCTTGGAAATACATTTGACTTTCAATTTTAAGGTAATTCTGTGCCTGAATAAAACTTTAGATCTTCTAAATGTATATATTTAAAGAATTTATAAAACGGTCAAATTGACCCTCTTGAATAAAAAATGAACACAAACACATATATTTAATTTATAATCTTATATAAAACCATTTTTTCTTTTGGATATATGCAACTTCCTCTTAAAATATTGTATATTATGCGTTAGACATTTGTCGAGATAAAATATTTCAATGATTTATCATACAAAGTTTGATATATGTTAACTCACAGATGCGCATATGGTATGGTACACTAATAGTCTATCGGACAATTTCTAAACCTGTTTATGTAATAAATAATATTTTTAGATTAGTTTTCGAGTTATCTTTATTCTCAATTGCCTTCAGCTCTATGTAGTTATCTAGGAATTATGCAAAATGGTTCGTAAATTATTATTCACAAACATTGAATCTATATCGCATTAATCTAAATGCATTGGGAGAAAAGAACGAGATAACCATGCCATTATCTTTATGCTGAATCAATGCGCTGAATAAGTTGAAAAAGATTAGAAATTAATTTTGAAAACCTCTTTCTATAAAATTGATTATTAAAAAAGTGATAATATACCTTTAATATTTTTTCAAAAGACATTGCAGACTCCTTTAACAAAGTGTGATGCTTTGTTAGCATTTATTTGTAGTCTTACAATAGCTATTGTATAGTAGGCTTAAACAAACTCTAAGATGATAACGACAAATGAAAAGGAATATATACATTTAGTTAGAGATCTAAAGGAAAATGTCATTGAAAGATAGGAAAATGTAAATTTCTATGAATATTCGTAGTCTATGAGTGTGAGCTCCTGTGGAGAGTAGGGAGCAGCTGCAACTTACCTCGACTGCAGCCATTGCGGGGATATAAAAAGCGTCCAAACGTCAACTGCCATGCCCCACCGCCCCCACCCCCATTGACTGCTGATAACGGACTATTCTTGGTCACCTAATGGTGGACAGCCGACGATGTAAATTGAAGGCTTTCATTAAAGATAGAAATCCTGAAAAAAAAAATTCCTAAAGAAATCTTAAAATATATCTTCATTGTGATGCCGATGGAAATTTGTCATGCATAAAAAAAATCTTTTGATTTTTTTTTTTCATTTTATTAATCAACCAGGCACGATATTGAAATATTCGAGCCTATTACAGAGACAACAAACAAATTAGAGCTTAAAATTAAATATTTACCAATTTACATGTATTATTCGACAGAGTTCGTAAAATTTATATAGACAAAGTGGCAGATGTAAGAGAGTTAATTTACACAAAACTGAAAGATATACACTCAAATGTAATAATTCAGCTTTTCAATATTATCCTTCGTTTTTTAAAACTTCAATAAAAATAATTATAAAAAACAGAAGGCAAGAATAAAGGAAACATTCAATTTAATCTACTGATGTTGAATATATATTTTTGATAAAATGTCGACGATACTTATTTTTAATAAATATATTATATTTTCATATTTACCCTAACGTTTCTAATACATCTCTAATAAAATGAAACAAATTGTTCTATTTTTCAAACTTCTAACAAGAAAGTATTATTTTGTATTCGCCCGCGTCTGACCAACAAATATATTGCTAAATTTCCTCATAAGTGAAGCCATATATCTCAGAGGCTGCCAACATTAAAGAACCATCACAATATTAAAGTGAGCACACGTGGCCAATAGGACTTGACCTCAAGGAAGATGGCAGCAGATGATCGATCTGTGTTTACAAACATTGTTCCAATATGGCGGCCAACTTTATTCAAATATTGGAGTTGGGAATGTAAAAATTTAAAATGACTTGGGGCAATATTTGTTAAGAATTTCACAAATTTAAAAATATTTTTGATTTTATAAATGAATATTTGTTATCACAAACGTTATATTTTAAATAAATATTGCTCACATATTGTATCAACAAAATAATTGAAGTTTATTGTGAAATATATTTACGAATAATAAAATATAAATTTTATATTTAGGGTATTCAATTTAATCGTTTGATTAATTATTATTTTTTGTTTTAATGTACATGTTCAAATATATTTATATATATTTAAATATGTAAGTTTTACATTTTTCATAATTTATTTGTACCTCAGGATTTATTTGATGTTTTTCTGTTGGGATGTAATTTTATTTATTCTAACATAGCTATCATTTTTATGAAAATTTTATTTATTCGTTGAGGCTAAATAACGATATTCTGCAGTCATATTAGCGTCGATTTAGTTGATGCATTAAACATATACATTTGAATATTGTGTTGTTTTTAATTCTTATTAATAACTGATTCAGCATTTAATTTTCATACTTAAACTTTTTTTTCTATGTTAAATGTATGCGGTAATGCCTATTTTAATAAGAAGCTCCTTTCTGCATTGAAGCCCTATCAGCTGAGATTTTGTTTTTAATGTCAATCCGCAGAAAGTACTATAAGTTAACACGGCATAAAATATATTCATGGGCAAAATAGAGAATTGTAGTAGTCTTTGATGTCGTCTGTTTTTCTTTTTGTGTGTGTTTTTTTTTTGTTGTTTTTGAAGGAGACAGAAGCAATCTTGTTCACACTTGGTTATCTCGTGTCTTCAATAAAGGTCACTGTGTGTCAAATATCTTACAGAGATTTTGTTTGAATCCCGATATACAGGCTAAAAGGTACAACTTCCTTAAGTTTTATCATGAGTAATTTAAGTCCCCGGCATTATCTTCTAGAACAGCGTTATTAAACTTTTTTTTTTTTTTTGGCCTTCAGAGACTGCTAAAATATGAGAACAAATTTCGCGGAGAAGTATTTTTTTTTTTTTTTACAAAGCACTTTACTAGTTATTAAAGAGCTACTATAGAAGTTAATTCTAAAATTGATTTAAATCTTAAAATTAAGGCATCACGTGAGAATATCGTTTAAAAACTCATTATTATTATTTATTAATTACAAAAATGTAATGCGGAAGAGCAAAAATATCCAGAGGTCAAAATTTTCCGTTTAGCGGCGCCACAGTCTACCATAAATTGAGGATCACTACTCAAATAAAGTAGGCATGTTTAAAATAAAAAGTGTATGATCTTTATGATATATTTCTAATATATTAATCACATTTTATGAAAAAAAAAGTGACAAAGTCTCTTTAACGATTTGTTACTGATAATTGAAGTCTCTTTCTCATCAAAATTTTTCTATCATCTTAATAAGAACAGTTGTGTTATAGGTGAAAATATAGCCGAGAGATTTTGAATTTCATTTATAGATTTTCATTCAGAGAGAAAACATTTTAAAAGTTTAATTTATACAATTTCTATAATCTTTCCCATATATTTTCACTAAGCATATAATCACATAAAAATATCAAATATTGACTGTATAAACAGAATGCCCAATGTGCGCACTAGGTCTGGTAGATTTAACTCGTAAGAAATTGCTTAAAGGTTTCATCAATTCTTATAAAGAACCCTAGATATATGCAGCTGGAATATGACACTTGCAATGGGCTGCAAATAGAGCTGATGTAGAGATAGATAATTGCAATATTGATTCCCCCCTATCTGCAATTTAAAATATTTACATTTAATAAGATTATTTAAAAAGGAATATACGTTAAATAACATAAAAAGAGTCATTCATCTATACAGTTGGAATATACCATGTGCAATTGGGTGCAAATAGAGCTGATGTAGCGATAAATAATTGCAATATGGATTTCTCCCTATCTACAATTTACAATATCATTGTTATTGTTTATGTTAATTGCATATATTTTATTGTTCAATGCTATTTGCATTTAATAAAGCTTTTTAAAAAAGAATATATATTCAATACCATAAAAAGAACCCTATGCAGTTGGAATATACCACTTGCAATGGGGTGCAAATTGAGCTGATGTAAGGGCAGATAATTGCAATATTGATTCCCCCTATCTGCATGCTGGCGTTAATTGGGTTGGCAATTGGTACAGCCAGGATTGTTATCCCAACTAACTAGTTGGAATAAGGATTATCTTACAAAGTAACGAAGGGTATAGGTGAATTCAACTAACATATAACACTAAATATATAACAGTATATTTCATGATAAAATATCAAATATTGTTTAATATAGGAATCAAAATTAGGTATAAAATGTATAATACCATTTAGATATTTAAAAAGAGTAACATTTTTTAATCGTAAAGATAGAGGCTGCCCCTGGCCGGCATTCATAGTTCTTCAAATTAAAGATACTTTGGTCAATAAATCTTTTTTATTTTTAACGCTTTGCCATATGTTTTAATTTTTGTTCGCTCCTGACGAGGACAAAAGATTTTTGTCGAAACGTCGAGACAATAAAAAAAGATTTAATGGCCGAAGTATCTTTAATTTGAAAAACTATTTTTAAAAATGTATTTATTACAAAACAGACGCTATATCCTATATTTAGGTGTAAATGTTCAAACTATTATATACATGTTTTCAAAATATAATGCAAATCATTTCTCGTATTAGAGGGAGAGAGAGAGAGTGAAACATAATTTACATTTCACAGTTAATTTATTAAGTAGAATATAGTAATGATTATTAAAACACACAGACATATTAAATTATTAGATAATAAAAAAGTATATATTGGATTGAATAAAAGGTTTATTGGCCAATATTTCGGTTGGTTGAACTGTGATATTATAACACTACGCGGCGCTGAGTTTGTTTATACAAAAATGTAATGCCTTGATAAAAGTTGGCGTTCACCCAACCGAAATATTGGCAAATAAATATTTTATCCAATCTAATATATGCCTTTTTATTTTTTAAATCTTTAAGTATGGATTGCTCTATTTTCAGAACGATATTAAATCAAATGTTTATAGTTTTGAGCAATCAATAATGCAGTCCTTCTGTTAGGGTTCTATATCTAGAAAGATGTATGAGCAGAATCTCTGTGATTTATGTTAAGATCAACAGCAAATGGTCTATTCCTTATGTCGGATATTTAATACTGGAGCTAAATCGGCTTAATCCAGTCTTCATGACTGAACTTGATGAATTTTACCTATAATAATGGCGTGTAACTCAATAGCCACAATGTAATCTTTTTATGTGTGATTGAGAAGTTATTTTATATATAAATGTGTGTGAAAATAGTTTTTTTTTGCGCATCCCTAGTACACGTGGTACAGGTCATGATAATCATGGTGGGTAGTTAGCGACTGCTTTTACTGTAAGCGCACTACATGTCTACACATGTGAAAAGCAGTTCGACTTTGCACTTACAAATGCCAGCGCCCCGTTTGGTTACTTGCACTCGCTGGTGGGGTAGGACTTTTGCAAGAATCGGGGGCCATTGGAGCATTTTTTTTTTTTTAAACAGAAAAAAGTGTCCAATGCGGGAATCGAACCCGGGTCCTAGTGGTCGAAAACCAAACGGTTTAACTAGCCTTCCACCGACCCCCCAGTGAAAATAGTAAAAATGTGAAACTGTACTGGGATAAGATGGATAAATTAAGAAAAGACATCTCCTTATCGTGCAAATGAAAGTTACTAATGGTTTGTGCCATCTGTCGAAATAAATCATCTGTGAATTTTATAAGAATCTATATCTTTCAATAAAATATTTCTAAAGTTATCACAAAGATTAAAGAAGTTTGTGGAAAAAGGAATTACATCTCACTACCAATCTATATCTAAATAAGCCAATGTAGGTCTTGTCATCAAGTCGGTACATGGTTTTGAATCTTCCAGAATTTTGAGATTGTTTATAGATAGACATGTCTATATTAGTTTAGAGTTTGTTCAAAGTATATCTATAAACACGCTCGACTCTCTTAAGGTGGGAAAACCTCCCTTTCTGAAGAAATTTGTACAACTATACAACTAAATATATTTCCCTACAATTATCTAGCGTATATCTAGAGACACGCCTCGATTCTTTCAAAGTGGGAAGCCTCTCTTGCTGAAGAAATGTGTACAAGTATACAACTATATATATTTCCTTACATTTTATCTACTTTATTTACTCCTATTAGTATATCTAGAGACATCCTAGTTTTATTTGAATATTTGAGTTTGTTCAAAGTATATATAGAAACACGCCTATAATATATTTGAGCTTGTTAACATAGACTTCCATAGTTTAGAGTTAGTTTAAAGTAGATATGAGTTTAGGCTCCCAGAGCAGCAACGCTAAAACAATTCCAACCTTGCAATTTGGAGCATATTTTTAGCCGGGATTGGCTCCAATGTGGCGTGCTGGATAACTATTTAGGCCTAGCAATAATAAACTCATCCCCGTCTGCTTGGATCAATCCGACGAATTTCATTAAATTTAAGCAAGGCCCCGCAGTAGAGGTAGAATCGTTACTTTTGATCAATCTCTTACTCAATTATAAAACTTCTCTTTCCACTTTTTTAAAACTTTATTCCCAAGATCTTTACTAATTAAACCTTTTTTTGTACTAATTAATCTTCTAATTGGGAAGATTTTTCCATCGTTACCTCTAACAATCCTGATTAGAAGTTGTGTCTGGGTGTTCACAGCCCCACTGTACATCTTGAGAATTGTCATTTTATCTTTCATCTGAAAGTAACTTTATTGCACTAATTCGAAGCCATCTTGAACTTACGAAGGAATTACTCAAAACTTATCATCTTCAGGTTGCGTTCCAAAAAAAAAAAAAAGTTGATGTAATATCTCTACAAACCTGAATCTGTGAGATTACAGACGACCAAACCGCGGTGTATAGGTTTTACGTCTATTTGACGTATTTTCAAGGCGTATTCAGTTGGTCTCCTTAATCAGACTTACCAAATCAATCTATCTATACTCATTATTTTCAACTGGTTCTAAGACTTTGATGTCGTTTCCCTCTTTATCTAGTATACATATGTATTATAATGGCGTCCTCTAGATCATGTTCCTTCAATTTGTATTTTGAGCTGGTTATCATATTGCAGCACACGATTCACCATCCTATCTTCTTGGTAGTTGTTATGTATTGTAAATAATCATTGGTTTCATATTCATAATTATCACAATATTTTATAATAAAAATCCCATATATCCTTAATTGAATCGCCATCCTCATCGCCAGAAATAAGGATGTTATGTTTTTATTTATATTTAGAATAAAATTTGTTCAACACAACACATGATAATTCATTCTTCGGCATATTCTTTTTATAACAACATATAATGATGATAACACAGAATATAAAATCAATGATTTATATACAATAAATAACAGTATTAAAGGTATCGGTTGTCTAACATTACACATGCAGTCCACGGAATTTTCAATAAATATCTCCAACACTAAATCTCGAAATCCTTCATCAATCTGAAGTATTTGTTTGATATCGTCCATGTTTGGCCCCTGTATATAAGCTTAGTCTTTACACTAAATCTTCAAAACACACAGCTATGGATCTAAAGGGATTTAAGTCGGCAATATTAGCTTATTTCTACTAGAAGTTTTAGCAACTGCCATTCAAGATTGTATTTGACATGCAGCCATATAGCAGATATGTAAATGATGTCATATTCCGGCCCACGCAGACATTCCAGCCCATCAGCGACCAAGTAGAGCGCGACATGTACCGGGTCCCATTAGGGCGTCCAGTATCAGCGGCAACCCACGGAAGAGCAGCCATGGAAGAACCTCTAATTAAAAAGCCTACGGCCAATCAGAACCGCACACGCGTATGGCTGAACCATGCCTAGTTGGCCACAACCTTGCCGCCATGCTGAGTGAATGGATAACTTCACCGCAGACTTCCATCTTGATGATGCCGTTTTCAAAGAAGCTAAGACAGATAGGGCTGCCTTGTGGCGCTTATAGAGTAGAGAGTTTTCCTATTTAAAATAAAATTTCTTATTAATATCTTTATTAATTTATGCCTAACTGGTCATGTACTTATTGTTTACGGAAGAGCATACCTCGATGTAAATATTTATATGTAATTCTACTGTTTTAAAAGCTTATGTCCATAGTTTTCTTTAATACCATTTACCATTAGTGCAGTGAAAAATGATGTGTGATGATAATGATAATAATAGGAATATATTAACGAATTCCTATCGCCATAAAAAAAATACTATTATACAATATATTGGATATATATTAATTAATAATTAACATTTTCCACTAGGGAATGTATACTTACGGAAATAAACAATAAATATGTAACAGTTGTGCAAACACTATTCGTTGGGCAGACATTCATTCAGGAAGAATACACGGTGGGTCATTTGAATAGAGACTAGATTGATTATAAAACCTCCAATTACACAAAATATTCCCTTAAATGACCTTGGTACCATTTTAGGCTTAAAATTCTTAAAGGCTCACAATAATCTTATGTGTGGCCAAACATGCAATTAACAATGCAATGTGAATAAAAGATTGGGATCTACTGATATGAATGGTACTACAAGACTCCGCCAAGAAGTAGATCAGGTAATGAAGGCCGAGGTAGTTAGAGTCGACCGTTCATATTCCCAAGGAGGAAAGGTCAAAGGGGACATCAACAAAGGCGTATTGTTCTCCTCTTCTTCCTTGTTGACTTCATCTGCCTACCTTTCAATATCGGAGGCCCTGGCTTCTTAGACTGACTTATATATTGGCGAGCCTCGCTTGTTGACTTCATCTGCCTACCTTTCAATATCGGAGGCCCAGGCTTCTTAGACTGACTTATATATTGGTGAGCCTTGCTTGTTGACTTCATTTGCCTACCTTTCAATATTGGAGGTCCTGGCTTCTTAGACTGACTTATATATTGGTGAGCCTTGTTTGTTGACTTCATCTGCCTACCTTTCAATATCGGAGGTCCTGGCTTCTTAGACTGACTTATATATTGGTGAGCCTTGCTTGTTGACTTCATCTGCCTACCTTTCTATATCGGAGGCCCTGGCTTCTTAGACTGACTTATATATTGGTGAGCCTTGCTTGTTGACTTCATCTGCCTACCTTTCAACATCGGAGGTCCTGGCTTCTTAGACTGACTTATATATTGGTGAGCCTTGCTTGTTGACTTCATCTGCCTACCTTTCAATATCGGAGGCCCAGGCTTCTTAGACTGACTTATATATTGGTGAGCCTTGCTTGTTGACTTCATCTGCCTACCTTTCAATATTGGAGGTCCTGGCTTCTTAGACTGACTTATATATTGGTGAGCCTTGCTTGTTGACTTCATCTGCCTACCTTTCTATATCGGAGGCCCTGGCTTCTTAGACTGACTTATATATTGGTGAGCCTTGCTTGTTGACTTCATCTGCCTACCTTTCAATATCGGAGGTCCTGGCTTCTTAGACTGACTTATATATTGGTGAGCCTTGCTTGTTGACTTCATCTGCCTACCTTTCAATATCGGAGGTCCAGGCTTCTTAGACTGACTTATATATTGGTGAGCCTTGCTTGTTGACTTCATCTGCCTACCTTTCAATATCGGAGGTCCAGGCTTCTATTTATTAGCTTTGTTGTCTTAATTAACTTTTCCTGTATATAAATTTCATTTTTACTATTAAATGTTATTAGCTTAAAAATATCTAATTACTGATTCTATTACTGTTGTTTCTTCATATACCTTACATTTCTGCTCGGAGAATCTGTATAAGACCAAATGGTCGTAATAAAGCTTTTTGTTGTTGTTGCATGTGTAAATATGTTGTCCTCATAAAACGTGTGTACTCGTGTCGTAACATATTGACGCTTGCTATAAAGGTTGATTATATAAAACCATATTTATATATTTTACGAAAAACATTTTAATATGTTTCTTTATTTGCAGGGGTTTGCGAACCAATGAGAGATACAAACAAACAAAGGTTTATAGATGAAGAAAATGAGATATTGTTTGACGTAAGTTTTACTTTCTTGTTTTCCAATGGCTGGATTTAGCCACCAATCGTTACTGGTCGAACTCCGTCAATATCTTCTTCGTCTGCTTGGACGTCGTCTGCCTTATAATACTACGTCAACCTTAGAATCCTTTAACAGACATCCTTTCCTTCTTTCCTACATAACTATCGTAGGAAGAAAGAGATATTGAAACTACTTTATTTCAACGTCCATATAAGATTATATAAGTTTAAATACAGAATAAATATAAATATGAATAAATAAGATTATATAATGATAAATATATATAAAGAGAGAACGTTTAATTATGCCAGAGTCAAAATAAAACTTCATCATTAAGAGATGACATTCTAAATTACGATTATTTGTACCTCAAAAAGAAACATTTGCTATACATAACCATTGCATGCGGAAGAGCCATGTACCGATACAAGTTGGGATTGAAACTTTTCAAGAAATAATCTTTGTCACACAAACTATTTTATTTTTCTCCCACAATATCGCAAATAAAACTATCTATATAGTGCTTAAATGGTATTTTTTTCCAGTTAACATATTTCAAGTTTCTTGAAAAATAATAATCAAAGAATAATTTTTAACGCCTTACCAAATGCTTTATTTTATCTCTACTGACGAAGACAAAAGATGTTAGATGAAACGTAGAGAAAATAAAACTTCATCTGGCCGAAGTGTCTATTTTTAAAGAAATATGAAATCCCCCCGGCCAGGCAGCCTCTATCTATAAGACATTTAAAGTTAACACACGCCTTTCATACAAAACTATTTATGAAAGAGAAAAACAAAATTTAAACTATTCCATCTTTATTATCTATTTAATATTTGTAAGATTTCTACGTGAAAAATTATGACTGATTTTCAAGGTTTGTATTGAGAGAATTACATTCGGGTTTAAATCTTTTACATTTTTTCTATATATATATTTTTTATTTTCCTAAGTTCTACCACACAAATCTCTTTGTATGAAACTAATTATATTAAATTTTGTGTATATATCTGTAACGTTTCCTATTTCGAAATAAGGGATAGTCACAATACTTTTGTGTTTTGTTATTTAATTACAACAACGTTAATCAAAATATATAAACAAAACAAACTTATGAAAAATTACAAAAATAAAAAGTACAGTGTTATTAACTGCTTAACTATGAAGAAAAATCTAAGAATAATAAAATATTTTACATAAATAAATACAAAGCATGTTAAAATTCAATTTGGATTATGATTATTGTGTAACTATAGCGTTTACTTTAGCGTTTATTTATGTAAATATAGCGTTTACTTTAGCGTTTATTTATGTAAATAGAGCATTTACCTTTTTGAAACCTTTTTTCCTTTGCAGAGGGATTGCTTGGTGAATCTCAGTATAAGACTATATGTGTAAATATGAAGAATTTTGTGTGTATGTCAATCAACACACACATGTGCATATACATTCAATAATAGTGAATTTGATCTATATATAGTACCACATACATTTCCGTGGTCAGTATCTATAGATGGTGGCCGCCATTTTACTCTATTTTGCACAATTTAATTAAGCTCTTTGTATCGTCAACTACCAGACCATTCCATTAGATTATCCTTCCTTGGTTCACTACATCTTCATTATTATTCAATGTGTGTCCTTTCACAATGGTCAAAATACCAACGATCCATCCATAGTCTGTAAATTCCCATTCCCTATTGATTGCTTCATTTAAAAGCTATACTCTCTGTTAAATATCCTTTAAATTGAGTGAGCAATAGTTTCCTAGAAATTATTTGAAAAAGGAAGAATAAATAAAATTGAGGTAAATCGTTTCTATTAATTTTGATTTTGCAAGCTGTTAGGTTTTTTTATTATCATTATTATAGTAATCTATATGCTAGGTTTTATTTTTTATTATTATTATTGTATTTTATTAATTAATTATAATTCATATTCATAGAATTTTATTGTTACTTATCATCATTCTTTTTGTTGTTTTTTTCTTCTTCTGTTTTCTTTTGTGTTATAAATACAACTAAATCGCATTAAATCGTAATGTAATTATCTTTTGTTGTGTGAAATAAATCGAATTGTATCGAATTGAGTCAGCTCGTTCTTTCTAGAAGAAACTTCAAAGAAAACGTGCTAACACAAGCTTTCGATAGACAATTTTTCAATTATTTTTGTATACATATCATCTTTATATTGTACATAGAAGTATTTGCCAGTTGAAGAGCAGAAATTTTACTCGAAAGCTTGAAAACCCAAAATTAAAAGAAACTCTTTACCTTAATATCATTTATTCTTTTTTTTTTCAAATCCTTGAAATAGTTTGTCTGTTTATCTGTTCATTGTACACTGATGATTTCTATTGAACCCTAAAATATAAGAGTAAAAAAAATATACATAAATACCTGAAATATTTACGCAATAAATTACTTTTTCCATAAAAAATAGACACTTCGGCCAGTTAGAGTTTTTTTTTCTCAACGTTTGGACAAAAAACTTTCGTCTTCGTCAGGAGAAGTAAATAAAAATAAAGCATTGCCAGATGCTTTATTTTTATTTACTTCTCCTGACGAAGACAAAAGTTTTTGTCGAAACGTTGAGAAAATAAAAAACTCCAACTGGCCGAAGTGTCTATTTTTTATAGAAATATGAATTCCGGCCAGGCAGCCTCTATCTTTAAGATAAATTACTTTATTACAAAAAATAAAAACAGTATCAACAGAAGAATAGACATCCTAGAGTGATTTGATCATACTCCAAATCAAGATTAAACATCCATAATTTAGTAAATTTCGACCCCATCCCCGTGCTCACTCTCAGTTGTAACTTCACCCGTTGAAGAGCGAGAGATTGAAATATCGCGAGATTTTTGTAATAAAGAAACTTTGGGTGCTGCGCTGCCTGGAGTACAGGAGCTCCATCTATGCTTCCTTTCTTGCTGTGATGGATCTGTATAAGACCGGTGTTCTTAATAAAACTTTGTGTGTGTAATAAGGAAACTTTGGGTGCTGCGCTGCCTGGAGTACAGGAGTTCCATCTATGCTTCCTTTCTTCCTGTGATGGATCTGTATAAGACCGGTGGTCTTAATAAAGCTTTGTGTGTGTAATAAAGAAAATTTGGGTGCTGCGCTGCCTGGAGTACAGGAACTCCATCCATGCTTCCTTTCTTCCTGTTGTGAATCTGTATAAGACCGGTGGTCTTAATAAAGCTTTGTGTGTGTAATAAAGAAAATTTGGGTGCTGCGCTGCCTGGAGTACAGGAACTCCATCTATGCTTCCTTTCTTCCCGTTGTGAATCTGTATAAGACCGGTGGTCTTAATAAAGCTTTGTGTGTGTAATAAAGAAAATTTGGGTGCTGCGCTGCCTGGAGTACAGGAACTCCATCTATGCTTCCTTTCTTCCTGTTGTGAATCTGTATAAGACCGGTGGTCTTAATAAAGCTTTGTGTGTGTAATAAAGAAACTTTGGGTGCTGCGCTGCCTGGAGTACAGGAACTCCATCTATGCTTCCTTTCTTCCTGTTGTGAATCTGTATAAGACCGGTGGTCTTAATAAAGCTTTGTGTGTGTGTAATAAATAAACTTATTGCGTTAGGTTTTTGATATATTTTTTATAAAAGTATATAGCAATTTTCTTATATCCGAAATATACATATCAAGTTTATAATATGTAAAATAGTGACGTGTATTATGTAAATTTTGAATGGAATATATTTTATATTAATTTCTATTCTTCAATTTTATAATGGTTAATCTCTCTCAACGTCATATTATAGATTCAATTAGTTTATAAAAGGAATTTTATTAAACTCATTTTTCTTTCCGATTCAAAAGTTCCATTTGAATGGAAGCCATTTCCAACTGAGAGAAATTGGAAGTTTGATTCGAACATTTTTGCTCTTTTCCTTTAAAAATGGCGATTTAAAAAAAAAATCATTTTCCCCTCTCTTCACATTCTCTCTTTAATTCATTAGAATTCTCTCAAAGTTTTCTGCAAAAATTTGCCCGTTGAATTTATCACGCTCCCCTGAATTTTTTGGACATTTTATCGACAGCTTAATTATTTATTAAGCATTTCTTTAGAATAGTTAATTTAGGAAGCAATTAATTTAAATAATTAACACAATAAAGAAAATGTTTTTTGGTGAGTATTTATAAGATTAAAAGTTTAAAAAGGAAACGCGTCAAAACAGCAAATAAATAGATTTAGAATAAAGACTTATCGTCTGATAAGAATAATATTATAATATTAAATCTTTAACATAGGCGTTTGGTGTTCAGCTATTTCTATTTCTATAAATGCTTCTTAATTTAAAAGAATATATTGAAAATGTAGTGATAAATCATTATTTTATATCATTTAGAGTGTGATCCCAGCATAATTAAGTACACATTACATTTATGATCCGTAATTAGGTCTAATCCGAAATAATTCAAAACTATGTAAATTTTTGATCATAGAATTTGTTGGACACCAGCGCCTCCACTCAAGTATAACACGTGACCGGAAGGATGACGTCGCCCCCCCCCCCCCGCTCCTACTGACTGTAAAGTTTTAGCCTAACGACGCTGTTGTTTGTTTACCTTCTACGGAGGATGTAACCTCTTTGTTTCCTCTCTTTCCCTTTTTAATCTTTATATAACCTATGCTTTAATAAATTAGTTAGTGCAAGGCTCTTGTCCTAAGTGTAACCAAGTACCTTGTCTACACCCCTACAAGAGAATTATTTAACAGTATCTTGCTAATGCTTCTTATGATTGTATACAACAACAACAAAAAAGATGACATCATTGCCCTTCTCGTACCTATATATGGAAATATCACTCAACAAAATTGTACAATTTGGTATTCAGAATAATTTCACCATTAAATAGTCAAACTGTATCCTCAATGTATAGGTATTTATAAACCCAACGTTGTTCTGCGTCCACCCCATGACCTACGTGTACTTGGAATCAGAAAAATGAAACAATGGCATATTGATTCCACCCTGTATCCTCAATGTATAGGTATTTATAAACCCAACGTTGTTCTGCGTCCACCCCATGGCCTACGTGTACTTGGAATCAGCAAAATGAAACAATGGTATATTGATTCCACCCTGTATACTCAATGTATAGGTATTTATAAGCCCAACGTTGTTCTGTGTCCACCCCATGGCCTACGTGTACTTCGAATCAGCAAAATGAAACAATGGTATATTGATTCCACCCTGTATCCTCAATGTATAGCTATTTATAAACCCAACGTTGTTCTGCGTCCACCCCTTGACCTACGTGTACTTGGAATCAGAAAAATGAAACAATGGCATATTGATTCCACCCTGTATCCTCAATGTATAGGTATTTATAAACCCAACGTTGTTCTGTCTCCACCCCATGACCTACGTGTACTTGGAATCAGCAAAATGAAACAATGGCATATTGATTCCACCCTGTATCCTCAATGTATAGGTATTTATAAGCCCAACGTTGTTCTGTGTCCACCCCATGGCCTACGTGTACTTGGAATCAGCAAAATGAAACAATGGTATATTGATTCCACCCTGTATCCTCAATGTATAGGTATTTATAAGCCCAACGTTGTTCTGTGTCCACCCCATGGCCTACGTGTACTTGGAATCAGCAAAATGAAACAATGGCATATTGATTCCACCCTGTATCCTCAATGTATAGGTATTTATAAGCCCAACGTTGTTCTGTGTCCACCCCATGGCCTACGTGTACTTGGAATCAGCAAAATGAAACAATGGTATATTGATTCCACCCTGTATCCTCAATGTATAGCTATTTATAAACCCAACGTTGTTCTGCGTCCACCCCATGACCTACGTGTACTTGGAATCAGCAAAATGAAACAATGGCATATTGATTCCACCCTGTATCCTCAATGTATAGGTATTTATAAACCCAACGTTGTTCTGTGTCCACCCCATGGCCTACGTGTACTTGGAATCAGCAAAATGAAACAATGGTATATTGATTCCACCCTGTATCCTCAATGTATAGGTATTTATAAACCCAACGTTGTTCTGTGTCCACCCCATGGCCTACGTGTACTTGGAATCAGCAAAATGAAACAATGGTATATTGATTCCACCCTGTATCCTCAATGTATAGGTATTTATAAACCCAACGTTGTTCTGTGTCCACCCCATGGCCTACGTGTACTTGGAATCAGCAAAATGAAACAATGGTATATTGATTCCACCCTGTATCCTCAGGTCTCGGCCAATCATGACGCAGCAACTTTATTGATGTGAATAGCCAGGTGTTCAATTCTCACAACACTTGTTCCTGTTGTTTCAGAAAGAGTTGCGACTTGACTGTGTACGATCTGGAGTCCTGAGTGTAATGCAATGTTGGATTCGATAAATTTAACAATCTTCAGAGGTTCTCAAATTGGTTATAATATCAATAATCCTTGAATTTATATACACTCTTGGATAAAGCTTAAGGAAGTGGAGTCTTTGTTGTCGACGGTCTTCCATTTTTTAGAGACAGAAGCAATTCTGGTCACATTTGGTTATCTCGTGTGTCTTTAATAAAGATCACTGTGTACCAAACATCTTTCAGAGTTATCGTCTGGATCTCGATATACATGCTAAAAGGTACAATTCCTCAATTTTTTTTCCATGAGTGTGCTCTCGCGAATAAAATATAATATAAATTTCTTAAAGATCAAACATGATAATTTAAAACTTTTGTTTATACTAGTTTTGATATGCAAAGAATTTGTGCTGATTATCTATCATTTCACAATACGCTTAATCAATAAGCTACAGTGATTTAAAAAACAGAAAGAAGGTGGATTGCGAAGGAAAACATGACATGAAATTCATGCCGAAAAACAGAGAGACCCGGGCTCGAGCGAAGCCCAAGAAAAAAGGCTTTAACTTGTTTTTTTATTTTATAGATATTTTTACGACGCTTCACTTATATAATTTAAGCCATATAGTTTCTATCTTCGCCAAATTCTCTTCATTGTTGCAAAAACGAAAAATATTTTAGAAATTATAGAAGATGACAAGAAACTGAAAGAAAACCTCATTTATCCATCTGTCCATGAAAATTTCGTTTTTATAACGATAAAATAATTTGACAGATATCGATACCATGTATGTTTGATTATAAATATTTATATATATTGATTATATATCAGTCACATAAAAATCCCAGCAGTGTATAAAATAAATAGTTCTGATATCGAATTTATAAAATATGTTGGTAAATGTATTTTGTGCTCGTAGAAGACCTCAAAAGTTTGGTTGGATT
This sequence comes from Cordylochernes scorpioides, assembly GCA_030710605.1. Lineage (NCBI taxonomy): Eukaryota > Metazoa > Arthropoda > Arachnida > Pseudoscorpiones > Chernetidae > Cordylochernes > Cordylochernes scorpioides. Next base: position 42,727,950 of record CP092871.1, read on the forward strand.
TGACTGCGTTCTTAGGTCAATAAATTCGCCTCAGCACTAACACCCGGGTAGAAGAGATGGAGGGTTCAGATAGCAATAACATGGATAAATTAGGGACGGCAGGCAAATATCCTAAGGTTTATACATGGCCATATATCATGGAGAAATTATTCTTGAAAGTTATTAATATCTCGCTCTTCTCTGAAGCCAATTATTTCTATATTAATATCTTCAAGTCCGACTTGAAGAATTAATCAAAACAGCTGGGGCGTGGACCATTTTAAAAATTGACTGTCAAGACTCGGGCCATTAACAAATTAAAGTGGAATAAATTTTGGTCAAATTGGATGGTTAATTAAGAAGGTGGGGGACTAAAATAACGTCCTCTCTAATTATACAAATTAATTAATTAAATAAAATACACGCGTCGAGATTTGTTGTGCCACTGCTGTAATAACGTAGACTCGGATTAAGTGTCGTCACATTCTCTCTGAAAAGTAAACTCTAAAACTTGATTGGAAGCCGAGTGGGGAACAAGATCTAGAGTGTGGAGGCTTGTACTTCCAAATTTGTATTCCTTATCTTCAAGAGTTAACCTCCAATGGAATCATAGTTTCACACTCTTTCTAATTGAAAAATAACGCTGAAGTTCACTTCAGACTTTCTCTTTTTCCCTCAGGATAAGCAATTAAGGGAATATCTTTAATTCGCGGAATGGGTTCAATAAAACCTAAAAATGAGCGACTTATAAAAACGAACGCCTTTCCAAGCATACAGGTATATAAAAAACCTTTATTAAGACACACTGGTCTTATATAAGATCTTCTAGGGGATTACAAGATAGAGATTGTATGAATGCCTCCTTAAATGATCACTTTCATATATATAAAAATACATTTCCTGATCTGATACAAGCTCCAGTGAATAGCCACTTCCAAAGATGGCTAGAAAGGTTTTAAGCAAACTCTCTCTTCAACTATATTTCCAAAAGGTCAAATATAACCTCAGCAAAAATATTAGAATTTTGTCGAATGTAAATTCCATTTTTATAAATGAAAAATAATATTTAAATAGTTGATTTATGTATCATACCGATTTTTACTTGGTGCCATCGCGCCTTTTACACCGAAACTCTCATCAAGAGGTATATTTAATTAATCAATTATCTAAAAATGTTTGGTAGTATAATTGAAATACAATTTCTTCCATAGCATTATAGTATTAAGTATAAGTAAAATTAAATATGTTTTTTTTTTTTTTGCTTATCCATAGTACAGGTGGTACAAGCCTTGATAATCATGGTGGGTAGAAGTAGGGGACTGTTTTTACTGTAAGTGCACCACATGTCTACACATGTGAGAAGCAGTTCGACTTTGCACTTACAAATGTGCCAGAGACTCGTTTGGTTACTTGCACTAGCTAGTGGGGTTGAACCTTTGCAAGAATCTGGGGCTATTGGAGCATTTTTGTTTTAATCAGAAAAAAAAGTGCCCAATGCCGGAATCGAACCCGGGTCGTAGCGGCCGAAAACCAACGGTTTAGACCATTCTTCCATCGACCCCCTATTAAATAGGTAGCAGCCTTATAACATAGAACTCTTTATCCTGGTTTGTACCATAGGTACTCAACAAAAAAAAAAATGCCAAAAATATTGAAAAAGAAGAAAAAAACAATGATATCAAACAATGTTAGTTCAAGAAGATGGTATCTTCCTGTTTGAAGCTAGAAGAATTGGACACGAAATTCCCATTTAAATTATGATTGAAGCCGTCCAGCCGGATAATCTGACATGGCGTTCTTCCAAGATAATCTGCCATTTTAAAATGTTTTATTATTAGTTTTGGTGCCATTATGTGCCTTTACAAATTGGTAGATGCTTAAAGGAATCATCTTTGTTTCAAATTGGATTTATTTCGTACATTATGTTATGCAAATCAGAAGTCAATATTCTATTGGTTTGTTGAGGATATTGTGATGTGTTAGATACTAGCGTGAGCATCTTGTGGAAAATCCTGTGAAGATTTTAGAATAGGTTGAAATACAGTAGAACTTGGATAATTCGAGTGTCTTTAATTTGAAAACGTTTTTAATTAGAATATTTATCTTGGCCCTTAGAATTTCCTATAAATACAATTTCCGTTTTTAATTCGAATTTTTGGATAAGTCGATTTTTTTTGGTTCCTTGGGCTTCGAATTACCCCAGTTCGACTGTAGTTTCAAACAAATTTGAGCGTAATTAAATACCTTAAATACAGTAGTCTTCTATGAGACACTGCTTGAATCAAGGCTAAACATGGTCTATTCTGAAAGTGGTCGTTAATCAAAAACTTTGTCATGTTAAGTAAGTCATGAGGAGTCTTAAAACCGAAATAGAGTTTCTGATGAGAGACGACCTCCATGAGAGACCCAGTTTAACCATTTTTGAATTTGCCTCTCATGAGAGACTTCGCTGAATTACAAAATGCTTTAAACAGTTATTTATATATCTATTAAATTAAATAAGATTAGCTTTTACCTTTTCCTTTCATTTTCAGAGGCTCCGTGGTAAATCCATGTATAAGAAATTTCTCTTCCTCCAATTTACACTGAAGTCTCAATTAAGTTTTCCTGTATAAAAATTTCATATTACCATTGAATGTGATTGACTTTAAAAATGATAATAATAACATTGCTCATTACTGATACTATTCCTATTATTTCTGTATGGACCCTACATTTGTGCTTTGGAGAATCTGTATAAGACTCGAAGGTCTTAATAAAGGTTTTTGTTGTTGTTGTATATATCTCTTTAGCAGTCATTTCTCGGTAACAAAGAAGACTGAAGATATTGATTTCTTCTACCTTTGAGCAACACAGCCATTTCACAGATAACCGGCAATCAAGTTTCACTTCTATGCCCACAATGGACACTAAACAGCAGCCCTCTGTTATCAGGGCACAGTACAATACAGAGTTGTTCAAACCTCTTCTTACACAACTACATTACAACCGTCTATAATTATGCACGAAGGAACGTGTGGCCACTTAACATGCGTCGGACTTGTAGGCTGTTGTTGGGTGCCTAGCTGCCTGGAGTATAGGAGCTCCATCTATGCTTCCTTTTTTCCTGCAGTGAATCTGTATAAGACCGGTAGTCTTAATAAATCTGTGTTGTTGTTGTACAACTGTCCATAATCGACAGCCTCCCTAAATAATTTGTCTTGTTCGCTCTGATCTAATCCAATCTCTGATAATATTTTATTGATCAGCTCCAACAGTGTATGGGGGACAATTGCGCCAAGACAAAACTAATTATTAGTATATAGTTTATTATTGGTTTCTTATAATTCAACAAAGGCATTAATTATTATACTTGTTTTTAGAAACTCTATATATAAACAATGTTCATAAAACAGTAAGAGGTATATTTCTTTATGTCTTCTCTATTCTTCAAAAGCTAGACTTTCGATGAGAAGATGTCTAGAACATTCTACATACTATTACCGCAGAAAAAAAACTTGAGATTTTTGTTGCTCCGTGCTTGGTCGTTTTAAAAATTTGAATTGAATTATCTTGGAATAATTTGGGGGGAAATATCATTAAATTGTAGTGAATCTACTATGTGGACGTCACCAATAGGGACATTCATGTTGTGAACCGTTTACTGAGAGAGCTTGTAGCTCCAATACCTCCCGGGTGTACAGTTGGACGGCCCGCTGAGTGGGACGAGGAAATGAGTCAAGGCCGGGCGAGGGATCACCTGCCAGGTAATGAAGGAGTCGTGAGGCGGAACACAATGGCCGCAGGTGTCTGGGGATTATGTGATCGAAGGACGGACTTTCTCCGCGGTGTGTGTGGGACATAGCTCATTATTATTGAGATTCGTCACGTCGGCTCCTATAGAAGGGTTTACAGTACCCAAAAGTTGAGAGAACATTTAATAAAATGATGAAACTTATTATCGGAGACTGCGTTCTATTGTAATAGCTCCTTAAGGATGGATGAATGCAGTACACAAGTACATTAGATTCTCCTATGATAGACCGTCCACACACAAATTCCCGGTTAGTTCCGGTTTCTTCTGGAAAATGTCTTCTATTGGAAGTTAGGAAAGATCAGGACCATTTTATAAAATGTCGTTCTTGGGAGGTCGTATAGTACCTCTCTTCAAGGATATGTAAAACTGATTGTTCGATGATGATGACAATGATGTGGGTGATGCTGGTCTGCGGGGATTTATGAAACCTATTTACATATTAGAGATCTGATTGAAGGGGCTTCTCTCTATACATCATTGGTAGATGGATTAGATCGGAACATCATATTTTTGTAAAGGAACATTTTGCCCAGAGGAAAATGATATGTTAAAAGACAGGCTAATCTCTCTATATACTCGGGACGATAACAAAGCTACAACAATAGCTACCTTGAATTTAGAACGACAGTCTAGAGACCATGGTATGATTCTCATCAGTCCAGGGTGTACTTCAGGACATACACAATGGATTCAAGAAATCTTCAGAATTCGTCACCGACCTTTGTTGGCAGCCACCGAGTATGCAAAGATAGTCGCTAGATAGATAGTTGATTGATAGCGCTTTGCTTCAGTCTATTTTAACGGGAGAGAGAGGTAGCATTTCTTTTAACAGAAATTTATTTTTGATTGCATAAAGGTAGACGCTGACGAAGTGCCGCTCATCAGAATTATCGTCCGAAGGTTCTCTGCAAAGAAAATGCTTCTGTTTGTACGGAAAGTCTTAACATCCCAATTAGATGAACATCCAGATGTTTTCAAGATATTACATCACATTGGCATTGAAAACCAATTATTTCCTTATGGTTCTTTTTGTACTGGATGATTGGATTTAAGACATGAATCAGCTCCAGGTGTTACATCCTCCAGGTAGAAACTTGCCGTTCTTCTGTGTTATCGCAACTGATCCAAATGTGACCGATCGATTTTGACCTAAGAAATAAAGAAAAACATTAATTGAGGATTCAAAATACCTTCAAATTAGATTTTAATTTGAATCTTTAAAGAGTAGATATTCATTTTTAAAAACGCGCTTGTTTTTATGTCCTTTAACTATAAAATCCTCTAAATTAGAAAGGTAGAACTTTGATAGAGTATAAGGTATCAATATCAAATGGAATACTGAAAAGTTTTTAAATTATTTTAGAATATTACCAAATACTCTTTTCGGAACACAAAAATAATCAACAATTGGTTGATATTTATTCCAATAGATGGCGCAAGCATCAGAAACCTATACGATCAGGAGATGACTTTATTTTAAAGCACAAGTACAATTTTACTTTTGTACTATTGTTTTCACATTTAATTGTATCTCAAACGAAAATAAACAAATTGACCAACCATGAAAAGTTTATTGTGTTGTTGTTGTGATAAATACATATGTCGGTATGGAATATGCCTTCCAGATCAGCCGTAGCGCCTCAAATAGTGAACTATATAAATACCGCGACACATTCCACGATCCTATCTCCCAGGGTCCACCTTGAACATTACCAGACCCATCTGTCTTCACTACAACGTAAAAAAAAAAAGACGACCGTCTGCGCTTTTTTAATCCTCAATGAGTCCGAGCAGCTGGAATCTTAAATATAGACTTGACATTTCAGTGACGCCGTGTGCCAACACATTGTTGAGATATGGAACCATGGCTGGTGCCATCTTTATTTCCGCACTCTCGTCTGATGGAACTCACCTGGACTTACCTTGGAGGGAATGTGCAGCCTGCAGGGGAATCCATCGCCGTACAAACTTCTGTCTTTTAATGTTCATTTAGAATATTATTTTAATTACGAAATTTTTAATACAAAGTGTTGTGTCATTGCATATTTGTTCTTTGTGTACAATTTAAATAGTTTTAATTTAACGTATTTGTGCTATAAATAGGACGTATGAATCAAGTTAAGGAGTCCAGTCCAGACTTAGAAATAGAATAGTCTTGTTGCCTTAAACTTCTTTTGCTATTGTAGCTTTTAGCTTGACAAATAAAGAATATTTGTTTCAAGTATAAGAGTGGTTTCGTGGCCCGGAGCGACACGACACAAAGCAATAACGCGCCATATAAATATAACAAATGAAACCATTACGCGCGAATGTTTCTTTTATACATATATCAAACTTCTACTGTCCTTACTGCGATGAAAAAATGAGCCAAGCCCTCTCATATATTTTCATCACAGTAAGGACAGTAGAAGTTCGATATATGTATAAAAGAAACATTCGCGTCTAAATGTTTTCATTTACGAAATCTTTGTATTTTTGTAAACACTTTTAACAATTTTACCCCGAATTAAGAAAACATATTTCCCTTGATCTCTAACTCTTCAGGTATTATTTTCTTCGATTATAAATATAGTCGACTGGAAGTACAACAGCCTTCTTTCTAGTCGCTTGTGGAAATTCCTCGTCTATTAATGAAAACCTTTTTTATTTAAGTATCATTTGGTTTTTACTTGATTTTTTTTTTGTAATGAAAGTACATTGGGCATGACTTTTCAACACTCCGGGCGCTTTCACCAGTTTTATTACGGTACTATTTTCTGATCTTGTTTGTTTTTACTTTTCTGGTGTTATTTGGTTCCGTGAGGTTCGAAAGCTCCTGTTTTATCGATTAAATAATAAAAACAATTTTCACGTTGTTTTTCAACTTTTTGCTATAAGGAGATATTATATAGAAAAAGGCTATTTCTTCTTTTCAATGTGTTTTTTTTAAAAGCAATATGGCCGACTATTTGTCATGCCGATTAATATTCAACGTTTTTTTCTTTTCCAGACATCGCACCTTTTATTACATCAAGTTAACTGGTGAAATAGAAAGTGTTACACGCAGAAAGAACTAGTTGAATTCCATGATATACATGAAATACATGAGTAGGTTATTAAATAGACCAAATGATTTTAAAATAAATATGTTTGGGCTTTTTATTATATTTTAGACATTTTGCATACATAATGTAATCGTTTATATTACATTAATTATCACAGGATTGGGGATTTAGACCAATTGCAAAAATTGCGGCGTTTTATGCTTTTTTTTTTTGTAAAGCCATTAGTTGATTGACACAAAATGTCATGTTTTTCTATAACTACTTTTAGTTGCAAAAATTTCTATCTCTACTAGTGTAGTATGAAATGCCTATTTTTAATATCTCCTAACCAGTTTCCTTTCCTTTTTGTTTATTTCATCCATAATTTGTCTTAAAACCGCTGTCTATGAGACAAAGGATAAGAGAATTCTGATCATTGCGTCTATATTTGAAGGTTGATTCTATATGTAGGTATTCTAACGCTAGAGCCTCAAGTGACAGCCGCTGCGAGCGGACGGAAGTGCTATTGGCATTCAGGGACCGCGGCGTGTTGTTGTCTCCACAATGTCACCACCAGATTTGGACACACCCAAGGCCGTACGCAAATGCAGTGTGGCAACGGTTAGGATGACACACCATACCGCTGGGTCAGCTGGCCGCCAACGTCGCGATAATTCAACAGAACCTTCGTGACAAGTACATCATAGCAATGGGACATTTTGTCCTCCAACTGATGTTCAACCATCCCTTTAAGTCGAAATTAGTTAGGTAAAAGGGAAACGAATTTTCTATATATTAACTTGACGGAAACCCGTGATATCAGAGTGTATTCTATACTTCTGCAGGTCGCCCTTCCTCACTTCCATCCTCCAGAAACCACAAGAAGTCTTGGTCATTGGATCTTCTAATTTCAGATATAGTATCCCCGGGGGTTCTAGTCAATGACAATGATTGTCCAGAAGTTATCCGCCATTCTGACTATGTGTCCAGCCACTCTCTTTCTACCATCATATAGGGAGGATCTCAATCCTTATCCCACGATGTCATCAAAGTTCAACTCTACTTATTTCACTTATTCGTCTCTATAAACTGACCTTTGAATTGTTATTTGGCTCCAAGCCAACTGATTACAATAGCAATTGCAGTTCAGGTTGAGGTGCTAATATTCTTATGTATATTTATAAATAGCTGTAAAACTGTAGCTATAGCTGTAGTATTTTATTAATCATTAATTATTATCTAGTCATCCGAACTCTCCGATACGAATTGTTTTGAAACCATTGTACTTTTTGTAATAGAACTACATTCTCGTTGGGAATCAACCTCCCTGATGATTGACTCCAGCTTTTGTTTTTCTACTTTTAAGGAAACTTGTCCAGACTGGAAGAAAGCAATTTTATTATCTAATCACAGCGGTGGGAAGATGACTGAATCAATAGGTCGTAGAGAGAAATGTCCAGGACTATCCCAGCGGTGGAAAGATGACTGAATCAATATGTCGTAGAGAGAAATGTCCAGGACTATCCCAGCGGTGGGAAGATGACTGAATCAATATGTCGTAGAGAGAAATGTCCAGGACTATCCCAGCGGTGGGAAGATGACTGAATCAATAGATTGTAGTTAGAAATGTCCAGGACTATCCCAGCGGGGTGGGAAGATGACTGAATCAATAGGTCGTAGAGAGAAATGTCCAGGACTATCCCAGCGGTGGGAAGATGACTGAATCAATAGATTGTAGTTAGAAATGTCCAGGACTATCCCAGCGGTGGGAAGATGACTGAATCAATAGATTGTAGTTAGAAATGCCCAGGACTATCCCAGCGGTGGGAAGATGACTGAATGAATATGTCGTAGAGATAAATGTCCAGGACTATCCCAGCGGTGGGAAGATGACTGAATCAATAGGTCGTAGAGAGAAATGTCCAGGACTATCCCAGCGGTGGGAAGATGACTGAATCAATAGGTCGTAGAGAGAAATGTCCAGGACTATCCCAGCGGTGGGAAGATGACTGAATCAATAGGTCGAAGAGAGAAATGCCCAGGACTATCCCAGCGGTGGGAAGATGACTGAATCAATAGGTCGTAGAGAGAAATGTCCAGGACTATCCCAGCGGTGGGAAGATGACTGAATCAATAGGCTTCAGGAGAAAAGCTATTAGAGCCACCACCTCTTTCCAACTCGCCATTACCTCTAATTAATATTCATAAATTTCTACCGCACTTTCTTCAATTAATCGTTTTTATGTTTAATTAGTTTGATTTTAGACTATCGATTATGCAAATTTTATTAATTCTGGAGTAATCATTGAAACTCGTTAAATTGGTTGGCAACGGCGAACTTCCGTCTCCTTTTGCTGCGCTGAGGAGTATTTGGGCCAGGTAGTTTTGGATTTAAACTCGAAAACGGAAAAAATTGAATAATTTTCAAATGATTTAAGAAGAAAAAATTTTATCCATTGAAAAAGAGGAGAAAACTTGATGTACAAATTAAGTATCTTAATGCAAAGTAAGCAAATTTTTTATCTCGCTTTTGTTCTGTAGAAGGTATATTTAGCACGAGTGGCGTATCTTAAAAGCTCACTCTCAATAGACGACCTCTTAAGGAATACCTCTACTAAAAATATCCCTCAGAAACAAGGAAATACATTTATCTGAAATACATCATCATCTGTAGTACATCAAGTACTCTGTAGATTAACACACTATATTGGCATATATATTTATTTTAAAAATCTACATTAAAACTCTCTACAAATTCAATACCTTATTTAAATGAAGGAAGTCAAGCCCGAAAAAGCTTCAAAAATTCCTTTTAATCAAAAAGTTTCGAAGTCACCTTTTATTATTCGTATGCTTATTACAATACCACATTAAACTACATAAATATAACCTATTTACATATTTGCGTATTATATTGCAGTATATAGGTGTATTCTAATATATTAAAATATCGAATATTTATCCCAGAGTTAGGGCGGACCTTCAACCAAAGTTGATCAAGGGAAGGAGACGTTATTGGGAAAGTGCGTCAAACTGCCAGCCATTTTATTAAATTTGCACAAGTCGGGTTGACACGACGGAGTTTGTTGTTTACATTTTCAACTTGAGGGATATCTGCATTCTCTAAATAGCTCACATTGGAGGCGTCACTGGAGATATTTTAACATAGATACTGTACAGCTTGGCCTTATCTAAGTTATATTTAGGAGCTCTCACATTGTGTGATGTCACGGAGCTCCAAGTCAAGAATTTCTGTTCTCTACAACCATTCGCAGTTTGTAACTAAGCCTTTTTATAAGCCGAACTTTTCTTTAAAACCTACTTCAGTCTTTACCTTTAAATTGTTCCCTAAATATTCAATTTCTTTCTATTTGCATATAAGCACAAACAGAATGAAAGAGTACAAGATGTAGAACTATATTTATAATATAGAAATATATATATATTTACCCTAATCAAGTAGAGATACGTTAATGATGCATAGATATATTTATAATTGGATATTTTATTTTTTTTACTCCAGTAGAATTTACATATAGGATGCCCTGTGATATTCTTCTCATTTGATTTTAAATATCCTGGATATAAATTAAATAATACAACAGGTTACTGGAGAGGAGTTTCTTTTTGGAATTAGGTTGATATATTGAATTATTATTATTTGTTGCTTGATTTTGGTATCCATGAGTATCATTATGATATTGTTCTGCAGTCGTGGCAATAATAATCTTGAAAATATAAAGTCTAAAAATAGTTTTGATAAGAGATTGTTTTAATTGAGCTTTAGGATTATATAATAAACATAATTTGGTAAAAGTACTGCCTGACTTAAGGCGAGTAGAACAAGGAAAACAAAAGATTATTTACATAATGTACAAAAGGTTTGAGCCGGCCATTGGGATAAAACAACAACGAGTTTTTATAGGGGAAGAGTGACCTCTGGCGGTCGATTTAGCAGAATATTTGAATCTATGATATATAATTTTAAATAAAATAATATTTTCATATAACATATATATATATTTTTAATAGTGCAGACTGTGCACTTTGCATGTATTGACAAGATGTCAATAAAATATTTTAATTGTCAATTGTCTACAGGAGTACATAAACGACGTCAAGATGCTAACGTTAAAGAACCTCATCTCCACAAACCTGTTGCATTAATTTATATATATATATATATATATATATAACCACCATAATTCTTCACTAATATCATTGGGCTTGACATCATGGTGCGACTACTCACATGAACTGTTGTGTTTATAACACGATCACCCTTTATATCTCACTATAATTAAAACAAGTTTTATAAAAGAAGATGTTCAGGTGATGATGCTCATTGTAAATTCTAATGATGCAATTGTAGACCACGGGAAGTAATGGAAGGTCGTTATTTAAAATCTCCAGTAGTGGGGTCTTTAATAAGCAATTTACAGTTCTCGGAAAATCGCTGTCATAAGGAAAAGACATTGAAATTATTAAAGTGGCATTTAATGGTGACGCTTCTGTAGAAATTTTTCATATTCATCTACTTCAAGACAATTTTCTCTTTTACACAACGTTTTCCAATCTAATTTATTGGAAGTTTAGACCTATTTTACGCTATTTTCACTATTTAATTGTTAGTTAATTTGATAGGGAGATAAGTATTTTGTTTTATTTATAGTTTGTAATTGAATAAAATTCCCACCTATAAGACATTTTGACAAAAAATTGTGTGGAATTTCGTTTTCTTTAATATTTATGATTTTTCTGAATTGTTCACAAATGTTTTATTATATTAGAGGTTTCATAAAAGAAATATAAGTTAAAGATAAACGATATCAAATTTCACTTACCTTTTATAATTTCACATTTTAAACAGCAAAAAGAATGGTATAATACCTTTATTTTGATAATTTAAAACCTTAATATGTAAATCAATGAATGAAAATTCAAAAGAAAAACTTTCTAGAGCTGTTGTTTCGTTTTTTAAAATCCGAATTATTTGAAATTACTTTTAAAATATAATAAGATTTCAGTTGAAGGATGAAGATGCAATCAATCTAGAAATTGAGAAAAAGACGAATATAGGTAAAATTTAAATTGTAAAAACAATTTTAGAGATTTTTCTATTTATCTAACAGATTTATTCAGCTTTTAAAATATTTACAAACACTCTTTAAATGCCATGTGGAAACGGCATTAATCTAATAATTATTTTTTTTTTGACCAATAATACTGTTTCCACGTGGCAGAGTGTTCGTAAACACTTTATAAATTAATTAAAATATATATACCCCGAAATAGTTTTGAATTTATTTTTTACTTCTACAGATCAATATTCTGGTACATTATTGCATTTTGAAATTTCAAATTTATAGATTTTTAAAGGTTGTTTTTCACATAATTTTCATTCTTTGTGCATCTTAACAGCATTTTATAAGACATTCAACAAGTATATGGAGTAGGGTGTGTGTATTTGTGAAAGAAATAGACCACAGACACACAAAAGAAATTTCATGATCAAGAAGACTTCGGGGTTTGATCAAAACAAAAGAATTAAAGGCAACACCGCAAATATAAAAATAAAATGAGAATATTAAAGGCAATACCTCTCTCTTTATCAGTTTGATGTTACTTTGCTGTGATAATACTAAATAAATGTTTAGAACACTCAAGTTTTAATAAACGTATTGCCCTATAGCTCATTTATTTCCTTTTAACGAAAAAGGTTGCAGTGTTACATTTTAATCTTTTGTTAAACTTTTGTCATATAAAATATGACTATGGTAAACTAATTAGTGACAAACACAAAACACTACTGGAGTCACACAACAAATATTGCAATAATTGGTTTTGTAACTCTAAATTGCAACAATTAAATTATACAGTAGATCCTACCATGAGAATCTCCCAAAATAAAGATAATCCTGGTTTCTCTTGAAAGTGGTCAGAATTTGTATTAGATCCTGATAGGCCATTTTAGATTTTACAAAGGGGATGCACAGCAAGTTGCTTCCTCATGAGAGGTGCTATTGTTTTTTCAAATACAAAATGATAAACAAGAATTAGGTTTTTCCAATTCTTCTCTTATTTAGTGATATTAAGATCATTCTTAAACGAACGAAAGAGCTGTAAACCAGAGGAAAGTTGAATAAGTTGTTATTATCAGAGACAGATGGTGTTAGTAAAGTTGTTGCTCTTCCTCTGGGCAGTCATTTTTTATATGCGCACGCGTCAAATTTTGAATGATTTGTAGGATTGTTTTAATTCGGCATCCATTTCAGTGAGTCATTCTATATTGTTTGGGATAATAGCTTATGTCCATAGTTTGATAAAATAGCATACCTAAGATTCCATCCTTCATTTTCACATATATAATCAGAATCGTCCATTACAGTATTAGACCTCTAAAGCGGTCTGTTAGATTAAATTAGTGAAACCGTTGGAAGGGTTCACCACTGGTGATCCAAGCCCTCACACTATTGTTCATCGCAGTAAGGATGGTATGAAGTTTGTTTTGTATGTAAAATAAACATTTGTGATTAATAGTTGTAGTTCCCACATATAGATGGCGCGCTATTGCCTTATGATTAGGCTAAGATGGATAAAGTGAAGGCAATATAGCTCAGTTATTCGCCTTTTGATTTTGAATGGGTAAACTTGAAGTTTTTTTTATGGAACCCTTTCTTCATTCATGACTATAGTTATTTAGGGTTTAACGTTTGGGACATTTTTTCAATATACTATTCAATATAATATTTTGGCTTTTAATCCAGAATTCGAGAAATTCATGCTTGCTGGGCAAAAAGACCATGCGATGAGAAAGTGCCATACCATGCAATATAATTAATATCTTATAGTTTGAATTCTGGCGTCAAAATTCGCTAGACAAAGGTTTTTTTTATCCCTAATACACGTGTTACAGGCCATGATAATCATGTTAGGTAGAAGTTGGAGTAATAAAAAGATAGAAGAAACTGCTTTTACTGTGAGTGCACCACATGTCTACACATGTGAAAAGCAGTTCGACTCTTAACAAAGGTTAGTCATCGAAATGTGTAGATATGTGAATAAAAATATATCTTTATTAGTTGATATGACACTTTCTCATAACATATATATCCAATATATTAATTCAAGTTGAAGACTTCACAAACATTTTTATAAAGGTTTATTGTCCTTTTGACATTTCAGCGGCCCACTGTCGCCCTTTTCAAAAAAGGCTGCGGAGCTTAAATATTATTGAAGTATCGTTTTCTTGTCACAATTATGATATTCTTTATATTCAATATAAGAACAAAGGATATCTTGATCGTAGAACTGAGCGTTGTTGATGGCTTGCGCCATCTATTGAAATAAATATCAACTAAACATTGACTTTTTTATTCCCCAGAGCTATTTTATTTATACTGTTGACCCTTGTAGACAACAAATTGGTCTTAAAAGCTTCCAGATTATATTCTGACCACATTTAGTTACACTCTGGACCACGATTACGAGGGCCAATAGTCCGATATCCCGACGTGATTAACTTTTATTGATTAATTATATTTTTGGTATAAATTAAGAATTAGTTGATATTTATTCCGAAAGATAACGTAAGTCATCAGCAACGTTCAGCTATTTAATCCGAAGAATATTTTGTTCAGTTCTAGCTCACCACCTGAGCTGGCACATTTACCTCTTTGTTATATTTGTTGCCCATATATTCACTAAGAAATTGTTGATGACCAATATCTGATCTTGAAACGGAGCTGCAGCCATAAGCTATAGATTATTCAAGACTATTTGAGCGTCAGTAATCTAACCTTCCTATTAAAGATTTTTATTTTTGAAATAAATTTATCGCCTTTGAAGTCCTGGAAGTTAAAAGAAAACATAAACAACACATATGATGACACATTTCATATCAATATCTAATAAATATTGACTTACCTTTTTATTAAAATTTTCTCCAACCATTCAAGGTGTTCTAGAATATCTTTGTAATTAAGAAGTTATTCTGCAGAATGTCCAGTCAGTATGCAGTCAAAAGTTATTAAATCTAATACTTCCTATCTATTTATTGAATAAATATATCAGCTTGCAATATATTTTAGGGATGTCTCTCAAAGATAGGTTCTTACACGATTATGTATAGTTATTGTAAGTGATAATTTATAGTAATTTACTGATATAAGTGGTTTTAGCAATTTTGACTGCATACTGACTGGATTTGAACATCCTGTATATACAATTATTACGTATTTGCATATGCATCTTTCCATTTACCTATTCATCAAAACAATTTTCTCCTTTTTGACCACCATAACAGATGTGGATAAGTCAGTTCATATGGATATCTCGAATTTTAGGAATTGAGGTTCTGTAGGGCTTCACAGTCTTGCCTTTCTTTTTTCTATTTTTTAAAATGAAGCCTTAAAGATGATTATTTTTCTAAAATATTTTTTAATTTTTATGTTAGCATAGGAAACCTTTTCAGTAGATGTATGCATGTATACAAGGGCATGTATGTCTTGGTATTTCATGCCAGTAGCAAATTCCTTTAGAATGATCTCAATACTTTACATTTAACACGTTCATTAATGAATAGTGTAATTTGCTAATGGGAATTTTTCTCCTTATGAAAACATAACTGTAGAAAATAATGAAATGTCATTAAAGGGGGTTTCGACACTGGATAAATACAAAACAATTATTCTTATGTGGTGGAGCTTGCATTCGTCGCCCCTTATTTTCACCATATGGTTATTGCAACAAGATATGATATTTTATCCTGGATAGGTAAACTATATGGAAAATGTCATGGTTAAATAGAATTTTGATGGATTTTCGCCTTGAATTATTACACGATGTTGACTTCAAGTCACTTTTCGCTTGAAATTGATAATATTTGATCGAAATTTTGATTTGAGAAAACCAAATTAGTTCAAAAAGCCACCTCTCTTGTCAAAATAGAAGTAAAATCTATACGCCAACAAAAAAGACTGTGATTAGTGAAAATATCACAATGCCTGGTTAGAAAAGTTCACCTGATGACCATAGTTTCATACTATAGTACTAATCAATTTATATATCATAGGCAGTTTTGATTTTGAGGTCCACCAAAGGTCTCTTGGAATTTAGCTAATTGGACAAAGAGGTATTCTGTTGACGAATTGGCTATGTCGTTTACTTCTATTCTGAATGAAGAGGTGCTTTTTTAAAAATGAAAAGTTCAATGTCCTTCACCTTCTAGCTAAAAAGTGATGCTAAATTTGAAATGGTACTTCTGCAATATACGCTTCTTTATTGATAATAACAGGTTAGATTTCGTGATATGACACTATTCTACATGCCAAAAAGATTTGATAGATGGCTTGTGGCACTACTTATAATGGTAGACTTTCTCTTGACCCATTTATATACCTCAGTGAAAATGAGGAGAAGCAATAGGAAGTAGGGATATAGAATCAAATATGATATAGACCGTGTCAGCTTCTGGCTGCTATGGTAACCGTGAAAGTCTTCATGGAACCTTGACTTCATGGAATAATGGGGTATTGGTTAAAGCTATGATAACAGCAGATGGAGATATTTTCTTTTGAAGGATCAAATAAATGATAAAGATCAGCTTACATCATAATATGACAGAACCGGTCAAGTTAGATTGCCACAATAGTGGAGAAAGGGGATCCGCTAACTCCCAAGAGCATCGCACCGAGGTCAGGATCATCCAGGCCCAAAATTCCATCATTGATATCTGGACCAAAAGCCTGGAGCTATTCTGGAATGTGGGATGAACCGACAGACAGCAACCTGTATTTCCAGGCTCAAAACTGGCCTTACAAGACCGCTCCTCTTCCAGGATGGTTTAAAGACCTTCCCAAAATGCACCATCTGCAGGACCAAAGAGGCCTCACCAAACCACCTCTTGGAATGAATGGGAGCCTCAAGACAAGAACTATATTCTAATCCTACCAAGATTGTAAATTTAATCCATGAATTCAGTCTCCATGACCTTGTACCTTGTATAATTATACAATAGGATAAAAAAAAAAGGATCTTCTAGTTCTGGGAGAACATATACGTAAGCTACTACAAGATTTATTGTCGATTTATTTTATAAACGTTTCTACTGTCTTTATTGAACCATATGCCACTTAATGAATCAAGTTTTTATTTTTGTCTGTAAATGGTGTCATACCTCGAAACTTACCATTTATTATCAATAAAGAACTACATAGCAGATCTACCATAGTACATCAACAAATGATATGGTTTCACAATACAGAGCAGCTGTGGGCCAGCTAAACCTGAAGCCAATGTTCGGCCAACTTGGCCAGTTTGTGGAACCACAGTATTCCCCTGTGGCAGGGCTGACAGAGGGCGGGGCTTACCTTGGGATGAGATCTCTTGGGGAACGCAACTTTCGGGTCAATCTGAAACAAGGAGGAACGTCACGTGACCGGTCGTGATGTCATATGATTGGAAGGTTAGAATTGGGCGTGGCAAGGTGTGGAGAGAGAAACATAACTTTTATTTTATCTGGCGACATAGCAATTTTTTTTATCTGCCTCTATTATTTTTTGTGACGTTATTTCTTGGCAGACCCCCTCGCGTTTTATTTAATGCGCTTGGAGATACACACTCTCTTTAGAATAGTATTATGAGATCCAATTATGATATCGAAATTAATTACAAGACAAAAAAACTGCTTGCAAGCATATAAACACATTACGATTATTTTCTTGAAAATGGCGACAGTTAATGGTAAAAACGTCAAAATAAACATATTTATCATTTCAAATCTCCTTCCAATCGTATAAATGTGTAGAGTGAGATATAGATGAGTCAATGGGCATATACAATCAATGATATATGGTGAAAATAATAATAAAAGATTGATGTATTTTCAATTCCACCCAACATATAATTCAAATTTATAAATATGATATATATCATACTCTATAAACACCTCTTTAGTAGAATGTGAACATTTCAAATTATTCCTTGTGGATCTCATGCAATAAAGTCCGCTCTGGGCTGAAGAGGGCCAGAAACCATGGCCTCTAGGTGGACGCTTCTCAGGTTTCCAAAACTGGTGTCGTGGCTTTGTCACCGACTTGAGTCGAAAATTTCTTGTATTTTTTTAAAGAGTAACTCTTTCGACGTCACATGCTTCTTTGTAATACGTAGGCCAACTTACAGTATAGGTAGTGACTAATACCACACGGTTTCTGTATCATGTGTACTTGGCATGATCAACAACAATGTTCACGGAATAAATATCAAAGCTGAGATATTCCAAGTGCTATACCAGCACGTTCGAGTAAATACCCAGGAACCTTCTAAATGTTATTCGAACATCTTCTACATATCGTCCCTACAACTGCAAACTATCGAATGTGAAAAATTCAATTTTGAAGGAGAGAGAAATGAAGAGACCATGTGGCCTACCCTCAGTAGAGGAAGGCATTGAAGGAGGGAGAAATGAAGAGACCATGACATGGTCTCTTCATTTCTCCCTCCTTCAATGCCTTCCTCTACTGAGGGTAGGCCACATGGTCTCTTCATTTCTCTCTCCTTCAAAATTGAATTTTTCACATTCGATAGTTTGCAGTTGTAGGGACGATATGTAGGCACGTTGTTTACTTACAGTAGTCGCGAATGACAAGCCACTAGGAATACCATGGCCTGTACTATGTTTACTTGTAAGTAACCACACAATACTCCAGGGAGTTATTCCCACCAAATAGAGGAAACTTAGCTCACACGTCGCCCGCCATCAGCTGCAGCTGGCTGGGCATTACGGATGGCTCCCCCGGGGAATTATGTCGGCCATTGATTTCCAATCGACATCAGACAATGATCGGAGCTATTTCCCTAAATTGTCTTAGAATATGCATTAAGGGTTAATGGGCGGCAGGCACTTCTTCCCTAACGGACACTAGGGACACTTCGGAGAGAAATTACTTAATTTGCATAACTGTTTCCTAATAGATTGTGGCGGACAAACTGCCCATCTTAACAGAGGAATGTTACATCGGGCTTTTTTAACCGTTTAACGACCTCATCGTCAGTATTGCCGCAGACTTGATTATAGATTGAGACCATCCTGGGCGTTTCCTTTCTTTTAGGAACGGATGGTATTGATTACATATAACATTTATTAGAAGTTCATCTACATTCTCTGTAAACACATTAGTATGTTTCATGTTGAAATAGGTATACAAGATAACTAGATATGGATATTTTTACTTAAAAAGAATGTTGTTTGAAAAGCATTCATATTAAGAATTAAAGTGATACCCCTGTCTCAAATTAAATTCCTTATTTTTGAAAAGTTTCAGCGAATATATATTATCTATCATCATCAGGATTAAAAATGAATATAACATATACATAAGTATATTCAAGGGACACTTTTGAGAATTTTACACCTGCTATATATTTTATTTATTTTCAATCCTGCAAAGATTGGGTTAAATTCGTCAAAAGGTTTTAAAATAAAGACTTTATCATCTCTGGACGAGGTTTTCCTTCAATCCTAGACATGGATTTGTTAGCCATTGAACGATTAGAGCAGTTTTCTATTATTGGTGTTTTACAACATGTTAGAAATTCATACTAGAAATATTTTCAGACATATTGTATCACACAAACAAATTCTAATTAATATAAATGATATTTATTATTTTTAATATAGCAGTAATTTATTTTAAAAGAGTAAAAGGCCATTGGAAACTAAAATTCTAACATTTATTTCCGTTGAAGTACAAGACAAGCTGCTGATTTGACTCCTCGGCAACATGTTCCAAGGAGCTCTCCGACTTCCAATATAATCTTATTCAAGGAAAATGACGGATTCAAGGTTAACAGATCTTTAAATAATCGATTGATCTATCAAATTGATAAAATCGCCTTCACAAATTACCATTGAACGTTTTTTTAACACTCTTACATATATGTGGCTCTAAATGTTGTACAGTTTCAAATAAACAATGACTATACTTAAAACACATTTGGTGTATTTCTACTGTTCACAAGTGCGCTCATGTCAATAGAAAGCCTACAATAACAATCACAAGTAATTCAATAAAATTGTCAGCGAAAGAATCAAACTAATCAAACGAATCAGTGAAGCTATCTAGAAGAATAAACTGGGGAAACTACTGGAAGGGCTGATGACCATTGATGAGAGAGGATCTTCTAAATATTTGCCGTTGCAGTAAGGTAGAGTAGGGATATGTCTTTGAATTATGTTGAATATTGAAAATAGAGAGCACGCAAATAGTTTTAAATCTTAGAAAATGTAGTGTATTGTTATTCTTTTAAGAAATGAAATAACAAAAATGTGCTACATAATCAAACTTCTGCCATTTCCAATATAATGGCTATCTTGAAGAGATCATTCGCCCCAGTCGGATATGACGACAGTCAATGATATGGCAGCGTTGGTCAAAATCGACCTTCTCATTTCCCCCATCACAGAATTGATCTTTCTGGGAAATTATTGGTACCCCTCTCTCTCTCGGCTCGATTGCTGTCTCAAGCACTGCCATAACCTCTTTTGTCTTATCCTTCCAAATAACATAATCTACTGGAACATTCTATAATCCCCTCAGAGTTATTTTAATTAAACTATAATGCCAGTTTTTCCTATTTGATTTGCACATTTTGCCTACGTTCAATCGGATATTCTAAAGTAGACACAGATGAACGCTAGTATTATATTAATAGTTTCATCCATATTTTTAATGATCACCTTCCAACATATTGATATCGTAATGTTTGGAAAAAGAAAAGTTTTTCATACGAAAAATAAGAATTTGAAAATATTTCAAACGCGTTGAGCATACCTAATATATATATAAGCTTTAAATAATTTTTTAAAATTTTAAATATAATTTAAACTCTAAAAAAATATGTACATATTTGTAGCCTCTTTTCGAAACTTTAAGATGAATTTTGGCCTGAAAATCGGCCCTACCACTTCATTAGCTAAAAAAACCTTTTTTTGAAAATTCGACCAATTTCGTAATATATTTCTCTCGTAGAATTTTATGAAATCGAAGCCGCCCTTGTACTGATGAAGAACATAGCCTGAAACAATGCTTTACAGGTTGGCTTTTGTCTGAATTTGTTCAAGAGCTGGTGTTGCGGCATCTTCTTTATCACCAACTTTGAGTTTTGTACTGGGGAGATAGATAATATACATTGCTTTTATGAAGTTTTAAAGAGAGAGGTGCCTCTTTTGGTGCGTGAATATCATGTTCTATGTTGTATATCTGTCGTAATATATGTGTTATTCATTGGAATGTTTTACTTAGAAACACAAAGACTGATGGATCGCCTGTCTGATGTAACTTAAAAATGGCGTTCATAAAATAAAGTATCATCAGAAAGGAAGGGTGGCACTCAGAAAGATCGTAAAACAGGTCGTTAATATTAACCAATGTACTTGATTGGACACAACAGACATCAAAGTGCGCCCTCTCTGACGTCACCATCAGCGTTATAAGCTGGGTTTTTCTTAGCAAAGACGACAGGAGCAGTGAGAACAGACTTTACAAAGACAGCACAAGGAACAGTAGCATTAGGTCGCCATGTTGCCCGATTGACCAGCGATCCCAGAACTCTCCCTTAGTCCATCTCACCTTACCGGGTGCTGCCCCCTCTAAACCGAGCTAACGATTCTCCTATGTGTGTGGATTTATCTGTCTTCAGGCTAATGTCGGCTCCACACATGTAGAGAAACAGAAAGGAAACCGAACCCATTTATCCCGAAAACTATCTAGACAAGCCCCCCATGTCATGTAATTAACCTAACGAAATAAACAAAATGTACACAAAATCCAATAAATCCTTCAAATATGCAATTAAAATGGCTGTCAAAACCTGTTATAGATTTACTATTTTCTATACTAAATGTCACAAATATTTATTAAGCCATTACAAATTATCTTGTCACACTACATGGCGTTGTTTAGTTACTACCCTTCCACAAATGTATAGTTTAACTACTTGAATTACTTAAATATGACATTGTGAGACAAGGGAGTGAAAGGTGTGACGTTGCAACTTTTTGTCAAAAGGAAATATAGAAACGGTCAGGTTTCATCAGCTAGAGATAAATAGCAGTAATGTTATTTACCAATTTCACTTCACTATCTACATCAAGATGATGAAAGCTTCCTTGGAAGCTTATGATAAAAGGTGGTTCTATTTATAGCTCGATTTTTTTTCTTTCACTAATAAATCAATCGATGTCTTTTGTGATTACTACATTGAGAAAATATTGGGATGGCCTTACTCATCAATGGTGAACCCTCCCATCGGTTTCATCAGTTTAATTACCCGCTATGATATTGCATATATGCATCAAATATGGCTTTGGCCTGATCTGCTTAAATACCCGGCACTTGAAATGTTTTCTTGGTTAAGAAATTTAACGAAACTATTGGAATAAGTCCTGAGAACAATATGCATAAATACTTGTATATATCGAGTAATGTTCTTCCGCAAAAAAATAAACATAGAAAGGCCAGTTGGGCACAATTAAACATAAGACATTAGCGCGCCTTCTTCATACAAAATATGATATCATTTATAGTACTGGAATTCCCGAATGTTTAGAAGTAACTCTAGCTGAGCTAAATCTTATTTTCTTGAAAAGGAAGTAGAGAGTCACCGAATGTTTCAATTCGGAATAAAAATATGAATGAATGTTCATGCCCTGTGATGACGATACATGTAAAAAATGCGGAACATCATCAACTTCCTAGAAAGAATCGCTCTCCATATCATAACTGAGTACTGCTGAGCCTTACATGGTTGGCATCATTGTTAATTCTAGGAAAGGTCTTCGGTCAAATTCCCGAATATAAAAATCAACGTTTATATTCATTTTGTTAGATGGCCTCTGCAATTAGTAACATTCAATGGCATGATCAGGATATTTAGCCATCAACATGATCTTCTTATATCCTGTTAAGCATCTTTCACAGATTTTTAGGGTAAATCTCCATCATAGAGAATGGAAAGTGATGGCATCTCCTTGTACTACTCCGCAGTTTGACGTCGAGAGGAACGTATTCAGAACGTTCAACTCCCTTCCCTTTATTTGTATTAAATATGAAATATCTTAAATCGTTTAGAATTTTGAAACACACACAAAAAACTTAACGATTATTTTACATTTAACTATTGTAGAATGACATTTGAAAATTATCCCGCATGTGTTTCTTTGGAACGAAAAATCGAAATTTATTTTGAGGAGAAATAACGATTATTTCTAACCTTAGGGATGAAGTATGATAACATATGAATTGTGAAGAGTAATGATAAACGGAAAAATAAAATTGTTCAGGGATGGGAATCGAACCCACAGTGTTACGCTTACCGGGCAGATGCCATGTCCATTATCATTGTTTATCATTACTCTTCACAATTCATGCTATCATACTTCATCCCTAAGGTTAGAAATAATCTTTATTTCTCCTTAAAATAAATTTCAATTTTTCGCCCAAAAGAAACACATGCGGGATAATTTTCAAATGTCGTTCTACAATCATAAGCCGCATTATATTGTATTATGAATTACATTTAACCATCATAACTGATAAAGAAACCCATCTCCAGAAACCTGTATAATTTGTTTAATTATATCATAACTGGTGTTAATTTTCTCCAACGAGTTGTGTTATCTCATATTTCACATGTGCGCAGCCAGAGGGATTTTGTTTACACATGTGAGACAATGGCAGAGTGACGGCGATGTGCTATTCTGGGTAGTGTCATTTCTTGTCAATAGATGGCAGTACGCCAATTACTAAAATTAAAAATGTCCTTCTGCCTATTTCTGCGGGGAAACGATCAGAGTGGGCGATAAGAAATATGAAGTCCAACTCCATTAAGACGTTGGCAAGGAAAAGCCTTTCTGACGTCACGTCGGATCAACTTGCCGGTGCATCGCACAAGCCACGTTGGGCAACCCTTGGGCAACACTATTTACATTAAAATTGGTCTGGTGAGTACAGATATACCGGCACAACATTATTATCCGGCTCACCTCATTGTTTATATCGCTGGTATTGCAGCTGCTGATCTAGTTTTAAAGATTGGGAGTTCAGGTTTGGTTGCATTTTTTTTTTCAGTAAACAATGTAGGGGCGGATTCTATTTAACAGCTAGATTTGTTATTTATAGATTTCACCCTTATGTTTAAATATAACTTTATAAAGTTTTAATAATTATATAATCGAATATGATAATAACAATAAATATTTAGCGAGGATTATAAATATTATGATAACTTAGTTCCCACTTTTAAAATTCGTCTACATCCATAGCCACCGCCGAGATTGTCAATATTCGAGAAAGGGCTAAAAACTCTCAACAGACGACGACTGCAGTTTTCAATCTGTTCTCAATCAAAATCTCTCTCTCGAGAGTATAAGCAACTCAACCAAATGATACTACTTTAGAACACCATTTATTCCTTTTTTGAAATTATATTTAAGAATTATTATATATTGCCACGAGGGGAAAATTAGGAAAGACAAACTTCAGGATAGCACAACAGTTTATTTAAGGCAAGAACAAACTATGAATGATAAACAAAAGATAAGCAATGAGGGAAGTTTACAGAATTTCAAAATATAAACATCGAAAATGATACTCTGTTAATAGAATAATAAATACTTTGCTACAATATGATGATTTTAAGAAGAACCAACTTTTCGGAATTTCATAGAGGAAAAGTTTTCTATCATCAATTTATCTTATTAACATGGCGATTATTTATGGGAAAGATTTTCCATCGGAAGTTTCTCATGTTTTAAGGACGTATGCAAATAAGGTCGGACATTTTAATAAACGTCTTTAATGACGACGGTCCCTCCGGAACAAATTGTCCCACCCCCGTCCATTGTCCGAAGATGGGGAGGGCTAAAAATAAAGACATTGACTAACAATGGGGAAGTTTTTCAAGATGTACCTTATCAATCAATGCACGCAAATAGAATGCCTCTTGTAGAAACAAACAAGTGTCGTCTTCTTCTTATCAATCGCCCATTCAGTTCTTTCTTTCTTCTAACTCTTCCTCTCCCATCGGATAGGGCAGGATGATCATGCTAGAGAGTATTGGATGGACGTACTCACTTTACACCTTAGAGAACGTAAAACTTACTCTATAAAGGGGTTCTTAAACAAAAAAAAAAAAGAAACGCCCTGCCATTTAAGCCTTATTTTTTAATATTTTGTTCTCATAAATTGATTTAAATCTCTTGGACATTAATTAAATAACTAAAAAGGTTTCTGGAGATGAGTTTCTTCTCATTTTATTAAACAGTCTAAAGCTTTCGGGCATCTCTGCCCTTCTACAGGAGAACCTATATAAACAAATAAAACGCCGACTGATGCTTGATTTTTTTTTTGGCATCAGGCGGCGTTTTATATATGTTCTCCTGTAGAAGGGCAGAGATTCTCGAAAGCTTGAAACTGATTTAATAAAATGAGAAGAAACTCATCTCCAGAAACCCTTGGTTATTTAATATTTTGTTCTGAAATTTTTGATATCAATGGAAACATCTATAGACTATAGAACTATGGTTTCTTCGGCTTCAGAGACCGCTACACCGAGGAGGTTTCAGAGACTGCTATTGACAACTACAATGTTCGATATTGATAAAGACTTGCAAAGGCTTGTGTGTGTGTGTTGTGTGTGTGATAAAGACGTGCTTCCTTTATAGGTTACATGATAGGTTAGCGTCAACCATTCGGCAACTAATGAAGATCGCTTCTGTTGGTATTGTAAATTATTCTAAATTTCAGAGAGATGTGTAAATGTGAGTTTATCTTATTTTTCTTTTATAAATATGTGTATAAATAGCCTATAACTCCCGTATTTTAATATATATGTGTGTTACGCTATATTTGTAAAATAATTGCTTTTTATATAAGAAGGTTTCTTACTTAGTGCAGTCGTTTGGTAAAATTTGAAAAAATATTTATTATCAAGTGAAAGTGTATTTGAAACTCTTGAATAAAATACAAAATACAGTTAATATATATAATTAGTTAAGTTGATCTTATATTATTTTGTGTTTGATAAAAATAAGGATTATCACATTTACAGATAATGTTCTTAAGAACTAACTAAAAGAAACACAAATTTAAAAATACAACGGCGTCTTGAAATAACGGTCATAAATTTTATAAGTGATAATTGAAATAAAATAGAAGATTATTTTGAATTTATATAATTTATATATGTTTTAAATTTTTGTCATTTGAATATTGACCTGCTATTGTAAAATTTCCAAAAGAATATTCAATAGAATGAATGTCATTTGCCCAATTACGATCTTCTTAAAACAATATTTGTGGAATATATGGACGTTATTTAATCCATTCACATCGAAGTTCTGTCTTTGATTATCATATTCGGGTGCGCAGAAAGATACAAGTTCACAATCGCGCATGCCTACGATTAAATGAGCAAATAATTGAATAGAAACCAAGCGAATCTAGTTGTAAGCTCTATTGTAGATTCACTTTTGTTTCCATTTAAAAATATTCAAATTTGAGAATTTATTCTATAAATATATGAAATTCTCTCATAAAAGATACGTCTTTTAAAAGAATATCCAAACAATAATTTCGGCACTAGCAGTAATATTTAAACACATTCCATACAATCTAGAACCCTATTTTCTTTATTGTTATGAGCAGTTCGAATTGTACCTACCTTAAAAGAAAGAGAGAACTAAGGCAACATTCTCCCATTATTGAATAAACTATATAGAAACGCATTAATAAATGAATAGAAATATTTCCTACGTGTGAATAAAGTATTCAAAGAGAGAATTCTTTTCACCTCGAAATGTGTTTAAAATTTGAAGAAAGAATTTCAAGTAAAAGCTCTCACTAAATTTGCCCCTCACGTAGTTTTCTCAATTTTATTGTATGATGGTGATTAAAAATGTATCGAAGAGAGGAATGGAATTGAAACAAACGTCGTCTTTGTTTACTTTGGCATTTCTTTCAAATCTTCCATCTTCTCTGTCATTAGGTCCCGCAGGCTAATGGATCACTGAGAGGATTTCTTAATGTAAATGTTACTCTTGTGTGGCGGCTAAACATACTTAGCCATGGGACTATTGTTTGTTAAAGTGAGGATCCATGTTTAGATAACTCTGAGCTACTGTATAGATTCAGTAATGGAGATAAAGGAATTAAGAGATTCCGAATTATATTCATATTCATTCTATTTACTGGATTATATATTCTTTAATGGCCTATTGCTTCTATCAGTGAAATAATGCAATAAGAAGACGCTTTTAAGACTTCTAAAAGACCTAAAATATTAGTCCTTAATAATAAAATAATTATTTTCAATTATCTCATAACTAAGTCTATTAAATTCAACTTCTACGCACATGTTAATAAAGACGATTTGTAAAAGAAACAATAAAATTAAGGTAAAGAGTAATTTTAATTTGGTTTTGAAAGCTTTCGATCAAATTTTCTGCTCTTTAACGGGCAAATACTTCTACTTACCATATCAAGATGATCTTTATACAAAATTCTAGGTAACTATTGCCTACATAAAGACCATTTGTAAATAACTGCCTAAAATTGTTTATTTATATTGTAAAGTAGGAAATGATAAGTAACTTGAAGTCTCGGAGAACAAAAGCTTTATTGCATCTCCGAAGAAATACCAATAATAACTTAATCATAAAAAGAACGATGTTGATAATTTGCTCATTCTTTTATAATGGCCAAAATTTACATAGTCCTTATTTACATCTCACAATATAAAGGAAAAACAAGCTTTAAAGTCACGAAATTTTTAATGGGCCAATTTTTCAATGTAAGACAAGGTTTTAAGTGTTAAGCTATCAATTCGTGAGTTTCCCAATGAAAGATCGGCCCGTTGAAAAGCTCCTTGTTCAGAAGTTTGCCTTTTTTATAAATCAATAAACTAGAAACTCTCTCTTTTTCGAAGGTCTTTAACTCATCATAATTCACATTCCTCATCACATAATCATTTAGTTTCATAGAATAAGGTGGTCTATTTCAATAATAAGGTTGTGGCCGTTGTTCAAGATAATTTCAAGAATATTTCTGATTTGGAGCCCATTCTGATGGGCGCTGGATGGATTTGAGTGGTGTTGTCTGCTCTCTTTGCGACATCATTTAAAGGTGAAGAAATATAGTTTCTCAAAAATGGTCGCAAAGCTCTAATGATCGTTAAAGCGTCCTTTTACTTCAATAATAAATGCTTTAGAAAATGATGATCTCTCAACATTCTTTTCAAATCTGATTTTACAAAGTTAAACAAAATTTGAATTGAACCTCTGAATGCGGCTACGCCGTGCTAAACATTCTGAAATATTTTTGTATATTCAATTAAAAAGGCATATATTGGATCAAAAATTATTTATTTATTTATTTATCAATGTTTCAGTTGGCTTAACGCCAACTATTTTCAAGGTATAACAAATATATATTTTTGTATATATTATAAATTTTAACGATAAGAAAACAATGATTATTAAAATTAAGAGAAAGATAGTGTAACTGAATGTTATTGACTGCCTGCGCCATCTCTAGGAATAAATATGAACTAAAAATAGATTTTTTCAATCCACACAGAATATTGGAAAAATTGCTTATCAGATTCAAGTTCAAGGCACATGCCTCCTTTTCAATTTACCATCCTGGTTACACATGTCATTCTTTTTGTTCTATTTTATAAAATTATTTAAATATTTTAATATCTATATTCTAGTTACTAGAAGTGTGCTATCATACTGCAGGTTAGGTGTCAAAACCTTTTAAAATAATTTGAATTCTTCAGCCTGAAATATACCTTCTAAATAAAACGATATTTGAAAATTAAAAATAAATAAATAAATAAAATATATATATGATGTAATTCCACTATAGATGCGTGAAAAATTAGCAGTCGTTTGTCTCCACCTCAATCATCATCTCTTTATTTTTCAAATCTTTTTAAACAAAAAAAAAAAAAATTACATACTCCATTTAGTTAAATCTTCAGTAAAAACAAAAAAAAAAAAATTACATTCTATCATTCAAAATGTATCATATATATATATATATATACGAAAATATGATAAATCAAATTCTAAAATAATTTCGTATTTCTCGATGCAGACCTAGAAATACAAAATTATTTTAGAGAATTTGATATACAGTCGAACTTGGATAATATTCGAAGCCCAAGGGGCCAAAAAAAATTGAATTATTCAAAAATTCGAATTAACGACGTTTTCGAATTAAAGACGCTCGGATTATCCAAGTTCTACTGTATTTATATTATATTATATTATATATATGTTTTTTTTTTAATGTTCAAATATCGTTTTATTTAGCAAGGTATTTGATGCTGAAGAATGAAATAAAAACAGGCTAAACATCGTCTGATATTTTCCATGGCGTATAAAGACAGGTAAGAAGATACAGAAGACAGAAGAAAGTTGCAGACGATACCTGCGCTTCCAAAAATCGATGCCCCGGATGTAATTAGGCTTCCAACCCAGCTTTATCTCAAATGAAGTTTAAAGCGCATTTAATAAAACTCCAAGTTATCCCTCCATTTGATTAATTCGAAATGGCAGTCCCCTATAATCACGTCGTTTACGGACCTGTCCTAATCTGATTTGCTACTTTTTCTTTCTTTAAGTCATTTCTTTCCCTCTCGCTTGCTCTGTTTTTATTTTGAGCATAGCCTAGCTTTGTTTCCCCAGTTGTTCCCTCTTTTTTTGTACCACTTTTCTTTCTCTTTGATTCTACCTTTTTATAAATGTTTCATATTCTGGAAACCCAGCTTCTTCTTTTCAAAGTTTCATTTAACCTGAAATAGGCTGATAATTATATATTTTTATGCAACTTTTTTTTTACATAACAACATATTTTCCAACATGATAGAGTATCTTTCTATAACACATCAATTAATTACATGACATATGCGCGCCATCTACATTCATAAATATAAACTATCAGTATTTTGTGTGTAGGGGTTTCTCTTCTCTCTATTTAACATAAACAATTGTGTACTGTAACAATGACTAAGCTTGTCCAATAAAAAATTATCATTGCAGTAAGGAGTACGAAATTGTTTGTTTGAAAAATAAGAGAAATATTCGCGCTAGGTTATTTATAATAACGATTAGATTCGATAAGGATAAGTTTCTTTATTTGTAAAATTAATTCGAGCTTTCGGGCGCAAGCTGCCCTTCTACAGGAATAAAAGATACAATTTCAAATAAACATGTATGTACAAATATATATATTTTCTTTAAATGATATCTTGCTCTGGTCTTGTATAGCGTGAGTGGATCACATGCCCGCGTGATTTAGTTTAAATCAAAGAAAAGCCTTGATAAAAGCCTAGGTTATTTATACTTATGAATAACATAGCATTGAAGTTATAGGTCAAAAGCGAAATTTTTACCTCTAATTATTTTTCATCATTTATTCATTACTTATAGAAATTTTATTGAAAAAGGAGATACCTTTACTCCCCGAAGTGTCTTTTTCAAGAAAAATGAATGCTGGCCAGTTAAACTCTATCTCCTTATAAAAACTGGCTTATATATACTCATATCTTATATAGACACTTGTATGTAAACATTTGAAATTGTGTAGAATAAATGGTCTTCATTTTTGAGATAGATGAATTTGTTTTGTTGAAAACAGCCTGAAACGCCTACGTGATTTGCCTCTTTTGATATACCAATAGAGTGTATTTGGACAATATTCTGTGATAAAACGATTAGTTCATATTTATTAGGATAGATGGCGCAGGCCTTCAGAAATTTTGGCTACACATACATAGAGGAATGTTTTTTATCTTACATTTACCACAATGAATCAAGCAAGAGAACACCATGACAGTTTCCGTTGACCCTCCCCAATTATGAGCGATAGGTTCTACTGTAAGTATACCACATGTAAGTGTATGTATAAATAGTTCAATTATGAACATACAAGGCCATTCTAATGCACCAATAATCATGTACTGGAATATACCACGTATAATTTATTGGATCAGTACATAATGATTGGAAATTTTTTCTGCGACTTTTTTTTTTCTTTAAAAATAGACGTTTTGATTATTTTTAAATTGAAAATAATCCCCTCTTTTCCGAAAATTAAAATGCTTATCAAAAAACATACCAATATGCGCCATATAATGCTCTACCACTTTGAGAAAGATTTTAATGCAGCACAGGATCTGAAGGAAACTTTTGCCGAAGGAATAATCATCAAAACGCCAAGTTGAAATCTGGCGATACAAACTTCCAAGATGAAGAAAGAAGAAATCGACCTTCAAAATTGGATGACTAGGCACTTTTGGCAAGCTTAGAAGAAGACGAAATATTGACAACGAGAATGTTGGCAAAGACTTTCAATATGGACCATTTGACCATCGTACGTCATCTCGAAAAGCTCAGAAGCAATATTTGAAGCTGTTGGTGAATATTCTTCAGAATAAACAATTATAAGCTGTGAAAATTCGAAACTATTATAGACGTGTATGATTCTTTTTTTTTTATTAAACAATTTCTACTGCCCTTACTGCAATGGAAAAATTTATGGGAGGGCCTGGTCATCAGTGGTGAATAGTATCGTGAAAAGCTAAAATAGTTTTGAATTTTCATAACAGATGGCGCGCTAATGCATCATAATTATAAGGTGTTTTTCTGAAATAAAGCCGCAATAAAGATACACATGATATTAGGATACATACAATAACCAATTGCATCCCAATTTGAAACGTTTGATATAAATCCTAAAGGATAAAGATGGCAGTCAGCACTTGGACTTGTGTCAAGGATTCCAGGAAATGTCCTCCATCCGGCCTCCACAGAAATTGGAGTTCCACTCCACCGAAGACGGAACAAACGGCCCGATAAAAGAAACTTTTTACTTTGAAACCTTTTATATCGCGAAAGAATAGTTTATGCATACAAAGGAGAATAAGAAGAATTTCCTAAAAACGCACTACCGTGAATGAATAGAACCTTATATAGGCTTATTAAATATCCTTATTTCTCAATTCTATTTAATCTTCTGTGATTATAGCGTCAATTTATATTTCATTATAATTGATTGTTTTTTTTTTTTATTGAGGTAAATTGATTTTAAAATTAAAATTGAGGTAAACATGATAGAAGGCAGTTTTATCTTTTATAAACTCATTAACACAATGCTTTTTATCGATCATATCTACTCAGAAAGAGTAACCTCAGATTGGTGAATATGCCCTAACACCATTTTTTTTGGTTCATTAATATCATCAAAAAATGTGAAAGATCATAAAGGTATAGACTAAATTGTTAAACGGATCAAAACGACTGTTCGAAAGGATGTTTTCAAAGATCCACTAAATTTTTGAATGAGTATAACAAGGATAGAGCAAGATTTTAACAAAAATATTAGAAGATTCACATCTAATTATCCTTGCTAATATTCTTCCCATCATATGTTAATATCTCAACTGAATGAAGAGAGAATAACCCTTTGTTACATTATATCTACCACACATCGTTATATACCTAACTATCTGGTAAAATCCTTGAAAAAATATATATTACCTACATATATCCAAATACATTATTCTATTTGTGAAAAAAAATAGTAGAAAATAATAAAAAGGTCAGGTGTTGATATTAAAAATAAAGAAGGCATATCCTGACCAGGAGCACGTGTGTTTTTTAGCCAAATATCAGGGAACAGGCTAAATCAATTTTTAGTTGAGTTCTGTTCCACTAGATGGCGCTCTACCATCTAAAAAGTACATGTGCTCCTGGTCAGGATATGCCTTCTTTGTTTTTATTATTATATTTTTATTGACCTTTACTTCTACAATCGCAATTTTAAAGTTGAGAAAAACTATCTCGAAGGGTGGCTTCTTTCGTAATAATCAAAAAGAGAAAAACTAGGATATTCATTTTAATTAAATTATATAAATCGGTATTGTTTCTGCTATAATATAAATCCACAAAATTTTTAAGATGGACAATATTGCCACGTGGAAAATTAGGAAAGACAAACTTCAGGATGACACAGTAATTTACTCAAGGCAAGAACAAACTATGAATGATAAAAAAGATAAGCAATAAGGGAAGTTTACAGAGTATCAAAATATAAACATAAAAAATACTACTCTGTTAATAAAATAATAAATACTTTGCTACAATATTGTTGTTATAATACTCTACTCTAGATATGTTTTCATGTAAATAATACAAGTTGATTATTTGATCGTATTCCTTCTGTAAGCGGATGAATCCCCAGGTATCCAAGTTAACAAATGGTTAATGGTGTTGGACAACTGGTATAATTAGCAATTAAGGAGATAACACAATCGGAAGGATATTGGCCGGGGTTGATTCCTGAGGGATTCTTGGTAATTTGGCATCGATAGCTTTCTGATAGTTGGCTTGGTAGTAATGTCCTAGAAATCTTCCTTGTAATAGGCTAATTGGGATGTCTTTAAGATCCTTCTTACTGAATCTCTTTTACATTGTGTGCGTGTGATCTGCATTATACTATGAATATTAACCTATTGTTATATATGTGGAAAAAATAATAGAAAAATAAAATAAAAAGGTCAGGTGTTGATATTAAAAATAAAGAAGGCATATCCTGACCAGGAGCACATGTGCTTTTTAGATGGCAGAACGCCATCTAGTGGAACAGAAATCAACTAAACATTGATTTAGCCTGTTCCCTGATATTTGGCTCTCTCTCTCTCTCTCTCTCTCTCTCTCTCTCCAACCCATTTTATTCATAAATAAAAAAATTATTGTTGTATATATTGACAAATAAAACTTTTTTTTTGAATTGTGTGATGATAAATTGCTATTCTCCATGACCACATTGCCATTTGCAGCCAACCTTTGATAAACATATAAAGACACCAAAAAGAAAAACGAAAATGTCTAAAATAGGCCAATTTGAAAATAAAATAAAGAGTATTTTTATTAAAATTAAAATATTCGTAAAATAATTATTAAATAACAAATAAAATCGAAAATATTAAAATGAAAATGTTGTTAAAGTATGAAATGTTCTCATTAAAGTATAAAAAACTAATTCTACCCTCACTATAAGTATTTACACAGTTCATTCCGAATTGAAAACTATTTACTTAGCAACTTTCCATTCCCAGTAAAACGCTATATCGCACAACAGAGAATACTATATTCGTTTTTCAAGGAAAACCATACAAACATTTTCAAAGAGGGTGATAAGATTTGTGATCTCTGCAAGGAAAATATGGAAGCTGAACTATCTCATTATATCTATGAATGCCAAGATATTAGTGAGGAGAGAAGGACATTCTTTTCAATGGTAGACACCAGCCAACTTAGGTCAATCCAAATGATGTTAACCAGTGCCCAAACAGGCAGACTAGTTGCTCAGGCCCTATATAATTTTTCAAGGCAGTAGGTGTAAAGAGGGAGAAAAGAGAACTTGGAAGCTATTGTTCTTACACCTCAGAATGATGACGAAACATCGAGGGGTCGACCTTTCATATTAAATCTTACTTTTCCTTCTTACTAATAATTGTATATAGTTGCGGAACTACTGGTTTCCTGTGCTGCTCTTTTCCTGATATTGCACCTTGTACGGAGAATCTGTATAAGACTAATGTCTTAATAAAGGCTTTGTGTGTGTGTATAAAAAACTATATATCGGAATGTACAGTAAATTCTGCCCAACTATCAATTATTAATATATTAATTATATTTTTATCTTTAATATATAACTATTATAATATCTTCAGCACAGAAGGAATTAAAATATCAACTTTTTATATTTTCGAGAAATTTCAATTACGCTCTATTTATTTTTCATTTTATTTAATTCAGAATTATTGAGGTAAAATCCAATTTTTGTGGAAATAATTTGATATCCAGAGAGTGTCTACGATAATTACATTGCAATTATAAGAAATATGGGGCTTCTTCAAATTAAATTGGTAAGAAGAAACCTTTGGAAAAGGGTATATTTAAATTTTTAGTTGATTGATTGAAATTAAAGTAAATTCGAAATGCTAATCAGAGGGTTAAAAAGTCGTAAAGAATTCAATTAAAGGAAAGATTAAACCATTGAGTTTTTAAAAGGCAAAAGGTGACTTCAATTGGAATGATAAATTCAGCACTTGACTGGTTTCTCTATCACATGACTTGATTTTCCCTCTTTTTTTTTCTATCATAGATATTTAATTAAACTTTAGAAATTTTTGGAATTATTCATTTGTTTGAATAGGCACACATTTTTATTTCAAAAAATATATAAGAACTTTAGAGTATAAATAAATAACTATTAAAAATAACTAAATATATTTATATTTAATATATATTTCGCGGTATATGATTTTATTTAAAATGATAAACGGCATCTTCAATAAAAAATTCTTCTGCAAAGAAATCACCCTAACCCTATAAATTTATTTAAAGCCATGCCATCAAAATTCAAGGAATTTCTTGGAGTTTATTTTAATAAAAATATCGAAAATGTAAATATTTAAAGTAAAATTTAAGTCGTGGAAGGAAGCCGTAATAATACGAGGGAGAGAGAGATAATCTCGTCTGGGTTTTGACATCAAATACCATCTAGGTTTATTTACATATGTGCTCAACACCTCATATATTCCTAGAATATTTTACATTTATATAGAAACTCTATAATATACATTTTAACCTTTAATTTAGAACGGTTAAAATTATCAGGACATTAAAATATATTCACGGCAAAACTGAGAGAACATTCTATATTTATTGAGAACACACATTCTATATTTATTGTCTTCTGCTATTTTTTAAATCTATTGTTTTAAAAATATTTTTCATATTTTCATATTTAAAAACTCACATAAAGTTATCCAAAACATTGTAAAATTACGATTTATATATATTAAAATGGTTAGAAAACATTTTTAGACTAATCAATATTCTTTTTATAGTTTATATAAAATATTACGATGATATATATTCAACAAAATTGTCTGCATTTATAAATATTATTTGCATAAATTACTCTTAGGAACAATATTTATGGTTTCATATGTACAATTCAAACTTATAACGTCTCTCATTAAGTATTTCGTGTTATTAGAATGGAAAAACTGGTATTGACAATATAACGAGTGAAGATTATGATAGAAATGTATCATTGTTTCCCAATTGAATCGCGATTCAGGAACATGGTAAAAGTCCAACAGATTGGATACATAGACTGAGTATAAGGGCTGAAGACAAGAGATTCATGGGAACAATAGGTTGATAGTGGACACGGAAGAAAATGTTTGTTCAGGACACTCCATTGACCCTTTTTACTACGCCCTGGCAAACAGTGATAAAACGGTAGCCCATCCACACTCAGCCGTCAAATCTCTGCAAATACCTTCAGAATAAAGAAACAACTTTTCAATTCATATTTTTCTCAATTTTAGAAATGTTTGGCGCACTAAAGGTTTAGTGCACCTGCGAACTGGCCCGTGAGATGAGGTACTGGTCTTCAAAGGACTATATATTCATGGTTCAACCATAATTTGGAACCATCTATGAGAGTTTCCAAAAGAGATAATTTCATATTGAAAATATGATTAGATGACGTTGTTAAAGAGTTTTGGCTGTTAGTGGTCGCTCAGGAAGGTATTCTCTGAACAGATTGATATCTCAATGATAGGACTTAAAATTATATTTTGTTTTAAAAACAAGTAAGAATGACTAGATTACATTGACTTTATTCAAAAAGAAGTGAGCTTATGAGCGAACAAACGACTTTTATCGAATGTTTTTTGTCTCATTTTAATGACCAAAGTTGTAGAGTTCAGCTCTATATTCATGATAAAATTGTGAAAAACGTTTAAAATACAAAAATATTTTCCCACAATGAGTTTCTTCCGATTTAAAAATGTTAGATTTCAAGCGATAATCGATTTTCCACTGTTTTATTAAAAAAACATCAACTTTATCTAAACAAGAAATATTTACAAGCTCAGCTCTATATAAGATTTAAACTAAACAGGCTGAGCTTATAAATCAAAAGATATATATATATTCGGATCAGAGAGAAATTTATCTGGCTAAAAAACAAAAAGATTTTGCCTTTAGGAGAAATACTTGACATATTTTAAAGATCTTGAATTGTAAAAAAAAAAAAAAAACTTTTAGTTTTCAGGTTCCATTTAATGGGAGGGTGTTATGATGAAGGGAGAGATGAAAACAACTCCCTGAGAGGCAAATGAAATAATAAGAAATAATCCATTAAACCTGGGGCCAATAATGGAGAGATAGGTCGTTGCCATGGCGACGGTGGGAGGAGTAAGGCGTTGGGAGGATGGCCAGCAAGTCAAACAGCTCCCCCGCAATCTACTGTACTTGGTCTTCTGACCATCTAAATTACGACAACTCCTCAATTAACACTACTGGACTAACTTTCAAGTCAACAGCTCTTCATCGAGGTCCTTGGGGACGACGAAACAAATCAGAAGACTGAAAATATATAATTATTCATACTATAGAAATATTTGATGAGTTTTAGAGATAAAAAAAAGAAGAATTCACACACAACGCTATTTTTAAATAAAACGCACATTTCTACAATTAGTGAACTGAAGAATTGGAAAGGTTTTGCTCATCGTTCGTAAACCTTTCCGGAGATTTCGATAATTTAAACCATCATATCGCTGCAACTATTGTATGCTGATAATGATTATACAGTCTTCTCTCGAAGGTTTAGTTTGATGATGGTGTTTAATGGATCTATTTAAAGATGCTTCTGTGATTATAGAAATTTCATAAATATTGAAATAATAGCGTTGATATATTCCATTCTTAATATACTGAGTGCGCGTTATGTGTATATTGTTTACTTATATTCTCTTTTAAATAAATATATAGGAACATGAGAAAACTAAATGAAGGTTTAGTTTGGTGATGATGTTTAACGAATCCATTGAAAGATGCTTCTGTGATTATAGAAATTTCATAAATATTGGAATAATAGCGTTGAGATCATCCATCCTAAATATACTGTGTACGCGTTATGTGTATATTGTTTACTTTTCTTATAAAGAAAGAGATAGAGGAACGATTTCATGAGAAAACTAAATGAAATGCAATTTGGAGTGAATCTATACAGGGTGGTGGGTCACCAATGTGTCGTGACTGGGTTCCGTGCCATCCCCACGGATTACCGATGGCAGGAAATACCATTAATCCTAAATGGACGATGCCAGGTAAATACGCTATGTGACTCGAACAATTCTACATGTCAGTTTCAATAAATACAAAAACCTTCATTAATGATGATAAAGAATGAGCCTCAACACCAAATTACGACAAATCCCACAGCTTCATGTTGTAATCTTGCTTGAAAATCGACCATATTGCCACTTCACAAGTTTGAACACCTGTTTGGTAAATTCGACCGCGATATTTCATAGCCTTTCTCGTAGGATGTTATGAAATCGAAGCCGCCCCTGTACTGATTAAGCCAAAGCCCGAAACAATGCTATACAGGTTGGCTCTTTCGTCTGAATTTACCAAAACTGGTGTTGTATATGAGAGAATTAATTTTACAGCGGTGTTACAATACCTTATAGCTTCACATTTTGAAGCTATGTACATGTTAGAATGTGTTGAATCTATCTGTATTAATCCATTGGTGTGGAATCACTCATTATTTAAACCTAAATCACTAAACTAATTGTTAAAAGACAGCATCTCGTAATTGGCTTCACCATTATGATGTCCGAACATAAAGTATAAAATAAAAATATAAACAGTAGCAACGCGTTTCTTTATTCGTGCAAAGTGCAAGTTTTCGGAGATTTATAATCCTTCTATAAAGCTTGCACTTTGCACGAATAAAGAAACGCATTGCTTCTGTTTATATTCTTATTTTATACTTTATAGCAATTTTCTCTTCTAATAGCTATATATTCCAAGAATTCATGTACATCGCCAACTCGCGGTGAAACGTCAACCTAACGTAGAAAAGTATGATGAATATATAAAGAAAACAGATTTTTGTGGTATTCAAATATTTCTCGGTGTTGTTTTGGGAATTTGTCTACATCAAGTTGACGCTTCATTGCGAGTTTGCAAATGTTATGCATTTTATTTACACATAGCAATGATGATAATCATATTGTGAAGTGATAAGATTATGAAAAGTCAACTTTGATGTCTGAGAAAGAAGGGGAGTCAACAAGTGATGTCGGGATTGACAAGGAGCTATAGATGGAGTAAGAGAAAT
This sequence comes from Cordylochernes scorpioides, assembly GCA_030710605.1. Lineage (NCBI taxonomy): Eukaryota > Metazoa > Arthropoda > Arachnida > Pseudoscorpiones > Chernetidae > Cordylochernes > Cordylochernes scorpioides. The sequence continues at coordinate 42,767,036 of CP092871.1, forward strand.
AGCGAAGTAAGCAAAATGGTAAAATGCTCACTCTAATATTCAGCATATTGTATAGAATTACTATATTCTGGGTGGTAGAAGTCCGAACACACCAGTCCCTTCCTGGACCCTTGGAATATTCGACCAAATTCTGGTCCAAGGTGATTAACGTGGTAACGGCACCTATTTTCAAATGAAGAGCAAAAAGCAGCAGCTTTACACACCCAATATAGAGAACATTACGACTGCTGTGATAGAGATGCACGGGGACATCTGAGGCTCTTCATTGGACACGACAACAAAAACAACTATATTCTAATTTATCTTTAAAAAATATAAAGTACGCGTATGCTCTCTGGATCTAAGAATTGTTAAACAAAGACATTAGTCTTGAAGATCATTGGTTGATTGAAAGTTGGTTTGGACAAACAGAGCCACGTCAACCAATAATTTGTTCAATTCTCGATGTTTCAGTGGCTCGCTGTCACTTTCTTTGTCAATCTCTGATGAGAGTGATAGCAAGTCACCAAAACGTCAAACAAATCATTGGTTGATATATCTAAATTTGATCCAATATATTAGTGATTTTGATTTCTAAGCGATATTCTAAACCAAGATGGAACAAGATGAAGGCTACAGTTTCCAACGGACCATCTCTCAAGTAATTGCTGCATGATTAAAATGTAACAATGGAAAGCTTACATGTGTAAACAACTCGAGGGCACAATTAAATTGGAAACATTCCATCACGGCTACCTTATATATAGTTTAGTGGGGGTATAGACTAATTAGGTAGATATTTTATAGCTTAATCCCTGCGCATAATTAATTAGTGAACATAAGTTTTATAGAAAATATATATAGTGTTATGTAAATAGGCTTCATAGCATACATAATGATAAGAAATACAGTAGAACCTCCCTGTAAAGAATATCTAATTGAAGAGCCAAATTGTCTTTTAGGGAGAGGTGCCCTCTTACTGGAGAATTGCTACATAGTAAAAATGGTAATTTTGCTAATTAAAACTGTCCTTTGTAGAGAGGTGTCCTCCTACCGGAGAGTTGTTAAATAGTAAGAGGTTGTTCTTTGTAGAGAGGTGTCCTCCTACCGGAGAGTTGCCAAATAGTAAGAGGTTGTTCTTTGTAGAGAGGTGTCCTCCTACCGGAGAGTTGCCAAATAGTAAGAGGTTGTTCTTTGTAGAGAGGTGTCCTCCTACCGGAGAGTTGCTAAATAGTAAGAGGCTGTTCTTTGTAGAGAGGTGTCCTCCTACCGGAGAGTTGCTAAATAGTAAGAGGTTGTTCTTTGTAGAGAGGTGTTCTCTCTTGGAGGCTCTACTGTATAAGAACATAGATTGCACAGTATAGATTGTGGTTAAGAAAATAGGCAGCATAGTAAAGATGGTGTTAAGAAAATAGGCAGCATAGTAAATATGCTGTTAAGAAAATAGGCAGCATAGTAAATATGCTGTTAAGAAAATAGGCAGCATAGTAAAGATGGTGTTAAGAAAATAGGCAGCATAGTAAAGATGGTGTTAAGAAAATAGGCAGCATAGTAAATATGGTGTTAAGAAAATAGACAGCATAGTAAAGATGGTGTTAAGAAAATAGGCAGCATAGTAAAGATGGTGTTAAGAAAATAGGCAGCATAGTAAAGATGTTGTTAAGAAAATAGGCAGCATAGTAAAGATGGTGTTAAGCAAATAGGCAGCATAGTAAAGATGGTGTTAAGAAAATAGGCACAATAGTATAGATAGTGTTAAGAAACCACAGTAGAGATACAACATAAAGCTGCGGGAGGATGATATTAATGCACCAGAAGAGGCAGCTCTTTCTTGAAATGTGCATCAGAACGATGGCACTATTCCATTTTCTTTGTAAAAACCTTCAATAGTGATGATAAAGATTGAGCCTCAACACCAGTTTTGGCAAATTACGATAAATCCCGCAACTCTATGTTGTATTCTTGCCTGAAAATTGGCCATTGCCACTTCACTAGCTTAAACACCTGTTTGATAAATTCGACCGATTTCATAACCCCTCTTAATATGAAAACAAAGCCGCCCCTGTACTGATGAGGGCCAAATCTCTAAACCATGGTATACAGGTTGGCTTTTTATTTGGATTAGACAAAAATTGTGTTGTGTGATTCATTCTTTATCATCAATAGTTACTAGGAAGGATGCACTATGCCATTTTTCTGATGCACATTCAAGGGGAGAGGTGCTTCTTCTGGTACAGTATAGATAATGTTAAGGAAATGACTAACATAGTACATATAGAAAAAAAAGAGGCATCTTCTTATCGTGCAACTGAAAGTTGCTGAGGGCTTGTACCACACTGACCAGTGCCAACAGCCCGAAACGCCTACGTGGTTAGCTTTTCATGTTTAATCAAGAATGAGAATTTGGCCAATTCTGGAATAATTAAAAATCATCGGATAGTTGATGTTTATTCCGATAGATGGCGCAAGTCATCAGCAACTTTCAGTTGAACGATAAAGAGATGCCTCTTTTTTTCTTAATTTATCCACCTTATCCCAGTACAATATCACATTTGTACTATTTTTTTTTTTCACATAGTACAGATAGTTTTAAGAAAATAGGTTGCTCACTATGGATAGTGTTATAGGTTACACAGTATAGCTAGTGTTAAGAAAATAGGTTGACGCGGTGTTTTTTTTTTTTTGCTTATCCCTAGTATACGTGGTACAGACCATGGTAATCATCGTGGGTAGAAGTAGGCGACTGCTTAAACTGTAAGTGCACCACATGTCTATACATGTGAAAAGAGTTCGACTTTGCACCTATAATGGTGACAGAGCCCCATTTGATTACTTGCACTGAACACAGTATAGCTAGTGTCAATGGCAAGGCCTTTATTAAATATCAAGAAACACAAAAGGAGACATTATGTAAGGGACCAATTTAAAAACGGCGGAGGTCACGGGTGCCAGATTTAGAAGGCAATTTTCGTGACAACACCTAATCGAACGTGATTTCGACGATTAACCTTCCCATTTAATATTCATTTAAAACATCACACTTCCCATTTGTCAGGTTTTATCGAGTTTTAGACTCCTGTTCTCATCATATTCCTTGTTTTTTTTTTAGTTTCGAGATTAATTCGATAATATGACATCTTTATCTATGGGTTATTGGCAGAGTGAGATCATCAGAAAAGAATTATGAAAAGAGTCCAAACCCTAGATTCAGTATTGATTTAGTTGAAATTATCAGAAATTTTAAAAATCAAGGAATACACTCAAGCGTCATATGAGTACAGTTAACATATTAGAAAACACTTTATCAAAATTCGAAATTATTATAGACGCGTATGATTCTTTTTTAAAAATAAACAATTTCTACTGTCTTTACTGCAATGGAAAAATTTATGGGAGGTCCTGGCTCATCAGTGGTGAACCCTCCCAGCAGTTTCGACAGTTTAATCTACCATTAAGGGAGGGTTCACCACTGATGTACCAGGCTCTCCCATTAATATTATCCATTGAAGTAAGGACAGTAGAAATTGTTTATTTAAAAAAAAAGAATCATACGCCTCTATAATAGTTTCGAATTTTGATAACAGATGGCGCGCTAATGCATCATTATATAAAACACTTTGTTTTTCATTATATAATTATTACCTCAATTAGTGTTTATAGCGATGATTGAGTTCGCTCATAGAATGTGCGAGAGAATGAATGAACAATGTTCTAGAGAGTCTGTATTTACATATCCCTATAAGAAACACATCAGTAAAGTTTTTTACCAATTAAAATGCCTATAATTTGATTAAGAGTATATTTGGTTAATAAATATTAAGAAAATAGCAGAATACAAGATGATATCCTGCATATAATATTTGGTTACTTTTGCTTGGAAAATCAGAGAAAATAACTCTTAGGTGACTTATACTTGTCTCAATCCGATAGTCAACAAATATACAACTGGATGAATACAATGATATTTGATCATGGTCTTTGGTTTATATAAATTCTACAAGACCGCAGTCACCGTTCGGAGGAGATTAATAGAATCGCCGAATATCGTGGTCCATTTGGATGAGGAAAGCGAAGACTAAAACGCGGCTGATTCCACACTCGCCTTTTCAGTGATAAGCTAACCTATGCACGGCGGATTCTGTGGCCACTGGACATGCGTCGGACCTGAAGGCTGTTGGGTTCTGCCATTCCTGTAGCATAGGAGCTCCATCTATGCTTCCTTCCTGCGGTGAATCTGTATAAGACTGGTGGTCTTAATAAAGCTGTGTGTGTGTAAAAACCTTCAATGTATTTTTAAAATGTGATGGATATTAGAGAAATGATATTCAAATAAATATTGCATGCTCATTTAGTAACAAATCCAAAAATGATTAATACATATATTGTAGAATGCTACGGCACGTCGCTGGTGCTCTGCTCACTTGGCTGGAACTAATTCTTAGGGATCGTAAGTATAACGGTTGCACCCTTCCATTATATATATGGTATATAAAGGTATTATTTAAAATGTTATATAAAGGTATTATTTAAAATGTTATATTAAAATATTATTTTATTTAAAAATATATTTCATAGATAAAATATTCTGTTAAATCGACCGCCAGAAGTCACGCTTTGCATATATATAATTTTGCTATATATAATTATCTTTTTAAAATAGTACAGACTGTGCACATTTGTATGTATTGACAAGATGTCAATACAATTATGTTAATTATGTATAATATTAAAATTGCTTCTGGAAGTAACCAGGAGATTGTATTTCTCTATCTCATTATGAAATTACTGAAAGAGAATAAACATAATTAACATGTCAGATTTCTGGCTAAAACTTTGTAATGCTTTGTGAGGAGCCTTGCCAGAGATTTCAATAAATTCGAATCAGTTTCCCATTAGGATGACATTTATATTGCGTTGTGCAATTTATAATTACTTAAGTCTGTACCATTCAATCTTTCTCTTTTTAATGATAATGTGGACTACTAATTGTGATTTTATGAGCTATTTAACACAGGAAAACGAACATTTTATATAAAATTTAACAACGCGTTTACAATATGAAAAGAAAAAGTTTAAAACGGTAGTATCAGGTGGTCAAATTAAGAAAAAAAAAGCATTTTCTAATCGTGTAACTGAAAGTTGCTGATGGATTACGCCATCTATCGGAATATATATATATATAATATGAATTTATAATTGCTGTTATGCGAGATAATCACAATCCTTTTCATTTTATTTTATATAAATATATGAAAAAAAAAATAAAAAGGTCAGGGGTTGATATTAAAAATAAAGAAGGCATATCCTGACCAAAAGCACATGTGCTTTTCTTGATTTATCAAAAAATTGGGTTAGCCGAATATCAGGGAACAGTTTGAATCAATGTTTAGTTGATTTCTGTTCCACTAGATGGCGCTCTGCTATCTAAAAAACACATGTGCTTTTGGTCAGGATATGCCTTCTTTATTTTATATAAATATGTATATATATTCAACGAGGAGTTATATGATAATATCCGAAATTCCTGATTTATAGAAGTTGTCGATAAAGTTACTAATACAAGTTACTAATACATGTATGAGTTTCACATTACATTCACCATTGAGGATGAATCATATAAACTTTGATAAAAACGAGAGAACCGTACTTTATATTCTGATTCAAATAAGTTGCCATAAGTACCAGGAACTCTTCGAACAAAATATTTAAGAATTCTTGAAGTGACAGTAGAAGTTATGAATCAAGATAGGTTCCATAACTTTTGATAAATTCCTGAATGTATATTTTGATAGGATGAATTGTTGTATGTTAATGTGTAGTTTGTGAAGACTTTACCTCACATCCTTTACCTCTTTGATTCATATTGAAGTTATTTATAATGTCTGTACATTCTGTGAATCAATATAGGTACCGAACAATTATAAAGTATTGTGTCTAGTCCTGGTGAATAGTTTTGAAGCATGACTGAAAAGACTTAATTAATGGGGGGGTCGGTGGAAGGCTGGTTAAACCGTTTGGTTTTCGACCACTACGACCCGGGTTCGATTCCCGCATTGGACACTTTTTTCTGATAAAAAAATGCTCCAATGGCCCCCGATTCTTGCAAAAGTCCAATCCTATCAGCGAGTGCAAGTAACCAAACGGGGCTCTGGCACATTTGTAAGTGCAAAGTCGAACTGCTTTTCACATGTGTAGACATGTGGTGCGCTTACAGTAAAAGCAGTCGCTAACTACCCACCATGATTATCATGGCCTGTACCACGTGTGCTAGGGATAATTTAAAAAAAGACTTAATTAATATATAGATTTAAATAGTGTTATATACAAAAGGATATCAGACTCAAATTATTTTACTTCCGATTCTATACAATATCTGACATGAGGTCTAGATGCCATTCTGATCCATTAAAAGTTTCTTTATTCTTCTGAGAGTCGAGATAAGATTAGGATTCACTGCCGATGCTGTTTTTAGAATATTCAGAATAAATATAAGTGAAAATTCCTGGAAGGTCATTTGGTATTCTGAATATTCATTATTACAGGATTGCGGATATATTTAGTCAAATTACAAAAAATAAATAAATAAATAAAATCATACGACACGTCGCAACTATTTCTATTTACTTGATTAAAGGAAGTTTTCGGACAAACCCTTTTTCAGCTAACCAAAACATATAAATAAGGCAATCGAGAGAAATTATATGGCATTTTTGAAGAGGCTCCGGATGAGGGTATCCAGATAGAAGAAGCAGGTATGATGAAATTAATTTCTCTATTGTATTCTATTTGATCAACAGTGGGTAAATTCGCCAATGTATGTACCTCTGTTATTTTGTGGGAGATGGGAGAATTGGAAGAAAAGTGTAGGTACTGCGTTGGAAAATAAGGTTTTCTATAAACCTTTGTTGTAATAGAACCAGAAATAGAACCAATTTTATAGTCTCTACATTGTGGATATCTCTACAAGTTCAATGGAGACTCCAAAGGTATTGCCTACATTAGAGATATCGTTGCAAATTTTAGAGTTTTCAAAAGTTTAGTCTACATAATGAATGTCGCTTTATGAGTTCTAGATAGTTCCTGAAGGTCTAATCTACATTGTAGATATAGATACAGATCCCAGATATATCCTGGAGGTAACATGGTGTATCAACCTAGGTTGTGCAAATTTGTTATCGGCGATGCAGCGATCGAAGGAAGAATCCCCTGAGGCTCCATTAATTGGCTCGACCTTAGGTTGATTACCTGTTGGATCGACATCTCTGTGTGCGATATCCTAACTGGCCAGTCTACTGGGGTAGCATTCCTACACCGTGGTAGCACTGCCAGCGTTATATAATATCTATTTGTACATTCCAATTGTCTGAACCCTTCCTGCCTAGTGGAAATTTTGAACAAAGAAAATTTGCATAAATCGATTAGATTTTATGACCAGGGCAAAGAATTATTTTAATATAATGATATCAAAACTATAATATTAGTAACCTTTTGTTGTTATGTAGTAGAGAGGCTAAGCTTTCCAGAACACTATCTTCACCAAGCTGATCTGAAATCGTGAAGCACTAAGTGTGAAAGCGTCTGATATATATAGGAACTTCGATTCTTGGTTTACTCATTAAAAGAACACAAACGATTAATTAATAAAGCGAATTGAGCCAAATACTGTTAATTATTTATCTAAAATTTTCATATACCAATCTTGTTTAATTTTGAAAGGATTCATTTCAAATAAAAGTCAAGAATGCTTCTAATTTGAGTAAATAAATTGGGAGCCCATTCACATCCTCGTGTACCTTCCATGTTAGAACTAAGCTCAGAATAATAAAAAAATCGTTTTGTGAGATGATGAAACTATTTCTACTTGGGGTAGATGGCTTGCTGGTGGTATACACCGTCACCAACTGGGATCAGGGATCGAATCCTGCAGTCAGCACTTTTTCTAAAGAATATTTGTTTCAATGGGAAACGATTCTTGCAAAAGTCTAACCCTATCAATGCGTGTAAGTAACCAAACGGTCCTGGGAACCTTGTACGTGCAAAGTCCAACTGCGCTTTCTACAACACTCGACAAATGGTACGGATCCTCTGATTATTTCCCCGAGAGCCGCTTAGAATGTTTGAAGGACTCTTGCTAAAATGTGAATTTTGCAAAAACGGAATTCTAAATAGGATCTCCGATGTCCTATAGTGTTCATCATTGTATCCGATTGCAGTGGGGAAGAAAAAAACGACAATCTTACTTTCTCATCAACGTAACAAGTCAAATCTATTCAAACTTATTTTCTGATTTATTGGCCAATGAAAACTTGGGTCGACTTGAACCACCCATCATCAAAAAGCCGAAAATATCAATAAAAATGAAAGGAAATATGACTAGAAGACACCCAGCGATTGTTCTGTCTCAACACCAAGACTGTGTGATGCTATTAATGCCTTTTTCTCTATGGACTCTTGGACGAATTTATTTAAGTCGAAAGGTCTTAATAAAATTGTCTTTGCTATGACTAGGCCTAAAGTTTACTTAAAGTAAAAAGAAATTTGATTACCATCTACAAGATCAGAAGAAAAATCTATTTCAACTGTGTCATTCAGATACTGATTTTGATGAATGTAACTTCTAATAATAGGAAATTTCTATCCATTATATCTAATAGCCAACACACCAAAGTTCTTCCAAAAATTCCATGTGAAAAACGACTTCTTATAAAAAGCGCATTTTAAAATTATTTATTCTTTTTATAGAAGAGGTTGAAAGGTGTTTTTGTAAAAGTTTTTATATTTTAAAAATATCCATGAATGTATTATGTATAAAATGTGCTTGAATGGAATATTTTATAATAAATATATGACAAGGCACATTCAATGTTGGAGGCACATTTTTAAATCCTCTCGTGTATTAAAAAATATATTTTCAGAGATTCTAAGCGCCTATATTTTATATATATATATCCTTGTGTATATTTTAAATATCTAATAGAATGTTATCTCTATGTGTGTGTGCCTTTATATTTTAAATCAAACGGTAGACGCGTTACATATGTTATGTGTGTGTGCTTTGAACAATTATATAAGAAATTTGTAACCACTAAGCATGTCTGGTGATCTCCTCGCATACCTGTGTGACCCCGGTCTGATCCCTACCAACGCTACAATAAAGTATAAGTATCAAAAATTTCACCAAAATTTGTACAGAAATACCTGCTGGTTGATAATATGCTTAGTATCCACTTCACTGTTAAGTGAGCAACACTAAGTTGGTTTCTACTAGTGATGGCTTCATTAGGTTGTGCTAACCTAAAAAGTTAAATTAACATAGTCAAAGCTAAGGATTATATTGTAAAACTGCCAACAATCAGCAACGTGGGGAGATATGTTTTACCACGAAAGCTTTAGCCTTAGTGAAAACATTTTAGAATGATTTCAAATTGGATTGTATGCTCCATTTAAAAGCTTGCATAATTATATTCAAGCTTTAGCCTTAGTGAAGACATTTTCAAATCATTTCAAATTTGATTGTATATTTGATTGTATGCTCCATTTTAAAATTTGAATAATTGTTTCACTTCAATATGTAATATTGTACGTAAGCCATGTTCCAGATATGGGAAACTACAGTCCAAGATGGAAGTGGAGGACTATGACACTGGAAGATTGCTGTCAAATAAAAGGATAAAAGGATAAGTAATGTTTTGGTTTTATATAGCAAATAGTGCGTTTATTTTTATTTTGCTCCTTTTTATTGTTGTTGCTGTATTCTTGAGTGTACGTTTTTCTGTATATTAAGTTACTCTTACTGTAGGCCCTAGTATATTCCATTTTTGTGTGATAACCCGGAATAGTAACGTTTGTCATGTATTTCCTTGAAATGAAAGAGAATATGGGTCACTAAAGTTTGAAGGAATATTTGTGCCATTTCACGATCATTGTTGTCCTTTTTGAAGGCTTCAATAATTGATGATGAATTACAACATTTGTGTTTATTGTTTAGTATCTTTCATTAGAAACAGCCCTCCATCGACACAGATCTCCAGTGAACTACAACATTGGCATTAGTGAAAACTTCTCCCTATGAAACAAGATTTGAAGCTGTTTTGAAGGCTCGTATTCAGATTTTCTATGTGCATGCCTATATTTATATTCATTATAGTTCAATAAATATAAATATCAACGTATATATAAATGAACATTGGTGATGCTACCCCAAATGTGATAAATTCTCAATTATATCATTATGAAAAGTAAAATCGATCGACATCCTGCATCATTAATACATTCGGTCATTTTGGTATTGATAAAATCTTCTGAATGTAAAATTACAAAATGTCGCCTACTGAATAATTCACTATGAATAGATGGGAAATACTGGCAACCTGGACGATGGGCATTCGAGATATTTGAACCTTTTCTATCAACACCAAAGTATGTTTTCATCCAGATTATTTGGTTTCCAATAGATGCTGGTAATGGCATTTTCAGCGGGCAAATCAAAATTCTCCATTGGCCCACGTTATAAATTAGCTTCGACGTGTCATTCTCCGCACGTAGGAACGTCGATTGGAGCCCTCCTCCCCATTTTAAAACGTCAGGGATAACTTTTATATCTTTTTTACATTCGCAGAGAATAGCTAATGTTGCTCGAATTGGGGAGGAAAATTCAATTCCTATTACTTAAAGCTCTTTATTCCTATATCCTGATAGAAATTTTGATGAAATCTCTCTATACTTGGACATACATGAACATCTCGCTTTATACATATTCAATGCTAAGGGATTACCCAGAGAAATTCAAAAAGAAGAATTAAACATGTGAGTTCGGTGAAGTATTTCTTCTTTCTCTTTCTTATCTCCATTCAGTCATATCAGGGTATAAAGCTTGTTGATCTTGAGACTTTTGATGGTGTCTGCTGGGGATGAGTAGAGCTCATCAATGGATGAGTCAATACAGTCAATAATGTGGTTTGGGGTTGAAGGTTGAGAATTGCACTTAGTACATAGTGAAAACCTTGCAACCATTCTGGAAAGTCATTGTCCGTAGATGACCAGACTTAAGTCTGGAAATCAAAGACTGTTGTTCCCTTTGGAGGACAGAATTGGTGCTTGTCCCTCCTGCTCTGTACCAGTCAAGTCTGGAAATCAAGGGAGGACAGAGAAGTTTGGTGAAGTGAAAGCTGGAAGTATATTCACCGCATTTTTATGATGAAAAACTCATAGAAAGCGAGTTTTTTAAATATGTTCCGGCGATAACTTTTCCCGTCGAATCGCCATGATGGTTTGTACCGTTCACCTCAAGGCTTATATTTCTATCCAGACGATAGATTGCAATGAATCCCTTAAATAGTTGATGCAAATAAAACAATATGAGAGTGAAGGTACTGGATGAAGGATTTAACAATAAGAAAAAACTTTTCCGGATCGTGTAACTAAAAATTGCTGTTGATTTGTACTGTCTATTGTAATTGGCAATGGTCATCGGCAGGTATTAATTTGCACGATCAGAGAGAAGAGAAAGTATTTTGAACAATTTCATCAGTATTACTGTCTATGTTATTGATGAGAACTGTGACCCTTTATCATAACGACACATTTCTTCAGAAGTTCATCTTGATGCCATATATTTCATTTTCTTTTAAGCTATTATTTTATCACCTATATCGATATGTTGTTCTTTTTTTCAAATATTCGATTCTACAAATATTATAATTTATTTTTTAATAGATTGGCGGATAATGGAAAAATGTTTTCTGTTGCTGTTCCAATTTTGATCATTCAAATATTGTAATGAAGAGAGGAAATTAATTTGAAACTTTTCACTAGTTAATAAACTAAGTTTTAAAATTATTTTAAAGCTTCTTCAATTAGTTTTATAGACTTCTAATAATTTTCCCTATCGGTTTTATGAGATTTTTGACTATTAAATAATTACATAAGTAACTATATAGCTATCTATATGACGAAAGATATTTAATAATCTAAACCCAGAAAAATAATTAGGAAGGAAATATTAGAACCTTAAAAATAATTGGAAAGCTTTAAAATGTTTGTAAATCTTCGTATTAAGAAAGTACAAGCCGTTCAAGAATAAGTTTCTTTTGAGATTTTATTCTGTTTCTTAAATTTTCGGTCTTAAACGTTCTTCTACCATTTCTCTATCTCTCGGTAGAGTAAGATAAAATTATCATAAAATGAACTGAATCTATTCATGATTATTTTATTTTTACCCCCCCCCCCCCCTTGTTTTCTTGTAGAGGAGATTTTAGTCTCGAAATCTTAAGAAATCTAATGAAATATCAAAAGACACCTTCCCTGGACGGCTTTTCTATTAAGCTTAATTAAATATAGTGGATTGATATGTTGAAAAGCTTAGTATATTAGCTAGCGAAGTTTGTAATATATATATATGTTGTGGTGTGTTCCAAATTCAGAATTATCATACGACAAACCTTTGTTCCAAGTTTGTCCAAGATAAAGGGAAGTTCCTTCTAACACTGCAAGTGTTCCAGTACCTGACATTAGATGCGGCTCACGTCATTGCATCAACACACAACTATTCCTCTCACCAAACTATTTCTTCCAGTATTGTCCAAACTATTTCTAAAGAAATAACTCCCGGATTCTTGAAGGCTTAGAGAAGAAACTAACTTCGCATTTAAATAACTCTATATAGAAATTTTTACACTCGAATTATATAAAGTAAATGAGTATGTTAAACTTTGTAATCTGAACAAAGAAATTATGTTCTCCATATAGGACAATGTATATGAAATATCTTATACCTAACTATATGATGGCATTAACACTTAGCTAAACACATCAATGGATATGTATCTTGTCTCTTCATTTACATATTATCTCAACATTCACACTCGGCTTTAGATAGAAGACTTCGGGCAGGTTATATTTGATAACATCTAACACCTTTTGGTAAACATTCGATAAATTTTATAACCCCTCTCGTAGGTTGTTAGGAAATTGTAGCCGCCATAGTACTGATGAGGGCTATAACCCGACATTATGCATATAGGTTGGTTTTAGGCTGAATTAGTCCAAACTGGGGCTGTGGCTAATTCTTTATCATTACCATTACGTTCTGTACAGAGGTGATCAACAAAATTCATTGTTTTAAGGCATTTTTAAAGAGAAGAATGCCTCATTTGATGCATCTATGCGGGAATATATATTTAAAAATAAATTAAACTCTCGACTTTAGACTTACCAGATCTAGCAAGATTTCCCGATCTCAGAGTTCATCAAAAACCAAAACAGTTTAAAGATAAAAATTTATTTTCAAGTTGGGACTTGGGATCGTGGTATATTAAATCCAGTAGGTCTTAATTCGAGAATCACCATTATTACTACATATTACCACGTACACACATAAGACTTACAAGATTTAGGAAGAATATTCATGATATTTAGGTATTTACAATGGTTATAGTGAAAATAATTGTTATTTTTAATGAATATTTCTGAATAAGATGTACTCTATTGATATTCGTAATCTATTGGAATTTTTATAACAGACATATCTTCATAATTCTTTAGAAAGGAAAACCTTCTGGAGTCTAAAAATTCAGGAAGACAGGGCGTAAAGCCCATTCTTGCTCAACCCTTAATAGAGTTTCTGCAAATATGGAACAAACCACCAGATCAAAGGCAAGTCTCCAAGATACTTATTCTTGGAGACTTGTTGTTGATTCTGATTGTGAACAAAGCATTATAACCATTTAATGGAACAAACCATGCTATTTTATGGATAATAAGAATCCATTGTATCAAACGATTGGTTGTAAATAAGAGTAATCCAGGGATAAATACCTTATAGATGTTTTTACTACCGATGCTTAAACTTTCATTCTCTTCTACGAGAATATTCCCAAACGAATCCTCTTCCTATAGAGGGACATCAAGATCCGAAAGCTCGAACATTAATATTAAAACATCTATAAGGAACTTATCCCTAAATTATTCTTATTTATAACTGATCATATTGGTCTACAAGGTTGTCCCAAAAGTTTGTAAACACTTGAAAAAAATTGAAATACCAATATTTTTCGCCGTTATGTATAATCACATTGTATTATGTATAAAGTAATTGTATTATGTATTCGCCGTAATAATATTATTCGCAAAGTAATAAGAAAAACAACTTTTTAAGAAAAACACGAACTTTTAGGACAACCTTCTATATTCGTTTGAGGTTTTCCATTTTTGGCGTAAGTTGTATGCATCTTGCCATCAAAGCTCCATTCACTGGCTTCTAGATAAGTGAAAGTTCTGAGAATTAACCATTTATAGTCTTCTCTCGAACAGACATCTAAGAACATCTGTTGTTTTTACCGTTGTGAAGGACACTCACCTTCTTTCCGTCTAATTCGTGCGGGCCGCTGGCGAGCACCTTGTCAACACTTGCAGGGTCTGTAAAGGTAACGAAGCCAAACCCCCTGAAAAACACCACAAAACTCTGGTTACATTTGTGAATATTTCACTAATCATTTGTTATACCGTGAATCTAACTCCTGTAGAATGAAATAAGATCTCACAACAACTAGTAGATTACGAAAGGATTTCTCCTGATCGTGCAAATGGTGCTGGTGGCCCTTTGCCCAACATTTTGCCAATAAAATCTCTTGAATTATCGAGGAAAAGACAAAAACGTACACGTTTGGGACGAGTCTGAAACCAAATGCTATAAAATCTAAGTATTTTCTTTTAAGTATTTTGATGATATTTTGGTCGAAATTTTGCCAGATTACAATAAATTGATTATCATTAATGATATTTAATATAGACAATTTGACAATTAAAATAATTTTATTGTCAATACATGCAGTCAGTCTGCACTATTTAAAAAATATAATTACTATGTAAAATGAATATGGCGCCTCTGCCACCGCTGCAGAGTTTGGTGGGAAATCGCCAGCGGGTCTCAAGTAATATCATGCAATGTAGATTGCAATATAGATGTATATTATATGTAAATATTCATGGTATCTATATTGCATACATATATATCGTATTAAATAATATGAAGATGTATCTCCAATAAGAGAAATATTTCTCTCCCCTACATGGAAATATTGCCGACGTTCTTCATTAAGACTTAAAACAAACAGGAAGGGGGCGGTTATAGGGAGGCGAGAGAAGTTTGTTAGCTCTCCATAAATGTGGAATAACTTCCTACCTAGTTCCCTATCTAGGTAATATACTTCGGGATGGTTCAGGTTTTTTTTTACTTATAAATCTACGTATTGTATAGTATAAACTGTGGGCATCCTGAATACGGAGTTGTAACCCTGCAGCTTTTAAAAATACATTTACAAGACTTATACAATTTGTACATTAAGATATCAATATTCGCTTAAATATATACATACAAACATAATAAGCATTAATAGTAATGATAAATTCGTTTATTTTACCCTATACGGTCTAACTGCTACAGCACGTTTAGACATGTAATGTACTTATAGCATAAGAAATTGTAAACCTTACACACACCATGATTTTCACAAGTTGTAGGACAATTTTAATAGCTTCTTAATCCTCTTTATATTATCTCTAGATAGTGCGTGTAGTAATAAAAATAAACTCTCAGACTAAATTACATATATTCACATACACTATGCAATTTATTTTATAACATTTTATTTACTCTATAAAAAGTGAAGTATTTAGGAGATTTTTTTCCAAAAGGCAATATATCCTTCAACCTTTCTCTTTACGTACAAAACTACTGGTCGATATAAAAACAAAATAAAAACACAGAAAAGTCGACCATCAAATCCTACTCGAACAACAATACCAGCCGTAATGTTCCACGCCATTTATTTACACCCAAACCCACTCAGCTCATAAAAACTTTCTACATTTAAAAACACAACCCCTTCTATAACAATATATTTCAGAATGATCCCCGGAATAAAAAAAGTAAAAAAGCAGCGGCCTCTCATCTCCCAGAAGTTTAGCATATAAATCATATTGCAAATGATTTATGACGAGAGGCTTTTAAAAGTTTGCAGAAGGCCCCTATGGACGCACCCTTATCGCGCGGCCTCAGCCCCCGGGGCCCCCAGGGGCTTGTGATTTACTCCCCACCGTGTCCACCTCGTTCAAAACTCATTAGAACCTTCCTTTATTGTCGTCGGAATGGTTTATTAATTTGCCCTCCATCAGGGGATTTTGTTACATAAATATATCTCCCGCTCACTTTATTTATAACAACATAAATGTTTCCTTCATTGAATTTTTTTCAACTTGTTGTTAAACGGCAAAAATACTTAAAGCCCATCAAGAGGCTACTTGTAAAGACGATCTAAAATTGTGACATTATAATGCTTTATATTTCTCTGGGATAATTATTGAAAATGTGTAAACTATGTGCATTTAAATTCTGAGAGATAAGATTTTTTTTTTTAATTGAAAGGGAATTTTCTCTTTCTTTTTTTTTTCTTAACAGGCTAAAGGGTCTCAATTTACTTTTTTTATCTGAACTCATTTATATTAAATTGTGCTGTATTTATGCCTCTGAATATGTAATCCAGTTTTTGTAATAGCGCAGTAAAATGTGTGCTTGCATTTTCTCCTCAACCAATATTTAGTAATGAACATTGAGGAGTGAGTTTAATCAATTAAGTTTTTTAGATCTTGCTATTGGATTAGAAAATCTACGGTAGTGTATGGTAATGGCTGCCTGACTTAGAAGACCTACAGCGGTACTGGCTGTCTAACTTAGAAGACCTACAGCGGTCCTGACTTAGAAGACCTACAGGAGTACTGACTGCCTGACTTAGAAGACCTACAGTAGTACTGGCTGTCTAACTTAGAAGACCTACAGTAGTACTGGCTGCCTTACTTAGAAGACCTACAGCGGTACTGGCTGTCTAACTTAGAAGACCTACAGCGGTCCTGACTTATAATACCTACAGTAGTACTGGCTGCCTTACTTAGAAGACCTACAGTAGTACTGGCTGCCTTACTTAGAAGACCTACAGCGGTCCTGACTTAGAAGACCTACAGCGGTCCTGACTTAGAAGACCCACAGTAGTACTGGCTGCCTTACTTAGAAGACCTACAGCGGTACTGGCTGTCTAACTTAGAAGACCTACAGCGGTCCTGACTTAGAAGACCTACAGGAGTACTGGCTGCCTGACTTAGAAGACCTACAGCGGTACTGGCTGTCTAACTTAGAAGACCTACAGTAGTACTGGCTGCCTTACTTAGAAGACCTACAGCGGTACTGGCTGTCTAACTTAGAAGACCTACAGTAGTACTGGCTGCCTTACTTAGAAGACCTACAGCGGTACTGGCTGTCGGACTTAGAAAACATAAGCGGTCCTGACTTAGAAGACCTACAGGAGTACTGACTGCCTGACTTAGAAAACCTACAGCGGTACTGGCTGTCTGACTTAGAAGACCTACAGTAGTACTGGCTGTCTGACTTAGAAGACCTACAGCGGTACTGGCTGTCTGACTTAGAAGACCTACAGGAGTACTGGCTGTCTGACTTAGAAAACCTACAGTAGTACTGGCTGTCTGACTTAGAAGACCTACAGCGGTACTGGCTGTCTGACTTAGAAGACCTACAGGAGTACTGGCTGTCTGACTTAGAAGACCTACAGTAGTACTGGCTGCCTGACTTAGAAGACCTACAGTAGTTCTGGATGTCTGACTTATAAGACCTACACTAGTACTATCTGCCTGACTTAGAAGACTTACAGCGGTACTAGCTGTCTGAGGTGGGAAGAACTCGGCCACAGCCGGGTTATGAAACGGTCGTTAGTCAAGAATCACTTTAGCCAGGGACACAATGGGACCTTGTCACAGATCTGTGTCACCACATCTGATTGACCCCACACTCCACTCAATCATTTCTCTCCCTCGTCCGGACAAGCGGTATCCTTTCACACATATACACACGCATACACACGCAATCACATATACCCACACAGACATGCACACACGCACATACACACGCACGCACGCACACAAATGCATACATGGACACACATAACCCTATTCTATAGATCTAGTGCCTCATTAAACGATATTATAGCCTTTCCGAGATATAAATATAAAGACAATCTGAAATAAATTTAGATGGAAATTTTGGCGAGAGGATATTGATCTAAATAAGCATGGGACATCTTTAAATCTGAAAGAAAGCATTCCTAAAAGCGTAAAAATATATATAAAATGTAATATACAAATATCACACACAAATCCTTTTTTAAGTCACCAGTCTTATACAGATTTTCCTCTCTCATTGCCGGCTTGCAGCAAATATCAGGTTTCACATAATAGGCATAATCTATTTGTGTATATAGTATAAATTGAACCCAAATGTATAATTCATACAATAACTTAAATATTTTAAAAGTATTTGAAATAAATGTGATATCTCTCAAGTGCTGAATTGAGATAGATTTTTTTCATTGAACGTTTTTATTTAAAAAACGATATTGAGTTGGGATTCCAAGGATGATGTCTATACTTGAGACATGTTCTAAAAATGCCAATATAATTAGCCAGCTCTTATGTAGAAATTACTGAAGACGAATGTTTGACGAGACCCAACTTCCAGAATGGGACAGAAGGAGGTGTAAACATTCGATTTGTCAAGTTTCTAGAAACTTATCGGATTTTAGAGAACAGGGGAGTTAACAACTTTCCCATGGTAATCCTCCGTCTTTTGGAAATCAATAGGCTCTCGAAGCCTAATTTGCATACCTCCTCCCCAGAATCTGGCCAAGAATGCATTATGCCTTGATTGCAATCTCATCAAGCTATGTGCACTCGGTATTTGTTCGATTGGAGCATGTGATATTTCTATGTAAGCAACTTCTAGCGTTAACATATATTTTCGAATTCATCTATTTACACAAAAATTAGAGTCATTTTTTATTATGAATATATATAGAAAAAGAAGAAGTTTTGAAAGTTTTTGAGGGAAAAATAAAATATTCAAGGTGGAAAGAAGAGAATAATTATATATAAGATAATTTTTAAAAATATGTTCATTTAACCAAAAAAGGGCTATAACAGAGTTAATACAGAGGCTTTGTCATTAAAATGTCATAGATGCTTAACCTAAAAAGAATAAATGAATATGGTTAGATTAGAAATATATATAAATATGTGAAAAGCTATACATATGGTAGTAGATTATATGGATTTAAGTTTTTAAAATAATCTAGTGTGTTTCCATTAGTTTGTGAAAAAAGTAATATTTATAGTGTTGCAATGGTATTTAAAGAAAGATTTCAATGAGACAAGATATTCAACAAAGATAGAAATATCAATAAATCAATCTATAACTATACGGTATTTCCACTGTCGTCCAGAATTGCCGTTACGTTATTGGCTCCTAAAGCTTTGCTTTTAAGCCATCAAAAAATAGGAGTTGGCAAAGTCCAGCTGAAATAACGCTCCAGATATATCCTAAACTTGGGCAATCAAAATAACCTTAAAGTGAACTTTGAAATGGAAGATTAGTTTGCCTTACAACTTCGCAACTTTTCAAACCCAACTTTCTTTTTACTTTGAAACAAAAAGATCGCTATTGAGATGATGAAGTGAGATGGATTTTTTCTCTCTAAGCACCAGAAATGTTGGAACTAACCGATTTCAGCGAGAGAGAAAAAAAGTAAAATATTTCAGAGAGAACTTTTTAAAACTCTGAAGATGAAGCCCAAACTCTATTTAAACTTGATGCAAATAGACGAACCGTTGTATTGTTAATGTAATAGCGAGCTTATGGTAATGATTCTACAAAACATTATACTAATAGCCTCAGGCGGGATGTTGAATCCTATCTAGTTGGCCGCCGCCTCTATTAGTGTTATTTCAACGTAATTTTGGAAACGTTTCATTAGGACATTTTGTTAATTTGAGTTCTTCACATTTCCTGAACCAAAGGATTTAATGACAGTTGTATATTTGGTTGAATATATGAAA
Source organism: Cordylochernes scorpioides (assembly GCA_030710605.1). Classification (NCBI taxonomy): domain Eukaryota; kingdom Metazoa; phylum Arthropoda; class Arachnida; order Pseudoscorpiones; family Chernetidae; genus Cordylochernes; species Cordylochernes scorpioides. Next base: position 42,786,968 of record CP092871.1, read on the forward strand.
TATAAATTTTAAAACAACACCATCATAGTAGTCAGTAGAGGAATGACACAAATTGCCGATTTTTGACAACAACGACCCAGTGGTATGGTATTATTAGTCTGCCTAAGAAATATTAACACAGCGCAACACATTTGCCATGTATAACTGAACAACCATTGTGCTTTAAATAGAGACTAAAGGGGATCCTACTTTTATTGCTGATGCCACCCCACACCATGAAGCAATTGGGTCTTGATGTAGGTCTTTACCCTATACAGTCCTGATAGGATCTTTCTTGGGACCTACGTCTAACATGTATCCTGCCGTCATCAACTCCCAAACTGAATATTAATTAGTCATGAAAAAATACAGAATGTTTTCTTGAGCCTAAAAACACGTCTCTCTTCACACCAGCTGAGTCTGTCGCTTCTGTATGTGGCAGAGAGAGGAATTCTTAATAAAGGCCGGTGACTACGGAGTTCTACTTCGATAAGACGGTTATTAATGGTGTTCAGAGATGGTCTAGATTCATTCTGCACATGTAGAGTTGCTTGAATCATTGGTACAGTTGTTGTCCTGTCTGCTACAACCATCCTTCAAATCCTCCTATCAAAGTTAATCATATCCAAATTGCCATATTATGTTGAATCACTCAGAGAAAGGTTGGAATTCAGTCATTTCACGATCTAAACATTATTTTTTGGCAAAGAAACAATAAGTCAAATTCAAGTTGAAATTGGACGATTCGTACTTCGAAGATAAAGAAGGAAGAAATCGATCATCCAATTTAAACGATCAGACACTTTTAGCAGACGAGGACAAGGACAAAACGACAATGTTGGCCGAGGACTTCAATGTTGACCATTCGGGCATCGTTCGTCGTCTGAAAAGGTTCGTTAAGCAGTAATTTAATCAGATGATGAATATGTCCCGGAATAATAATTTAAATATTATTTATAAAAAAAAAACAGAAATAATTAGGCCTCGACTAAATAAATAAATACAAAGGTTATGTAGGACTATGTATCTACTTTAGAATGGAAGTTTTATATAAGATGTAACCATCCTGAGTGAACAAAAAAAAAACGGTGAAAGTCCTGCCAACTCAGCAATGGACGTTCTACCCAAAGCGGAAGAAGTATTGTGTTGCATAACTCAACCTCCATATTTCCATGTTGGCTCGCGGCCTAGGACAGTCCTTTGTTTGTCTCTTCCGTGTCTAGTTGTAAAATGTCCCACACCGCTAGTTGTAATTATAAGTGACAACAAGACACCCGTGAGATTAAGTCTATTCGTTAGATAAAAGAACAGACATTCATCTGTGAAATGAGAGAAAAACTCTTTTCAAAATATTTCGAGGGGTTGCTCCCTCTTTATCAATTTATTTTTATTGTACAAAAACTTCAATGTGATTTACAAACTCGTGTAGGTCATATGGAAACAATTTTAGCACCAGTCAAAATTGGATAAAGTTGAACATTTTTGAAAAAGGAGAAAAATGTTATGGAGAGTAAAGAATTTGTGGAATTTCAAACATCTTTCAAATTTCTACGATCCTTTCTGCGATGTAAAAATATTGAGAGGGCTTGGGTCATCAGTGGTGAACCCTCTCAGCGGTTGAGCCATTTTAATCTACCAGACTGCTTCTTAGAGCTCTAATGCTTTATTGGATCATTCTTCTTATATATGCTGCAATGAAGGGTGGAATCTTAGAAATGGTATTCAATCAAACTATGTATATAATCTCTTAGTAATTATTGTCATCTTGTTAAAATCCTGTACACAACAGCTCTAAATGAGCATCATTCAAGAAAGGAATACTACTATTGATAGTTTTTTATGTTGTCAATTTTGTTAACTAAGCAGATTATCGTTCTCTTGTTGAATTATACATTTTTGTAGAGTTCATAAGTTCGGCATCACAAACTCATCCCTCTTTAATTTTAACAAAATCACACCTAGAAGCTTATTCAGGTTCTTCCCTGCTCTTCGACAAAATCAATAAAGGGCTAGGTTTCTTTTAACAATTCTTTTTGAAAGAAACCTAGCCCTAGATACCTTATTGAATTTGTCAAAGTCTTATTTATGCAAATTTTTAACGGGTCATTTCCAGTCAGCCGAGCGTCGTGAGAGCCCAAGAACAATTGGCCCAATAGAATGGAATAGTTGACCTCAAAACCCAAGTGGCAAAAGTAACAATTCCAAGTATTTTTAAATGCCTCAATTGTATCTTCTATTGTTGCTGAAAGAAGTCTATTTTAGGTTTTACACAATCGAAGAAGAAAACCTTTCATTCATTAAGTAATTAATTTTATAACCCAACCTATATAACATTATAATAGATTAGAATAATAAATAACCCCTATATAAAATTCTGATATTTTTCTTTTTGAAAGATTATTCCTAGTACAACGTGGCACAGACCATGATAACCATTATAGATAGTAGTTGGTGACGGCTTCTATTGTAAGTGCACCACATGTCTACACATGTTTGTGCTTACAAATGTGTCAGGCCCCGTTTGGTTACTTGCACTTGCTGATGGGGTTGGCTTTTAGCAAACCTCGGGGGCCATTGGAGCAATTTTTATATTCAGGTAAAGTTCCCAATGTGAAAGTCGATCCCAGGTTATGGCTGTCGGAAACAGACGGTTATACCACCCGAACACCAACAGAATGAGATGATTTACACAAGAAACTCAAGAATATATATTGGGATGGACAAGAAAGAGCACTTTATATGGAGAGCAGACGAACGTAATCGACTGCTTTAAAGAACACTATCTCCAGGATTTGGCCTGCAAAGTCACAATAAATGGAATAAAATTTGAAAAAACTTCAACATATGACACGGATGAAACCTCTCAAAATGTAGGTAGATATGATATTGATCAAGTTAGACTGTACGATGAAAAACTTCCAACATTTTTATAAATACACACCTTGTCCATGTAAACTGAAAATGTAAAAATTGCGAACAAGGTCATTTTATAAAATCTGATTGAAAACTGATTTTTTACTTCTCTGGGTACATCAAGAAGATCAATGAACATAATATTATTAGATATATCAATTTTATCTGTTAGTTCATATTGGTAATACATCAGTTGTTTAGGAAAAATAACATTTCTTTATATATAAAGCTAGTTTGAGGTCAACCAGTCAATAAAAATGAGAAGTTAGAGTCCCCATCCAACAAATGTTACCTTCTATAGATGGGCTAGATAGAGTCCATGTTGAGGAGGACCTTTTCATTAGAGGATTGGTTCTAATAATTGGAGGGTCCTTATCAGGTCCCTCACGGTCCAGTATCCTCCTTAATGATCTCCCTATCTGCATCTTGGTCGGCTAATTGAGTTCATTGTGGACTCTTTCTGGACTTTGAACTGGACTCTGGCACTACATAGAGGCTATAGGTAACCCATCTTTACATTCTTCTTTGGTTTTATGCCCAAGTAAGTGATAACTCCCTCATCAATTCCTTGAGTCTTCGCAGCGTTGGTACCAGCTACTAGTTCTTTCAATTGTGATAATTCCCTGATCAATTCCTTGTGACTTCGCAGCGCTGGTACCATCGAGTAGGTTTTGAAACCGTGATAACTCCCTGATCAATTCTTTAGCCTTCGCAGCGTTGGTTCAGCGAATAGTTCTTGAAACTGTGATAACTCCCTGATCAATTCTTTAGTCTTCGCAGCGTTGGTTCAGCGAATAGTTCTTGAAACTGTGATAACTCCCTGATCAATTCTTTAGTCTTCGCAGCGTTGGTTTAGCGAATAGTTCTTGAAACTGTGATAACTCCCTGATCAATTCCTTGAGACGCAAATGTTTCTTTTCACAAATAAATCACACTTCTACTGTCCCTACTGCGATTAAAAAATATTGGGAGGGCTTGACTCATCAGTGATATATCCTCCCAGCCAAGCCCTTCCAATATTTTTTCATCGCAGTAAGGACGGTAGAAGTGTGATTTATTTGTGAAAAGAAACACTCGTGTCTTAATATTTTCATCTGTTGTGTATAGATGGCGCGTTATTGCTTCGTATTAATTTACACCTACTCTACGACTCAAATTCCCAACACATATACACCCATCGAGAGAGAATTAAATCCAATATGTATTATGACATTCGCTAGCACATTAACCTCTTCAAACGTTAGGCATCAATCTAAATACGATTTTCAGAAAGTTAAAGGGAATTTCTAAATTAATTATCATTCCTGAAATTATAAAGATTTTAAAAGCTATTGCGAAAACACTAAAAACGAACGTTAAAAAAAGCCCAATTCCGTGCCAGTAGAATGGGAAGAGACTACTACCTCCATTTAACAACCAGAGGGCTATGATAATTGTTTTTTAAAAATATATTTTAAATTACTTTTTTGCCAATTAATTTTAAGTCATTTGTTTTTAATGAGGTAGGAACTCTCTTGGTGCCTCTATACTATTTCTTGAGTTGAAATATCTCTTGGGATCATGCTATTTTCTTATTTAAAAGAACGCCTTTTATCCTTAATTAGTAATATTTAGAGATGTTGAAATGGATGTTCTCGGCTGCAGCACCAGAAGACTATGGTTCGGCAAGAAGGGGAAAACGAGCCTTGTATATTTCAGGCTAGGCTAGAAGAGAAAAAATTTGCTGATAATCTAAAAGAAAGGCATAATCGTATAGTAATTTAAAATAATATATATTATATCCTTAATACACGTGGAACAGGCCATGATATACGAGTTCATTGTGGACTCTTTCTGGACTTTGAACTGGACTCTGGCACTACATAGAGGCTATAGGTAACCCATCGTTACATTCTTCTTTGGTTTTATGCTCAAGTAAGTGATAACTCCCTCATCAATTCCTTGTGACTTCGCAGCGTTGGTACCAGCTACTAGTTCTTTCAATTGTGATAATTCCCTGATCAATTCCTTGTGACTTCGCAGCGTTGGTACCAGCTACTAGTTCTTTCAATTGTGATAATTCCCTGATCAATTCCTTGTAACTTCGCAGCGTTGGTACCAGCTACTAGTTCTTTCAATTGTGATAATTCCCTGATCAATTCCTTGTGACTTCGCAGCGTTGGTACCAGCTACTAGTTCTTTCAATTGTGATAATTCCCTGATCAATTCCTTGTGACTTCGCAGCGTTGGTACCAGCTACTAGTTCTTTCAATTGTGATAATTCCCTGATTAATTCCTTGTGACTTTGCAGCGTTGCTACCATCAAGTAGGTTTTGTCTCGTAATTGTCTGTTTTATTGTAAGTGCACCACATGTCTACATATATGAAAAGCAGTTCGACTTTACAATTACACCAGAGCCTCCGTTTGGTTACTTGCACTCACTGATAGGATTAGACTTTTGTAAGAATCGAGGACCATTGGAGCATTATTTTAAATCAGAAAAGTACTTAATGCGGGATTTGAATCCGGGTCGTAGCGGTCGAAAACCAACTGTTTAGATCACACGACCCCCAGTAAAATATTTTATAAGTACAATGTCAAGAAGCTATACACCCTAATGGAAGTATTGTTATAAATATTCATATATTTCACTAGAAATTTCTTTTAAATCATATGAGAAATGAATAATACTTAAGAGACTATAATACAAAAATAACAATAAAGCTATTCTTAAACACACTAGAAAAAATCAGAATTTAAATTTAAAAAAATCGATCATTGATTTTCAAATAATAAATTTAATTGATCATAATATACAAATAATTAATTATCGTTAAAATAATTGACTATAAGATATAATAAATACCTCAATATAATTTGAAAATGAGATATTCACATACTTTTACATCAATTATACAAATTTAATGTGGATTTTCACAACGCTATTTCTAGACTACCATTATACACCACACAAGGGCAAATTATTCACAAAGAAGAAAGGTTTTTATATATATATTTAGAGAAAAATGAAGTTATAATGAGCTACTGTTCTGATAAATGCATAGTATTTTGTTAATATAATAACACTAGCTTTATATTTATGTTTCCAGAGATCGGTTAAAATAAGATAAATATTGTTTTATCATAATACACACAAGCCTTTATTAAGACATTCCGCCTTATACAGACGATTCTCCTGTGAGAAATGAATCTAAAAAGAAATGAGAAGCAGGGTAAAAAACTGAATCCTCGCTCAGAAAAGAGAAAAAAGAAAAAAAAAAAGATTGAAGGAGATTTTTGATTGAAAAAGAAAACAAGGAAAGAATATCTATGCGTTTTACCATAATATGGCATGTTCATAAAGTATACCATAAGCTGAAGAATTACTAGACCCCCAAACTATATATCAAAGGATACCAAACGATATATAATTTGATTGAACTTATCATTCTACTGAATTAAATATTTAAAAAATACTTTCCAATGACATTCAAGACATCATTTCTATTCAATCTTATGGTCGATGTTTAATTTCCTAAACGAAGGCTCAATGATCGTCCTTGTAAACTGTCAAAGGTCAAAAGTTACTTTTATTTTTCAAAGTTACAGACATTATTATCTTGAAGAATATTCTAGAGTCGGTTGTGATGGCAATAAGTGTATTGGCCACTTCATCGTTTCGTTTAATTATTGTAGAACGAAAATTAAAACACACGAAAAAATTCTAAAATTTATTTTATAATAATTTCACAGAATATATGCACCAAACACACTCTTGATTAAGAAATATTATATAAATATCTATTTGTATATATAGTATTTAAGAGATTTTATATTAACTATAAATTAATATAATTTTAATGTATGTGTATCAAGTGAATAAATTTAGAATTTACAAGGTGTCAGTAAATTTTACAAACTAACAAAGGTTAAGTAAAGTGAATCATGGCCTGATTGTGTTATCCATTCTTCAGTAAATTTTTCTAAATATAATAGAGAATTATACAGATATTTCACTTTATTATTATTGGTTATTTCGCTTTTAGATTCATTTTGGATATGATTAAAATATTTGTAATAAATATATCGTTTCAAAAAAGGTCATTAAGTTTTTGAATTTATTTAATAAAAAAAAAAAGAAAATTTGCCTAGATAATGAGCATATAATTAAAATTATTTTTTTTTCAATTCTTGAATAGTAATTATAAATTTTATTTTCAAAACTATAATCTTCGAATTGAAAAAAAATCTAACTAATAATATAAAGTGTTATATAGAACGTGGTAAAATCCTAGGTCAGCAAACATATCACAACAGACCATGTAGATCAATGGCACTAATAATTGGTGGAGCCTTTTGAGAGCCACATTTATTGCTTTCTGACGCTTTTATTCGCCTATAAATTGGATTGATAAGCTATGATAAGTTATGATAACGCCTGCAGGCTTATCCTCTTTAATGGCAAATGATATTATGATAGAACCCCGTGAGATAATCTTCAAAATAAACGTTCTTTGCCCTTACCTATAATTTAATAAAATCAATAAAGCATCTAGGGCTAAGTTTCTTGAATGATTTTATTTCTCTGGCTTTCAGGCCGAGATGCCCTTTAACAACTAGGCTTAGATTATACTGCTTGTTGCTCATGTTGAAAGGCATGTTACTCCGCTAGAGTAATAAAATGTGTGGTACAAGAAACTTAGCCTTGGATGCTTTATTGATTTAATAAACAATCTTGAAAGCACAGCTTTCTCTCAAAGTGATTTAGTTGGTCGCGATATATTTTATCAGCTTAGATATCACAAAGTAATATTTATTGGGATAATATTTCACTCATTTTTAATCATTGACAACACTATCTATTATAGTCTACTACCTTCCAATAAATTCACCGCTTGTTCAGAGGTAAAAATACTGAAATTGGAACGATATAGAGAAGATTTGTATGGTCCCTGCACGCAAATGACACGCAATATAGTGAAGTGTTCCACTAGTTTCACCAGTTTAATTCCAAGTTCCTTCTATCATGTACTATTTCACAACCACGTTCTATCTTATTGCCTTTTAACAGTTCACATACGACTATTTCACTGATTTATATTCAGTTTCACCAATTCAAATCCACAACTGTAGTAGTTAAATAATTTGAACAGTGTAATTATATACCCTATTGTCTTTCAATAGTTTAATAATAAGTTCTACTGTTGACTATTATCTCATTGTCCTTCAAAAGATTTACCAGTTTATTCCTAATATATCTTACCAACATAGCTTCAACAGTATGATTCTATACCATTGTATTTTTCAACATCTTAACAATAAGTTCTACTGTTGGCTACTATCTCATTTCCCTTTAACAGAATTAGCAGTTTATTCCCAATATAAGCTATCCTTCATCGACTCTGAATAGTTTCAACAATAAAATTCTAAACCCCATTGTCTTTCAACAGCTAAGTTATACAATTTCATTACCTTTCAACCTGTTTAAAAACAAATTTTACTATTTCAACTATCTAACTGGCTTGTCACAGCTTTACCAGTTTAAGGCGAACCTCTATTTGTTGTATTCTATCTTACTGCTTTTTAAAAGCTTAGCAGTTTAATTCAAACCTCTCAATTTTATTTACTATTTCACTGATTTTCAATAGATTCTGGAGTTTAAATCGAACCTTTATTTTTATTTATTATTCACTGCTTTTCAAATATTTCACAAGTTCAAACCAAACTTCAACTTTTGATTATTATATTTCACACACACTGCTTTTTAACTATTTCACAAGTTCAAACCAAACTTCAACTTTATTATATTTCACACACACTGCTTTTTAACTATTTCACAAGTTCAAACCAAACTTCAACTTTTGTTTATTATCTTACACACACACTGCTTTTTAACTATTTCACAAGTTCAAACTGAACTTCAACTTTTGTTTATTATCTTACACACACACTGCTTTTTAACTATTTCACAAGTTCAAACCAAACTTCAACTTTATTATCTTTCACACACACTGCTTTTCAACTATTTCACAAGTTCAAACCAAACGTCAACTTTATTATCTTTCACACACACTGCTTTTTAACTATTTCACAAGTTCAAACCAAACTTCAACTTTATTATCTTTCACACACACTGCTTTTCAACTATTTCAAAAGTTCAAACCAAACTTCAACTTTATTATCTTTCATACACACTGCTTTTCAACTATTTCACAAGTTCAAACCAAACTTCAACTTTATTATCTTTCACACACACTGCTTTTCAACTATTTCACAAGTTTAAACCAAACTTCAACTTTATTATCTTTCACACACACTGCTTTTACACTATTTCACAAGTTCAAACCAAATTCCAACTTTATTATCTTACACACACACTGCTTTTAAACTATTTCACAAGTTCAAACCAAACTTCAACTTTTGTTTATTATCTTACACACACACTGCTTTTTAACTATTTCACAAGTTCAAACCAAACTTCAACTTTTGTTTATTATCTTACACACACACTGCTTTTTAACTATTTCACAAGTTCAAACCAAACTTCAACTTTATTATCTTACACACACACTGCTTTTAAACTATTTCACAAGTTCAAACCAAACTTCAACTTTATTATCTTACACACACACTGCTTTTTAACTATTTCACAAGTTCAAACCAAACTTCAACTTTTGTTTATTATCTTACACACACTGCTTTTAAACTATTTCACAAGTTCAAACCAAACTTCAACTTTATTATCTTACACACACACACTGCTTTTTAACTATTTCACAAGTTCAAACCAAACTTCAACTTTTGTTTATTATCTTACACACACACTGCTTTTTAACTATTTCACAAGTTCAAACCAAACTTCATCTTTGTTTATTATCTTACACACACACTGCTTTTGAACTATTTCACAAGTTCAAACCAAACTTCAACTTTATTATCTTACACACACACTGCTTTTCAACTATTTCACAAGTTTAAAAATAAAACCTTTATTTTTATAACTAAATTTTATTTTCGAAATGTTCACACCAGTTTAATTCAAACTCAAATTTTTGTTTACCATATATCACTGCTTTTCAATAATGTCACTAGTCTATTTTAAACCCTATATTTTTGTTTGTTACCTCACTTCTTTTTAACGGCTTCACCAATTTACATGAAACCTACATTTTTGTTCACTACCTCATTGCTTTCAATTATTTCACCAGCTTATTTCAAACCCAAATTGTTATTTCATATATCTCAATTCTTTTCAGTAGTTTTACAATTTATTTCTTATTGTAGCTTGAGTTTGATTTCTTAAAGTAGTCAATCAGGGATGTGGCCTCAGGTCTTAGTGTATATCAATACAAAAATTGATCTTGAAATTTGGCACATTGTTGATGATTTTATCTAAATTAAAATGGATATAATAGGTAAGTGGTTAGGAAAATAAACTATTAGGTACATATTTAGTAGATGTCTTTCAAATTTCTTCCAGAAAAAATGGTTTTGAAAATGTTGTAAGTGATCATAATAGACAATACTAGACACTGAGGCTCATATTATAATAAAATATATTGGGCTGAGGATATACAAGTTTATGAGTACAATATATACTTGTATATGAGTACAAGATATACCTGTAATAGTCTTGTACCAACAGGGTTTCTTGCTAGGACATGTTATTCCTCATAATTTACGGTCATTCTTCCTTACTTAAAACATGAATACGATTTCTTTTATAAATTGAAGATTATATATTGATGTTACAAATAGTAGTGGGGTTCTCCATTTTATATACCTTGTGAAGAACCCATCTCTAGAAAACTCATAGAAAATTTAGTGTTTTTCATATGATCTTAATTCATATGATTATTATTAGAGATAGGGAATGCTGTAGGTATCTAATTATATACAACCATAGGATATACCTCACTCGTGTGTGAAAATTTCTACTTAAATATATATAGTTCTTATTTCAAATGAGGACATATTGTATTAATAAAAAAAGATAAAAAGAACTAGAAGTATCTCAATTTTATAAATATTTGCCTATAGACTACCTATCACTTGAAATTTATAGAAAATTCTCTTTTCTAATCGAGGAATTTTCAAATTAATATTAGATAATTAGAGATATCTAGAGGTTTATTCACACAAGCTTCACAGAAAGTATTGTATTGGTTGTTCTAGCATCATAGTTCTCTACTGATTACAAGGGGGGTATTGTATAAATATCTTATTATTCATAAAATAGAGGATCTTATATCATCATAAAAGAGCTATGTTTAACATATATATACTATGGTGTATATAGTAGTATATGAAAGTATATTATGGAAGATATGAACAAAAGTATAGGTCAGCAAGCCAGGGGGGGGGGGGGGGAATGCAGTGAAGGATGGAGAGACATGCGCAGTAGAATGATAAAAATCGTTAGGCCTAAAATATGGCAATATGACCAGATGCACTCTGGGATTGTATAGAAATAAACATATATAGGGCCTTAAAAGTCTCATTTTGGTTGTTAATCAACATGAGATATCGATAGAGAAGGGAATATGGTGGATTGGGCGCCATATTGGATTGGTAAAAAGGTCAACAAGAAAGCCATAAACGTACATATACATCTCTCGTATGGTCATATATCAGGCAGTAGGCAAGCATGGCTGTAGCAACATGGCTGGGGGGGAGAGTGGTGCATTGTGGGATGGACCACAAGAAATGGGTGATAGGGTGGGGTAGAGGGATAGGGGGGAGGTGGCGACACCTCGACATGACACTCAGCAAGCTTCGTCAAACAGGGGGCAAGGCAAGGCATGGCAGGACAAACAAAATGGCCACAGATGGACAAGTGCAGGAGACAAGCAAGTGTGTACGTCTACCTCTGGGAGCAACTCCTGTCTGAAGGGACAAATCGAAGCTCTGACGTCAGAGCTTCTGACATCACCCCCCTCCCCTCGGCGGTCGATACCGAACGAATTTTCTATCATTACAGATCGCCCATCTACCTTTGTTTAGGCCCCTTCACTATACTTTGTAGATGTAGGAAAATGCCGTTGATCCTGCCTGTGTTTACCGCAGTAGTTGCTCCTGCAGAAGATCTCTTCGCGGCTCTAGATCGAGGCGGAACCAAGATGGCGTCCGTTCTGGTCGGATAGCTGCGCAGCTTCAAAAATCCACCTACGCTCTGATTATCCTTCTCTGCAGTCAATTCTATGCTGAAATTGGGGATTTTTGTTATTCTTTATGGACGCTAACATATACGCAGATATTTATAAACACTGTGGAATATGTTGAAAACACCTAAGGATATATGTAAATATGCGGAGTAAAAACAGCCTTCTACGCCTGCGCAATACCTCCAACCCAACAACAAGCCTTTACACAATAGCTAAAACCATATTAAAGGCGATATCTGTATCAAGATATTAAACCTATTCATATAATATATAATCATATCTTATTTTCTTTACTATTATACTATTTTTATTTTTTAGACATTTTACTAATTTCATATGTGAATAAATTCATTCACAAGGTTATTTTTTTTTAAACATATTTTGGAAAGAATGTATAAAAAAACAAACTCTTAAGAACTGAGAG
>CP092871.1:42799527-42845082 GCA_030710605.1 Cordylochernes scorpioides
AGGCTGTTTTCAACAAAACAAATTCATCTATCTCAAAATTGAGAAGACCATTTATTCTACACAATTTCAAATGTTTACATACAAGTGTCTATATAAGATATAAGTATATATAAGCCAGATTTTACAAGAAGATAGAGTTTAACTGGCCAGCATTCATTTTTCTTGAAACGAGACACTTCGGGGAGTAAAGGTGTCTCCTTTTTCAATAAAATTTCTATAAGTAATGAATAAATGATGAAAAATAATTAAAGGTAAAAATTTCGCTTTTGACCTATAACTTCAATGCTATGTTATTCATAAGTATAAATAACCTAGCGCGAATATTTCTCTTATTTTTCAAACAAACAATTTCGTACTCCTTACTGCAATGATAATTTTTTATTGGACAAGCTTAGTCATTGTTACAGTACACAATTGTTTATGTTAAATAAAGAGAAGAGAAACCCCTACACACAAAATACTGATAGTTTATATTTATGAATGTAGATGGCGCGCATATGTCATGTAATTAATTGATGTGTTATAGAAAGATACTCTATCATGTAGGAAAATATGTTGTTATGTAAAAAAAAGTTGCATAAAAATATATAATTATCAGCCTATTTCAGGTTAAATGAAACTTTGAAAAGATGAAGCTGGGTTTCCAGAATATGAAACATTTATAAAAAGGTAGAATAAAGAGAAAGAAAAGTGGTACAAAAAAAGAAGGAACAACTGGGGAAACAAAGCTAGGCTATGCTCAAAATAAAAACAGAGCAAGCGAGAGGGAAAGAAATGACTTAAAGAAAGAAAAAGTAGCAAATCAGATTAGGACAGGTCCGTAAACGACGTGATTATAGGGGACTGCCATTTCGAATTAATCAAATGGAGGGATAACTTGGAGTTTTATTAAATGCGCTTTAAACTTCATTTGAGATAAAGCTGGGTTGGAAGCCTAATTACATCCGGGGCATCGATTTTTGGAAGCGCAGGTATCGTGTGCAACTTTCTTCTGTCGTCTGTATCTTCTTACCTGTCTTTATACGTCATGGAAAATATCAGACGATGTTTAGCCTGTTTTTATTTCATTCTTCAGCATCAAATACCTTGCTAAATAAAACGATATTTGAACATTAAAATATATATATCTCTATATTAATAAAATGCAAATTTCATAAGTGGTGTTCGCTAAAAACTTTCGTTACAATGCATCAATTTCGACCAAATTTTCAACATTTATGTAAAACGAGATGGAGCAGGTTTTGCTTAACATCAAAATATTTTTCCTAACTTTAACATGCGTAACTTCGCTGTTATCGATTAAATACAAAATAAATCAACAGAGTTAATTCTATTTATATATAAATACAAAAAAAAATCAGCAATTCATTCAACTCAATCTAAAAAAATATTCAAAACAAGCAATTTTAAGATAACACCATATGTAAAACAGTCGGCCAAGAAAACAACAACGATATTACATCTTTCTCACATATTCACACACAATCTTGATTAATAATTAAAACTAATCTTTAACATTGTTTATTATACATAATAATATATAATATTCGTTAGGCAAACTTTCACTCGGATAAAACCCGGGCGAAGCCGGGTACACATCCGCTAGTATATAATATAAATACAGTAGAACTTGGATAATTCGAACTTTTTTAATTCGAAAACATCTTTAATTCGAATTTTTGAATAATTCAATTTTTTTGGTCCCTTGGGCTTCGAATATTATCCAAGTTCGACTGTATATCAAATTCTCTAAAATAATTTTGTATTTCTAAGTCTGCATCGAGAAATACGAAATTATTTTAGAATTTGATTTATCATATTTTCGTATATATATATGATACACATTTTGAATGATAGAATGTATTTTTTTTTTTTGTTTTTACTGAAGATTTAACTAAATGGAGTATGTGATTTTTTTTTTTGTTTAAAAATATTTGAAAAATAAAGAGATGATGATTGAGGTGGAGACAGCCACAAACGACTGCTAATTTTTCACGCATCAATAGTGGAATTACATCATATATATATATTTTATTTATTTATTTATTTTTAATTTTCAAATATCGTTTTATTTAGAAGGTATATTTCAGGCTGAAGAATTTAAATTATTTTAAAAGGTTTTGACACCTAACTTGCAGTATGATAGCATACTTCAAGTAACTAGAATATAGAGATTAAAATATTTAAATAATTTTATAAAATAGAACAAAAAGAATGACATGTGTAACCAGGATGGTAAATTGAAAAGGAGGCATGTACCTTGAACTTGAATCTGATAAGCAATTTTTCCAGTATTCTGTGTGGATTGAAAAAATCTATTTTTAGTTCATATTTATTCCTAGAGATGGCGCAGGCAGTCAATAACATTCAGTTACACGATCTTTCTCTTAATTTTAATAATCATTGTTTTCTTATCGTTAAAATTTATAATATATACAAAAATATATATTTGTTATACCTTGAAAATGGTTGGCGTTAAGCCAACTGAAACATTGATAAATAAATAAATAATTTTTGATCCAATATATGCCTTTTTAATTGAATATACAAAAATATTTCAGAATGTTTAGCACGGCCTAGCCGCATTCAGAGGTTCAATTTAAATTTTGTTTAACTTTGTAAAATCAGATTTGAAAAGAATGTTGAGAGATCATCATTTTCTAAAGCATTTATTATTGAAGTAAAAGGACGCTTTAACGATCATTTGAGCTTTGCGACCATTTTTGAGAAACTATATTTCTTCACCTTTAAATGATGTCGCAAAGAGAGCATCCAACACCACTCAAATCCATCCAGCGCCCATCAGAATGGGCTCCAAATCAGAAATATTCTTGAAATTATCTTGAACAACGGCCACAACCTTATTATTGAAATAGACCACCTTATTCTATGAAACTAAATGATTATGTGATGAGGAATGTGAATTATGATGAGTTAAAGACCTTCGAAAAAGAGAGAGTTTCTAGTTTATTGATTTATAAAAAAGGCAAACTTCTGAACAAGGAGCTTTTCAACGGGCCGATCTTTCATTGGGAAACTCACGAATTGATAGCTTAACACTTAAAACCTTGTCTTACATTGAAAAATTGGCCCATTAAAAATTTCGTGACTTTAAAGCTTGTTTTTCCTTTATATTGTGAGATGTAAATAAGGACTATGTAAATTTTGGCCATTATAAAAGAATGAGCAAATTATCAACATCGTTCTTTTTATGATTAAGTTATTATTGGTATTTCTTCGGAGATGCAATAAAGCTTTTGTTCTCCGAGACTTCAAGTTACTTATCATTTCCTACTTTACAATATAAATAAACAATTTTAGGCAGTTATTTACAAATGGTATTTATGTAGGCAATAGTTACCTAGAATTTTGTATAAAGATCATCTTGATATGGTAAGTAGAAGTATTTGCCCGTTAAAGAGCAGAAAATTTGATCGAAAGCTTTCAAAACCAAATTAAAATTACTCTTTACCTTAATTTTATTGTTTCTTTTACAAATCGTCTTTATTAACATGTGCGTAGAAGTTGAATTTAATAGACTTAGTTATGAGATAATTGAAAATAATTATTTTATTATTAAGGACTAATATTTTAGGTCTTTTGGAAGTCTTAAAAGCGTCTTCTTATTGCATTATTTCACTGATAGAAGCAATAGGCCATTAAAGAATATATAATCCAGTAAATAGAATGAATATGAATATAATTCGGAATCTCTTAATTCCTTTATCTCCATTACTGAATCTATACAGTAGCTCAGAGTTATCTAAACATGGATCCTCACTTTAACAAACAATAGTCCCATGGCTAAGTATGTTTAGCCGCCACACAAGAGTAACATTTACATTAAGAAATCCTCTCAGTGATCCATTAGCCTGCGGGACCTAATGACAGAGAAGATGGAAGATTTGAAAGAAATGCCAAAGTAAACAAAGACGACGTTTGTTTCAATTCCATTCCTCTCTTCGATACATTTTTAATCACCATCATACAATAAAATTGAGAGAACTACGTGAGGGGCAAATTTAGTGAGAGCTTTTACTTGAAATTCTTTCTTCAAATTTTAAACACATTTCGAGGTGAAAAGAATTCTCTCTTTGAATACTTTATTCACACGTAGGAAATATTTCTATTCATTTATTAATGCGTTTCTATATAGTTTATTCAATAATGGGAGAATGTTGCCTTAGTTCTCTCTTTCTTTTAAGGTAGGTACAATTCGAACTGCTCATAACAATAAATAAAATACGGTTCTAGATTGTATGGAATGTGTTTAAATATTACTGCTAGTGCCGAAATTATTGTTTGGATATTCTTTTAAAAGACGTTTGTATCTTTTATGAGAGAATTTCATATATTTATAGAATAAATTCTCAAATTTGAATATTTTAAAATGGAAACAAAAGTGAATCTACAATAGAGCTTACAACAAGATTCGCTTGGTTTCTATTCAATTATTTGCTTATTTAATCGTAGGCATGCGCGGTTGTGAACTTATATCTTTCTGCGCACCCGAATATGATAATCAAAGACAGAACTTCGATGCGAATGGATTAAATAACGTCCATATATTCCACAAATATTGTTTTAAGAAGATCGTAATTGGGTAAATGACATTCATTCTATTGAATATTCTTGTGGAAATTTTACAATAGCAGGTCAATATTCAAATGACAAAAATTTAAAACATATATAAATTATATAATTTTAAAATAATATTATATTTTATTCTCATTATCATTTATAAAATTTATGACCGTTATTTCAAGACGCCGTTGTATTTTTAAATTTGTGTTTCTTTTAGTTAGTTCTTAAGAACATTATCTGTAAATGTGATTATCCTTATTTTTATCAAACACAAAATAATATAGGATTAACTTAACTAATTATATATATTAACTGTGAGAGATACACCTATCCCCCGATTTACACGGTAGATACGTTCCTGAGAAAAACGTGTAAATCGGGGGATAGGTGTACACAGAAATAAAATGCATTGACAGGTTAAAATATGTAGTCAGCACATAAGTTCGGGATTCCTCGTGAGATGTGTACACAGCGCATGTGTTCAATCACAGTAGCATTTAGTATAGTGCGATAAAAATAAAAATAAACTTATTTGGAAAACCGTGTAAAAGCGAAAACGTGTAAAACAAGTACCGTTTAAATCGGTGGATAGGTGTATTTTGTATTTTATTCAAGAGTTTCAAATAAAAACTTTCACTTGATAATAAATATTTTTTCAAATTTTACCAAACGACTGCACTAAGTAAGAAACCTTCCTAAAAAGCAATTATTTTACAAATATAGCGTAACACACATATATATTAAAATACGGGAGTTATAGTCTGTTTATACACATATTTATAAAAGAAAAATAAGATAAACTCCGATATATTGACACATCTCTCTGAAATTTAGAACAATATACAATACCAACGGATTTTTTTATTTTTTATTTATTGTTACAAAAGCACGAAGTCCAAAGGACTATTGTGCTGTGCCAGTATTATTTACATATATATGATTAAATATTTACACGATGGATTAGTAGTGTTTTGTAAATTATTGTACAAATAGTTCTAAACTTAACAAAGTTCTCATAAGATAGAGTATATACACAAAGAGAATTTGGTAATGTTTTAAAGTATCTACATACAATTTGATTAGTCAGAGGGCAAGTTAAAAGAAGATGCTCTGGTGATTCAACATCTAAGCGGCATTCACATGTTGGATCATTGATAACATTCAGTTTGAATAGGAAACTTAAGAAGGGTCCTTTGCCTGTTAAGAATAAAGTAGTGAATTTATCAGAAGAAATGAAATTTGGGACAGTAATTGGAAAGAATTTCTTGAACAGTTCATTAGATTGAGAAAGATAAAACTTAAATTTTTGATCCAGATATAGTTACCATACCAACGGAAGCTATCTTCATTAGTTGCCGAATGGTTGACGCTAACCTATCATGTAACCTATAATGGAAGCAGGTCTTTATCAATATAGAATATTGTAGTTGTCAATAGCAGTCTCTGAAACCTCCTCGGTGTAGCGGTCTACAGACTCTGAAGCCGAAGAAACCATCGTTCTATAGTCTATAGATGTTTCCATTGATATCAAAAATTTCAGAACAAAATATTAAATAACAAAGGGTTTCTGGAGATGAGTTTCTTTTCATTTTATTAAATCAGTCTCAAGCTTTAGGGAATCTCTGCCCTTCTACAGGAGAATATAA
The DNA here is from genome assembly GCA_030710605.1 of Cordylochernes scorpioides. Taxonomy (NCBI): domain Eukaryota; kingdom Metazoa; phylum Arthropoda; class Arachnida; order Pseudoscorpiones; family Chernetidae; genus Cordylochernes; species Cordylochernes scorpioides. Next base: position 42,805,758 of record CP092871.1, read on the forward strand.
ATAAACGAATAAAACGCCGCCTGATACCAAAAAAAAAATGAATCAAGCATCAGGCGACGTTTTATTTGTTTATATAGGTTCTCCTGTAGAAGGGCAGAGATATCCGAAAGCTTTAAACTGCTTTAATAAAATGAAAGGAAACTCATCTCCAGAAACCTTTTAAGTTATTTAATTAATGTCCAAGAGATTTAAATCAATTTATGAGAACAAATTATTTAAAAATAAGGCTTAAATGGCAGGGCGTTTCTTTTTTTGTTTAGGAACCCCTTTATAGAGTAAGTTTTACGTTCTCTAAGGTGTAAAGTGAGGACGTCCATCCAATACTCTCTAGCATGATCATCCTGCCCTATCCGATGGGAGAGGAAGAGTTAGAAGAAAGAAAGAACTGAATGGGCGATTGATAAGAAGAAGACGACACTTGTTTGTTTCTACAAGAGGCATTCTATTTGCGTGCATTGATTGATAAGGTACATCTTGAAAAACTTCCCCATTGTTAGTCAATGTCTTTATTTTTAGCCCTCCCCATCTGCGGACAATGGACGGGGGTGGGACAATTTGTTCCGGAGGGACCGTCGTCATTAAAGACGTTTATTAAAATGTCCGACCTTATTTGCATACGTTCTTAAAGCATGAGAAACTTCCGATGGAAAATCTTTCCCATAAATAATCGCCATCTTAATAAGATAAATTGATGATACCAAACTTTTCCTCTATGAAATTCAGAAAAGTTGGTTCTTCTTAAAATCATCATATTGTAGCAATGTATTTATTATTTTATTAACAGAGTATCATTTTCGATGTTTATATTTTGAAATTCTGTAAACTTCCCTCATTGCTTATATTTTGTTTATCATTCATATTTTGTTCTTGCCTTAAATAAACTGCTGTGTCATCCTGAATTTGTCTTTCCTAATTTTCCTCGTGGCAATATATAGTAATTCTTAAATATAATTTCAAAAAAAAAAAAAAGAAATAAATGGTGTTCTAAAGTAGTATCATTTGGTTGAGTTGCTTATACTCTCTCGAGAGAGATTTTGATTGAGAACAGATTGAAAACTGCAGTCGTCGTCTGTTGAGAGTTTTTAGCCCTTTCTCGAATATTGACAATCTCGGCGGTGGCTATGGATGTAGACGAATTTTAAAAGTGGGAACTAAGTTATCATAATATTTATAATCCTCGCTAAATATTTATTGTTATTATCATTTTCGATTATATAATTATTAAAACTTTATAAAGTTATATTTAAACATAAGGGTGAAATCTATAAATAGCAAACTAGCTGTTAAATAGAATCCGCCCCTACATTGTTTACTGAAAAAAAAATATGCAACCAAACCTGAACTCCCAATTTTTAAAACTAGATCAGCAGCTGCAATACCAGCGATATAAACAATGAGGTGAGCCGGATAATAATGTTCTGCCGGTATATCTGTACTCACCAGACCAATTTTAATGTAAATAGTGTTGCCCAAGGGTTGCCCAACGTGGCTTGTGCGATGCACCGGCAAGTTGATCCGCCGTGACGTCAGAAAGGCTTTTCCTTGCCAACGTCTTAATGGAGTTGGACTTCATATTTCTTATCGCCCACTCTGATCGTTTCCCCGCAGAAATAGGCAGAAGGACATTTTTAATTTTAGTAATTGGCGTACTGCCATCTATTGACAAGAAATGACACTACCCAGAATAGCACATCGCCGTCACTCTGCCATTGTCTCACATGTGTAAACAAAATCCCTCTGGCTGCGCACATGTGAAATATGGGATAACACAACTCGCTGGAGAAAATTAACACCAGTTATGATATAATCAAACAAATGCTTCAGGTTTCTGGAGATGGGTTTATTTATCAGTTATGATAGTTAAATGTAATTCATAATACAATATAATGCGGCTTATGATTGTAGAACGACATTTGAAAATTATCCCGCATGTGTTTCTTCTGAACGAAAAATTGAAATTTATTTTAAGGAGAAATAAAGATTATTTCTAACCTTAGGGATGAAGTATGATAGCACATGAATTGTGAAGAGCAATGATAAACAATGATAATGGACATGGCATCTGCCCGGTAAGCGGAACACTGTGGGTTCGATTCCCATCCCTGAACAATTTTATTTTTCCGTTTATCATCATTCTTCACAATTCATGCTATCATACTTCATCCCTAAGGTTAGAAATAATCGTTATTTCTCCTTAAAATAAATTTCGATTTTTCGTTCAAAAGAAACACATGCGGGATAATTTTCAAATGCCATTCTACAATGGTTAAATGTAAAATAATCGCTAAGTTTTTTGTGTGTGTTTCAAAATTCTAAAAGATTTAAGATATTTCATATTTAATACAAATAAAGGGAAGGGAGTTGAACGTTCTGAATACGATCCTCTCGACGTCAAACTGCGGATTAGTACAAGGAGATGCCATCACTTTTCATCCTCTATGATGGAGATTTACCCTAAAAATCTGTGAAAGATGCTTAACAGGATATAAGAAGAAGATCATGTTGATAGCTAAATATCCTTATCGTGCAATTGAATGTTACTAATTATAGAAGCCATTTATCAGAATGCATATCAACGTTGATTTGTTTATTCAGAATTTTTGACCTAAGACCTTTCCTAGAATTAACAATGATGCCAACCATGTAAAACTCAGCAGTACAGCAGTAGTTATATGGAGAGCGATTCTTTCTAGGAAGTTGATAATGTTCCGCATTTTTTACATGTATCGTCATCACAGGACATGAACATTCATTCATATTTTTATTCCGAATTGAAACATTCGGTGACTCTCTACTTCCTTTTCAAGAAAATAAGATTTAGCTCAGCTAGAGCTAGAGTTACTTCTAAACACATTCGGGAATTCCAGTACTATTAATGATATAATATTTTGTATAAAGAAGGCGCGCTAATGTCTTATGTTTAATTGTGCCCAACTGGCCTTTCTATGTTTATTTTTTTGCTGAAGAACATTACTCGATATATACAAGTATTTATGCATATTGTTCTCAAGACTTATTCCAATAGTTTCGTTAAATTTCTTAACCAAGAAAACTTTTCAAGTGCCGTATGTTTAAGCAGATCAGGCCACTGCCATATTTGATGCATATATGCAATATCATAGCGGGTAATTAAACTGATGAAACCGATGGGAGGGTTCACCATTGATGAGTAAGGCCATTCCAATAGTTTTTCAATGTAGTAATCACAAAAGACATCGATTGATTTATTAGTGAAAGAAGAAAATCGAGCTATAAATATAACCACCTTTTATCATAAGCTTCCAAGGAAGCTATCATCATCTTGATGTAGATAGTGAAGTGAAATTGGTAAATAACATTACTGCTATTTATCTCTAGCTGATGAAACCTGACCGTTTCTATATTTCTTTTTGACAAAAAGTTGCAACGTCACACCTTTTACTCCCTTGTCTCACAATGTCATATTTAAGTAATTCAAGTAGTTAAACTATACATTTGTGGAAGGGAAGTAACTAAACAACGCCATGTAGTGTGGCATGATAATTTTTAATGGCTTAATTAGTGACATTTAGTATAGAAAATAATAAATCTATAACAGGTTTTGACAGCCATTTTAATTGCATATTTGAAGGATTTATTGGAATTTGTGTACATTTTGTTTATTTCGTTAGGTTAATTACATGACATGGGGGGCTTGTCTAGATAGTTTTCGGGATAAATGGGTTCGGTTTCCTTTCTGTTTCTCTACATGTGTGGAGCCGACATTAGCCTGAAGACAGATGAATTCACACACATAGGAGAATCGTTAGCTCGGTTTAGAGGGGGCAGCACCCGGTAAGGCGAGATGGACTATGGGAGAGTTCTGGGATCGCTGGTCAATCGGGCAACATGGCGACCTAATGCTACTGTTCCTTGTGCTGCTGTCCTAGCTACTCTGTCTTTGTAAAGTCTGTTCTCACTGCTCCTGCCGTCTTTGCTAAGAAAAACCCAGCTTATAACGCTGATGGTGACGTCAGAGAGGGCGTACTTTGATGTCTGTTGTGTCCAATCAAGTACATTGGTTAATATTAACGACCTGTTTTACGATTTTTCTGAGTGCCACCCTTCCTTTCTGATGATACTTTATTTTATGAACGCCATTTTTAAGTTACATCAGGCAGGCGATCCATCAGTCTTTGTGTTTCTAAATAAAACATTCCTATGTATAATATATATTACGACAGATATACAACATAGAACATGATATTCACGCACCAAAAGAGGCACCTCTCTCTTTAAAACTTCATAAAAGCAATGTATTTTATCTATCTCCCCAGTACAAAACTCAAAGTTGGTGATAAAGAAGATGCCGCAACACCAGCTCTTGAACAAATTCAGACAAAAGTCAACCTGTAAAGCATTGCTTCAGGCTATGTTCTTCATCAATACAAGGGCGGCTTCAATTTCATAAAATTCTACGAGAGAAATATTACGAAATTGGTCGAATTTTCAAAAAATGTTTTTTAGCTAGTGAAGTGGTAGGGCCGATTTTCAGGCCAAAATTCATCTTAAAGTTTCGAAAAGAGGCTACAAATATGTACATACTTTTTTAAGAATTTAAATTATATTTTAATTTTTTTTTTAATTATTTAAAGTTCATTAGGTATCCTCAACGCGTTTGAAATATTTTCAAATTCTTATTTTTCGTATGAAAAACTTTTATTTTTACAAACATTACGATATCAATATGTTGGGAGGTGATCATTAAAAATATGGATGAAACTATTAATATAATACTAGCGTTCATCTGTGTTTACTTTAGAATATCCGATTGAACGTAGGCAAAATGTGCAAATCAAATAGGAAAAACTGGCATTATAGTTTGATTAAAATAACTCTGAAGGGATTATAGAATGTTCCAGTAGATTGTGTTATTTGGAAGGATAAGACAAAAGAGGTTATGGCAGTGCTTGAGACAGCAATCGAGCCGAGAGAGAGAGGGGTACCAATAATTTCCCAGAAAGATCAATTCTGTGATGGGGGAAATGAGAAGGTCGATTTTGACCAACGCTGCCATATCATTGACTGTCGTCATATCCGACTGGGGCGAATGATCTCTTCAAGATAGCCATTATATTGGAAATGGCAGAAGTTTGATTCTTAGCACATTTTGTTATTTCATTTCTTAAAATAATAACAATACACTACATTTTCTAAGATTTTAAACTATTTGTGTGCTCTCTATTTTCAATATTCAACATAATTTAAAGACATATCCCTACTCTACCTTACTGCAACGGCAAATATTTAGAAGATCCTCTCTCATCAATGGTCATCAGCCCTTCCAGTAGTTTCCCAGTTTATTCTTCTAGATAGCTTCACTGATTCGTTTGATTCTTTCGCTGACAATTTTATTGAAATATTTGTGATTGTTATTGTAGGCTTTCTATTGACATGAGCGCACTTGTGAACAGTAGAAATAGACCTAATGTTTTAAGTATAGACATTGTTTATTTGAAACTGTACAACATTTAGAGCCACATATTGTGTAAGAGTGTTAAAAAAACTTTCAATGTTAATTTGTGAAGGCGATTTTATCAATTTGATAGATCAATCGATTATTTAGGGATCTGTTAACCTTGAATCCGGCATTTTCCTTGAATAAGATTATATTGGAAGTCGGAGAGCTCCTTGGAACATGTTGCCGAGGAGTCAAATCAAGCAGCTTGTCTTGTACTTCAACGGAAATAAATGTTAGAATTTTAGTTTCCAATGGCCTTTTACTTTTAAAATAAATTACTGCTATATTAAAAATAATAAATATCATTTATTAATTAGAATTTGTTTGTGTGATACAATATGTCTGAAAATATTTCTAGTATAAATTTCAAACATGTTGTAAAACACCAATAATAGAAAAACTACTTTAATCGTTCGATGGCTAACAAATCCATGTCTAGGATTGAAGGAATTCCTGACCAGAGATGATAATGTCTTTATTTTAAAACCTTTTGACGAATTTAATCCAATCTAAGCAGGATTGAAAATAAATAAAATATATAGCAGGCGTAAAATGCTCAAAAGTGTCCCTTGAATATACTTATGTATATGTTATACTCATTTTTAATCCTGATGATGATAGATAATATATATATATATTCACTGAAACTTTTCAAAAATAAGGAATTTAATTTGAGACAGGGGGGCATCACTTTAATTCTGAATATGAATGCTTGTCAAACAACATTCTTTTTAAGTAAAAAAATACTAATGTGTTTACAGAGAATGTAGATGAACTTCTAATAAATGTTATAGGTAATCAATACCATCCGTTCCTAAAAGAAAGGAAACGCCCAGGATGGTCTCAATCTATAATCAAGTCTGCGGCAATACTGACGATGAGGTCGTTTAAACGGTTAAAAAAGCCCGGTGTAACATTCCTCTGTTAAGATGGGCAGTTTGTCCGCCGCAATCTATTAGGAAACAGTTATGCAAATTAAGTGATTTCTCTCCGAAGTGTCCCTAGTGTCCGTTAGGGAAGAAGTGCCTGCCGCCCATTAACCCTTAATGCATATTCTAAGACAATTTAGGGAAATAGCTCCGATCATTGTCTGATGTCGATTGGAAATCAATGGCCGACATAATTCCCCGGGGGAGCCATCCGTAATGCCCAGCCAGCTGCAGCTGATGGCGGGCGGCGTGTGAGCTAAGTTTCCTCTATTTGGTGGGAATAACTCCCTGGAGTATTGTGTGGTTACTTACAAGTAAACATAGTACAGGCCATGGTATTCCTAGTGGCTTGTCATTCGCGACTACTGTAAGTAAACAACGTGCCTACATATGTAGAAGATGTTCGAATAACATTTAGAAGGTTCCTGAGTATTTACTCGAACGTACTGGTATAGCACTTGCAATATCTCAGCTTTGATATTTATTCCGTGAACATTGTTGTTGATCATGCCAAGTACACATGATACAGAAACCGTGTGGTATTAGTCACTACCTATACTGTAAGTTGGCCTACGTATTACAAAGAAGCATGTGACGTCGAAAGAGTTACTCTTTAAAAAATACAATAAATTTTGGAGTGGACTCAAGTCGGTGACAAAGCCACGACACCAGTTTTGGAAACCTGAGAAGCGTCCACCTAGAGACCATGGTTTCTGGCCCTCTTCAGCCCAGAGCGGATTTTATTTCATGAAATCCACAAGGAATAATTTGAAATGTTCACAATCTACTAAAGAGGTGTTTATAGTGTTCATATTTACAAATTTGAATTATATTTGGGGTGGAATTGAAAATACATCAATCTTTTATTATTATTTTCACCATATATCATTGATTGTATATGCCCATTGACTCATCTATATCTCACACATCTCACTCTACACATTTATACGATTGGAAGGAGATTTGAAATAATAAATATGTTGACGTTTTTACCATTAACTGTCACCCTTTTCAAGAAAATAATCGTAATGTGTTTATATGCTTGCAGGCAGTTTTTTTGCCTTTAATTAATTTCGATATCATAATTGGATCTCATAATACTATTCTAACGAGAGTGTGTATCTCCAAGCCCATTAAATAAAACGCGAGGGGGTCTGCCAAGAAATAACGTCACAAAAAATAATAAAGGCAGATAAAAAAAATTGCTATGTCGCCAGATAAAATAAAAGTTATGTTTCTCTCTCCACACCTTGCCACGCCCAATTCTAACCTTCCAATCATATGACATCACGACCGGTCACGTGACGTTCCTCCTTGTTTCAGATTGACCCGAAAGTTGCGTTCCCCAAGAGATCTCATCCCAAGGTAAGCCCCGCCCTCTGTCAGCCCTGCCACAGGGGAATACTGTGGTTCCACAAACTGGCCAAGTTGGCCGAACATTGGCTTCAGGTTTAGCTGGCCCACAGCTGCTCTCTATTGTGAAACCATATCATTTGTTGATGTACTATGGTAGATCTGCTATGTAGTTCTTTATTGATAATAAATGGTAACTTTTCGAGGTATGACACCATTTACAGACAAAAATAAAAAACTTGATTCATTAAGTGGCATATGGTTCAATAAAGACAGTAGAAACGTTTATAAAATAAATCGACAATAAATCTTGTAGTAGCTTACGTATATGTTCTCCCAGAACTAGAAGATCCTTTTTTTTATCCTATTGTATAATTATACAAGGTACAAGGTCATGGAGACTGAATTCATGGATTAAATTTACAATCTTGGTAGGATTGGAATATAGTTCTTGTCTTGAGGCTCCCATACATTCCAAGAGGTGGTTTGGTTAGGCCTTTTTGGTCCTGCAGATGGTGCATTGTGAGAAGGTCTTTAAACCATCCTGGAAGAGGAGCGGTCTTGTAAGGCCAGTTTTGAGCCTGGAAATACAGGTTGCTGTCTGTCGGTTCATCCCACATTCCAGAATAGCTCCAGGCTTTTGGTCCAGATATCAATGATGGAATTTTGGGCCTGGATGATCCTGACCTCGGTGCGATGCTCTTGGGAGTTAGCGGATCCCCTTTCTCCACTATTGTAGCAATCTAACTTGACCGGTTCTGTCATATTATGATGTAAGCTGATCTTTATCATTTATTTGATCCTTCAACAGAAAATATCTCCATCTGCTGTTATCATAGCTTCAACCAATACCCCGTTATTCCATGAAGTCAAGGTTCCATGAAGACTTTCACGGTTACCATAGCAGCCAGAAGCTGACACCGTCTATATCATATTTGATTCTATATCCCTACTTCTTATTGCTTCTCCTCATTTTCACAGAGGTATATAAATGGGTCAAGAGAAAGTCTACCATTATAAGTAGTGCCACAAGCCATCTATCAAATCTTTTTGGCATGTTGAATAGTGTCATATCACGAAATCTAACCTGTTATTATCAATAAAGAAGCGTATATTGCAGAAGTACCATTTCAAATTTAGCATTACTTTATTAGCTAGAAGGTGAAGGACATTGAACTTTTCATTTTTAAAAAGGCACCTCTTCATTTTTTTTCAGAATAGAAGTAAACGACATAGCCAATTCGTCAACAGAATACCTCTTTGTCCAATTAGCTAAATTCCAAGAGACCTTTGGTGGACCTCAAAATCAAAACTGCCTATGATATATAAGTTGATTAGTACTATAGTCTGAAACTATGGTCATCAGGTGAACTTTTCTAATTGTGATATTTTCACTAATCACAGTCTTTTTTGTTGGCGTATAGATTTTGCTTCTATTTTGACAAGAGAGGTGGCTTTTTAAACTAATTTGGTTTTCTCAAATCAAAATTTCGATCAAATATTATCGATTTGAAGCGAAAAGTGACTTGAAGTCAACATCGTGTAATAATTCAAGGCGAAAATCCATCAAAATTCTATTTAACAATGACATTTTCCATATAGTTTACCTATCCAGGATAAAATATCATATCTTGTTGCAATAACCATATAGTGAAAATAAGGGGCGACGAATGGAAGCTCCACCACATAAGAATAATTGTTTTATATTTATCCAGTGTCGAAAGCCCCTTTAATGACATTTCATTATTTTCTACAGTTATGTTTTCATAAGGAGAAAAATTCACATTAGCAAATTACACTATGCATTAATGAACGTGTTAAATGTAAAGTATTGAGATCATTCTAAAGGAATTTGCTACTGGCATGAAATACCAAGACATACATGCCCTTGTATACATGCATACATCTACTGAAAAGGTTTCCTATGCTAACATAAAAATTCAAAAATATTTTAGAAAAATAATCATCTTTAAGGCTTCATTTTAAAAAATGGAAAAAAGGAAGGCAAGACTGTGAAGCCCTACAGAACCTCAATTCCCAAAATTTGAGATATCCATATGAACTGACTTATCCACATCTGTTATGGTGGTCAAAAAGGAGAAAATTGTTTGGATGAATAGGTAAATGGAAATATGCATATGCAAATACGTAATAATTGTATATACAGGATGTTCAAATCCAGTCAGTGTGCAGTCAAAATTGCTAAAACCACTTATATCAGTAAATTACTATAAATTATCACTTACAATAACTATACATAATCGTGTAAGAACCTATCTTTGAGAGACATCCCTAAAATATATTACAAGCTGATATATTTATTCAATAAACAGATAGGAAGTATTAGCTTTAATAACTTTTGACTGCATACTGACTGGACATTCTGCAGAATAACTTCTTAATTACAAACATTTTCTAGAACACCTTGAATGGTTGGAGAAAATTTTAATAAAAAGGTAAGTCAATATTTATTAGATATTGATATGAAATGTGTCATCATATGTGTTGTTTATGTTTTCTTTTATCTTTCAGGACTTCAAAGGCGATAAATTTATTTCAAAAAATAAAAATCTTTAATAGGAAGGTTAGATTACTGACGCTCAAATAGTCTTGAATAATCTATAGCTTATGGCTGCAGCTCCGTTTCAATATCAGATATTGGTCATCAACAATTTCTTTGTGAATATATGGGCAAAAAATATAACAAAGAAGGGAAATGTACCAGATCAGGTGGTGAGCGCAAATTGAACAAAAGATTCTTCGGATTGTATAGCTGAACGTTGCAAGTGACTTACGTTATCTTTCGGAATAAATATCAAATAATTCTTAATTTATACCCAAAATATAATTAATCAATAAAGGTTAATCACGTCGGGATATCAGACTATTGGCCCTCGTAAGCGTGGTCCAGAGTGTAACTAAATATGGTCAAAAATATAATCAGGAAGCTTTTAAGACCAACTTTTGTGGTTTACGAGGGTTAACAGTATGAATAAAATAGCTCTGGGTTATTCCCGATTAGTTGATATTTATTTCAATAGATGGCGCAAGCCATCAACAACGCTCAGTTCTACGATCAAGATATCCTTTGTTCTTATATTGAATATAAAGAATATCACAATTGCGACAAGAAAACGATATGTCAATAATATTTAAGCTTTGCAGCCTTTTTGAAAAGGCGACAGTGGGCCTGCTGAAATGTAAAAAAGACAATGAACCTTTATAAAAATGTTGGTGAAGTCTTCAACTTGAATTAATATATTGGATATATATGTTATGAGAAAGTGTCATACCAACTAATAAAGATATATTTTTATTCACATATCGACACATTTCGATGACTAACCTTTGTTAAGAGTTGAACTGCTTTTCACATGTGTAGACATGTGGTGCACTCACAGTAAAAGCAGTTACTTCAATCTTTTTATTACTTCAACTTCTATTTAACATGATTATCATGGCCTGTAACACGTGTATTAGGGATAAAAAAAACCTTTGTCAAGCGAATTTTGACGCCAGAATTCAAACTATAAGATATTAATTATATTGCATGGTATGGCACTTTCTCATCACATGGTCTTTTTGCCCAGCAAGCATGAATTTCTCGAATTCTGGATTAAAAGCCAAAATATTATGTTGAATAGTATATTTAAAAAATGTCCCAAACGTTAAACCCCAAATAACTATAGTCATGAATGAAGAAAGGGTTCCATAAAAAAAACTTCAAGTTTACCCATTCAAAATCAAAAGGCGAATAACTGAGCTATATTGCCTTCACTTTATCCATCTTAGCCTAATCATAAGGCAATAACGCGCCATCTAGATGTGGGAAATACAACTATTAATCACGAATGTTCATTTTACACACAAAACAAACTTCATACCATCCTTACTGCGATGAAAAATAGTGTGAGGGCTTGGATCATCAGTGGTGAACCCTTCCAACGGTTTCGCTAATTTAATCTAACAGACCGCTTTAGAGGTCTAATACTGTATTGGACGATTCTGATTATATATGTGAAAATGAAGGATGGAATCTTTGGTATGTGTGTTATTTTATCAAACTATGGACATAAGCTATTATCCCAAACAATATAGAATGACTCACTGAAATGGATGCCGAATTAAAACAATCCTACAAATCATTCAAAATTTGACGCGTGCGCATATAAAAAATGACTGCCCAGAGGAAGAGCAACAACTTTACTAACACCATCTGTCTCTGATAATAACAACTTATTCAACTTTCCTCTGGTTTACAGCTCTTTCGTTCGTTTAAGAATAAGCTTAATATCACTAAATAAGAGAAGAATTGAAAAACCTAATTCTTGTTTATCATTTTGTATTTGAAAAACCAATAGCACCTCTCATGAGGAAGCAACTTGCTGTACATCCCCTTTGTAAAATCTAAAATGGCCTATCAGGATCTAATACAAATTCTGACCACTTTCAATAGAAACCAGGATTTTCTTTATTTTGGGATATTCTCATGGTAGGATCTACTGTATAATTTAATTGTTGCAATTTAGAGTTACAAAACCAATTATTGCAATATTTGTTGTGTGACTCCAGTAGTGTATTGTGTTAGTCACTAATTAGTTTACCATAGTCATATTTTATATGACAAAAGTTTAACAAAAGATTAAAATGTAACACTGCAACCTTTTTCGTTAAAAGGAAATAAATGAGCTTTAGGGCAATACGTTTATTAAAACTTGAGTCTTCTAAACATTTATTTAGTATTATCACAGCAAAGTAACATCAAACTGATAAGGAGAGAGATATTGCCTTTAATATTCTCATTTTATTTTTTATATTTGCGGTGTTGCCTTTAATTCTTTTGTTTTGATCAAAACCCGAAGTCTTCTTGATCATGAAATTTCTTTTGTGTGTCTGTGGTCTATTTATTTCACAAATACACACACCCTACTCCATATACTTGTTGAATGTCTTATAAAATGCTGTTAAGATGCACAAAGAACGAAAATTATGTGAAAAACACACTTTTAAAAATCTATAAATTTGAAATTTCAAAATACAATAATGTACCAGAATATTGATCTGTAGAAGTAAAAAATAAATTCAAAACTATTTCGGGGTATATATATATATATATATATTTTTTTAAATTAATTTATAAAGTGTTTACGAACACTCTGCCACGTGGAAACAGTATTATTGGTCAAAAAAAAATTATTAGATTAATGCCGCTTCCACGTGGCATTTATAGAGTGTTTGTAAATATTTTAAAAGCTGAATAAATCTGTTAGATAAATAGAAATATCTCTAAAATTGTTTTTACAATTTAATTTTTACCTATTTTCGTCTTTTTCTCAATTTCTAAATTCATTGCATCATCATCCTTTAACTGAAATCTTATTATATTTTAAAAGTAATTTCAAATAATTCGGATTTTAAAAAACGAAACAACAGCTCTAGAAAGTTTTTCTTTTGAATTTTCATTCATTGATTTACATATTAAGGTTTTAAATTATCAAAATAAAGGTATTATACCATTCTTTTTGCTGTTTAAAATGTGAAATTATAAAAGGTAAGTGAAATTTGATATCGTTTATATTTAACTCATATTTCTTTTATGAAACCTCTAATATAATAAAACATTTATGAACAATTTAGAAAAAAACATAAATATTAAAGAAAACGAAATTTTCGCACACAATTTTTATCAAAATGTCTTATAGGTGGGAATTTTATTCAATTACAAATTATAAATAAAACAAAATACTTATCTCCCTATCAAATTAACTAACAATTAAATAGTGAAATAGCGTAAGATTGGTCTTAACTTCCAATAAATTAGATTGGAAAACGTTGTGTAATAGACAAAATTGTCTTGAAGTAGATGAATATGAAAATTTTCTACAGAAGCGTCACCATTAAATGCCACTTTAATAATTTCAATGTCTTTTCCTTATGACAGCGATTTTCCGAGAACTGTAAATTGCTTATTAAAGACCCCACTACTGGAGATTTTAAATAACGACCTTCCATTACGTGGTCTACAATTGCATCATTAGAATTCACAATGAGCATCATCACCTGAACATCTTCTTTTATAAAACTTGTTTTAATTATAGTGAGATATAAAGGGTGATCGTGTTATAAACATAACAGTTCATGTGAGTAGTCGCACCATGATGTCAAGCCAAATGATATTAGTGAAGAATTATAGGTTAAATTAATGCAACAGGTTTCTGGAGATTATTTTCTTTAACGTTGGTATCTTAACGTCGTTTATGTACTCCTGTAGACAATTGACAATTAAAATATTTTATTGACATCTTGTCAATACATGCAAAGTGCACAGTCTGCACTATATTTATCATATATCATATCATAGATTATATATATATATATCATAGATTCAAATATTCTGCTAAATCGACCGCCAGAGGTCACTCTTCCCCTATAAAAACTCGTTGTTATTTTATCCCAATGGCCGGCTCAAACCTTTTGTACATTATGTAAATAATCTTTTGTTTTCCTTGTTCTACTCGCCTTAAGCCAGGCAGTACTTTTACCAAATTATGTTTATTATATAATTCTAAGGCTCAATTAAAGCAATCTCTTATCAAAACTATTTTTAGACTTTATATTTTCAAGATTATTATTGCCACGACTGCAGAACAATATCATAATGATACTCATGGATACCAAAATCAAGCAACAAATAATAATAATTCAATATATCAACCTAATTCCAAAATACAACAGAAATATATTTATATATATATATATATAATATATATATATATATATATGCATCATACTATGTACAAAGAACATGGCGCCTCTACCAGCGCTGCATAGTTTGGTGGAGAATCGCCAGCGGGTCTCCTGTATTCCTGTAGAAGGGCAGAGATGCCCGAAAGCTTGAGATTGTGTTAATAAAAATAAAAAGAAACTCCTCTCCAGTAACCTGTTGCATTATTTAATTTATATCCAGGATATTTAAAATCAATTGAGAAGAATATCAGGGCATCCTATATGTAAATTCTACTGGAGTAAAAAAAATAAAATATCCAATTATATCTATGCATCATTAACGTATCTCTACTTGATTAGGGTAAATATATATATATATTCCTACATTATAAATATAGTTCTACATCTTGTACTCTTTCATTCTGTTTGTGCTTATATGCAAATAGAAAGAAATTGAATATTTAGGGAACAATTTAAAGGTAAAGACTGAAGTAGGTTTTAAAGAAAAGCTCGGCTTATAAAAAGGCGTAGTTACAAAGTGCGAATGGTTGTAGAGAACAGAAATTCTTGACTTGGAGCTCCGTGACATCATACAATGCGAGAGCTCCTAAATATAACTTAGATAAGGCCAAGCTGTACAGTATCTATGTTAAAATATCTCCAGTGATGCCTCCAATGTGAGCTATTTAGAGAATGCACATATCCCTCAAGTTGAAAATGTAAACAACAAACTCCGTCGTGTCAACCCGACTTGTGCAAATTTAATAAAATGGCTGGCAGTTTGACGCACTTTCCCAATAACGTCTCCTTCCCTTGATCAACTTTGGTTGAAGGTCCGCCCTAACTCTGGGATAAATATTCGATATTTTAATATATTAGAAGACACCTATATACTGCAATATAATACGCAAATATGTAAATAGGTTATATTTATGTAGTTAAATGTGGTATTGTAACAAGCATACGAATGATAAAAGAGTAAAAGGTGACTTCGAAACTTTTTGATTAAAAGGAATTTTTGAAGCTTTTTCGGGCTTGCCTTCCTTCATTTAAATAAGGTATTGAATTTGTAGAGAGTTTTAATGTAGATTTTTAAAAGAAATATATATACCAATATAGTGTGTTAATCTACAGAGTACTTGATGTACTACAGATGATGATGTATTTCAGATAAATGTATTTCCTTGTTTCTGAGGGATATTTTTAGTAGAGGTATTCCTTAAGAGGTCGTCTATTGAGAGTGAGCTTTTAAGATACGCCACTCGTGCTAAATATACCTTCTACAGAAAAAAGCGAGATAAAAAATTTGCTTACTTTGCATTAAGATACTTAATTTGTACATCAAGTTTTCTCCTCTTTTTCAATGAATAAAATTTCTTCTTCCTAAATCATTTGAAAATTATTCAATTTTTTTCCGTTTTCGAGTTTAAATCCAAAACTACCTGGTCCAGATACTCCTCAGCGCAGCAAAGGGAGACGGAAGTTCGCCGTTGCCAACCAATTTAACGAGTTTCAATGATTACTCCAGAATTAATAAAATTTGCATAATCGATAGTCTAAAATCAAACTAATTAAACATAAAAACGATTAATTGAAGAAAGTGCGGTAGAAATTTATGAATATTAATTAGAGGTAATGGCGAGTTGGAAAGAGGTGGTGGCTCTAATAGCTTATTCTCCTGAAGCCTATTGATTCAGTCATCTTCCCACCGCTGGGATAGTCCTGGACATTTCTCTCTACGACCTATTGATTCAGTCATCTTCCCACCGCTGGGATAGTCCTGGACATTTCTCTCTACGACCTATTGATTCAGTCATCTTCCCACCGCTGGGATAGTCCTGGACATTTCTAACTACGACATATTGATTCAGTCATCTTCCCACCGCTGGGATAGTCCTGGACATTTCTCTCTACGCGACCTATTGATTCAGTCATCTTCCCACCGCTGGGATAGTCCTGGACATTTCTAACTACAATCTATTGATTCAGTCATCTTCCCACCGCTGGGATAGTCCTGGACATTTTTCTCTACGACCTATTGATTCAGTCATCTTCCCACCGCTGGGATAGTCCTGGACATTTCTAACTACAATATATTGATTCAGTCATCTTCCCACCGCTGGGATAGTCCTGGACATTTCTAACTACAATATATTGATTCAGTCATCTTCCCACCGCTGGGATAGTCCTGGACATTTCTAACTACAATATATTGATTCAGTCATCTTCCCACCGCTGGGATAGTCCTGGACATTTCTCTCTACGACCTATTGATTCAGTCATCTTCCCACCGCTGGGATAGTCCTGGACATTTCTAACTACAATCTATTGATTTAGTCATCTTCCCACCGCTGGGATAGTCCTGGACATTTCTCTCTATACGACCTATTGATTCATTCATATTCCCACCGCTGTGATTAGATAAAAAAATTGCTTTCTTCCAGTTTGGACAAGTTTCCTTTAAAAGTAGAGAAACAAAAGCTGAAGTCAGTCATTAGGGAGGTTGATTCCCAACGAGAATGTAGTTCTATTACAAAAAGTACAATGGTTTCAAAACAATTCGTATCGGAGAGTTCGGATGACTAGATAATAATTAATGATTCATAAAATACTACAGCTATAGCTACAGTTTTACAGCTATTTATAAATATACATAAGAATATTAGCACCTCAACCTGAACTGCAATTGCTATTATAATCGGTTGGCTTGGAGCCAAATAGCAATTCAAAAGTCAGTTTATAGAGACGAATAAATGAAATAAGTAGAGTTGAACTTGATGACATCGTGGGATAAGGATTGAGATCCTCCCTATATGATGGTAGAAAGAGAGTGGCTGGACACATTGTCAGAATGGCGGATAACTTCTGGACAATCATTGTCACTGACTAGAACCCCCGGGGATACTATATCTGAAATTAGAAGATCCAATGACCAAGACTTCTTGTGGTTTCTGGAGGATGGAAGTGAGGAAGGGCGACCTGCAGAAGTAGTGAATACACTCTGATATCACGGGTTTCCACAAGTTAATATATAGACAATTCGTTTTCCTTTTACCTAACTAATTTCGACTTAAAGGGATGGTTTAACATCAGTTGGAGGACAAAATGTCCCATTGCTATGATGTACTTGTCACGAAGGTTCTGTTGAATTATCGCGACGTTGGCGGCCAGCTGACCCAGCGGTATGGTGTGTCATCCTAACAGTTGCCACACTGCATTTGCGTACGGCCTTGGGTGTGTCCAAATCTGGTGGTGACATTGTGGAGACAACAACACGCCGCGGTCCCTGAATGCCAATAGCACTTCCGTCCGCTCGCAGCGGCTGTCACTTGAGGCTCTTGGGTTAGAATACCTACATATAGAATCAACCTTCAAATATAGACGTAACGATCAGAATTCTCTTATCCTTTTTTCTGATAGACAGCGGTTGTAAGACAAATTATGGATGATATAAACAAAAAGGAAAGGAAACTGGTTATGAGATATTAAAAATAGGCATTTCATACTACACTAGTAGAGATAGAAATTTTTGCAACTAAAAGTAGTTAAAGAAAAACATGACATTTTGTGTCAATCAACTAATGGCGTTACAAAAAAAAAAAGCATAAGATGCCGCAATTTTTGCAATTGGTCTAAAACCCCAATCCTGTGATAATGAATGTAATATAAACGATTACATTATGTATGCAAAATGTCTAAAAAATAATAAAAAGCCCAAACATATTTATTTTAAAATCATTTGGTCTATTTAATAACCTACTCATGTATTCCATGTATATCATGGAATTCAACTAGTTCTTTCTGCGTGTAACACTTTCTATTTCACCAGTTAACTTGATGTAATAAAAACTGCGATGTTTGGAAAAGGAAAAATATGAATATTAATCGGCATGACAAATAGTCGGCCATATTGCTTAAAAAAAACACATTGAAAAGAAGAAAAAGATTTTTCTAAATAATAACTCCTTATAGCAAAAAGTTGAAGAACAACGTGAAAATGTTTCTATTATTTAATCGATAAAACAGGAGCTTTCGAACCTCACGGAACCAAATAACACCAGAAAAGATCAGAAAATAGTACCGTAATAAAACTGGTGAAAGCGCCCGGAGTGTTGATAAGTCATACCCAATGTACTTTCATTACAAAAAAAAAATCAAGTAAAAAACCAAATGATACTTAAATAAAAAAGGTTTTCATTAATAGACGAGGAATTTCCACAAGCGACTAGAAAGAAAGCTGTTGTACTTCCAGTCGACTATATTTATAATCGAAGAAAATAATACCTGAAGAGTTAGAGATCAAGGGAAGTATGTTTTCTCAATTCGGGGTAAAATTGTTAAAAGTGTTTACAAAAATACAAAGATTTCGTAAATGAAAACATTTAGACGCGAATGTTTCTTTTATACATATATCGAACTTCTACTGTCCTTACTGTGATGAAAATATATTGGGAGGGCTTGGCTCATTTTTTCATCGCAGTAAGGACAGTAGAAGTTTGATATATGTATAAAAGAAACATTCGCGTCTAAATGTTTTCATTTGCTATATTTATATGGCGCGTTATTGCTTTGTGTCGTGTCGCTCCGGGCCACGACACCCTCTTATACTTGAAACAAATATTCTTTATTTGTCAAGCTAAAAGCTACAATAGCAAAATATGTTTAAAGAAACAAGACTATTCTATTTCTAAGGCTGGAATGGACTCGTTAACTTAATTCTTACATCCTATTTATAGCACAAATACGTTAAATTAAAACTATTTAAATTGTACACAAAGAACAAATATGCAATGACACAACACTTTGTATTAAAAATTTCGTAATTAAAATAATATTCTAAATAAACATTAAAGACAGAAGTTTGTACGGCGATGGATTCCCCTGCAGGCTGCACATTCCCTCCAAGGTAAGTCCAGGTGAGTTCCATCAGACGAGAGTGCGGAAATAAAGATGGCACCAGCCATGGTTCCATATCTCAACAATGTGTTGGCACACGGCGTCACTGAAATGTCAAGTCTATATTTAAGATTCCAGCTGCTCGGACTCATTGAGGATTAAAAAAGCGCAGACGGTCGTCTTTTTTTTTTTTACGTTGTAGTGAAGACAGATGGGTCTGGTAATGTTCAAGGTGGACCCTGGGAGATAGGATCGTGGAATGTGTCGCGGTATTTATATAGTTCACTATTTGAGGCGCTACGGCTGATCTGGAAGACATATTCCATACCGACATATGTATTTATCACAACAACAACACAATAAACTTTTCATGGTTGGTCAATTTGTTAATTTTCGTTTGAGATACAATTAAATGTAAAAACAATAGTACAAAAGTAAAATTGTACGTGTGCTTAAAATAAAGTCCTCTCCTGATCGTATAGGTTTCTGATGCTTGCGCCATCTATTGGAATAAATATCAACCAATTGTTGATTATTTTAAAAATATTCCGAAAAGAGTATTTGGTAATATTCTAAAATAATTTAAAAACTTTTCAGTATTCCATTTGATATTGATACCTTATACTCTATCAAAGTTCTACCTTTCTAATTTAGAAGATTTTTTAGTTAAAGGACATAAAACAAGCGCGTTTTTAAAAATGAATATCTACTCTTTAAAGATTTAAACTAAAATCTAATTTGAAGGTATTTTAAATCCTCAATTAATGTTTTTCTTTATTTCTTAGGTCAAAATCGATCGGTCACAATTGGATCAGTTGAGATAACACAGAAGAACGGCAAGTTTCTACCTGGAGGATGTAACACCTTGAGCTGATTCATGTCTTAAATCCAATCATCCAGTACAAAAAGAACCATAAGGAAATAATTGGTTTTCAATGCCAATGTGATGTAATATCTTGAAAACATCTGGATGTTCATCTAATTGGTATGTTAAGACCTGCCGTACAAACAGAATCATTTTCTTTGCAGAGAACCTTTGGACGATAATTCTGATGAGCGGCACCTTCGTCAGCGTCTACATTTATACAATCAAAAATATATTTCTGTTAAAAGAAATGCTACCTCTCTCCCCCGTTAAAATATACTGAAGCAAAGCGCTATCAATCGACTATCTTTGCATACTCGGTGGCTGTCAACAAAGGTCGGTGACGAATTCTGAAGATTTCTTGAATCCATTGTGTATGTCCTGAAGTACACCCTGGACTGATGAGAATCATACCATGGTCTCTAGACTGTCGTTCTAAATTCAGGGTAGCTATTGTTGTAGCTTTGTTATCGTCCCGAGTATTTAGAGAGATTAGCCTTTCTTTTAACATAACATTTTCCTCTGGGCAAAATGTTCCTTTACAAAAATATGATGTTCCGATCTAATCCATCTTCCGATGATGTATAGAGAGAAGCCTCTTCAATCAGATCTCTAATATGTAAATAAGTTTCATAAATCCCCGCGACCAGCATCACCCACATCATTGTCATCATCATCGAACAATCAGTTTTACATATCCTTGAAGAGAGGTACTATACGACTTCCCAAAAGCGACATATTTTATAAAATGGTCCTGATCTTTCCTAACTTCCAATAGAAGATATTTTCCAGAAGAAACCGGAACTAACCGAGAATTTGTGTGTGGACGGTCTATCATAGGAGATTCTAATGTACTTGTGGACTGCATTCATCCAGCCTTAAGGAGCTATTATAATAGAATGCAGTCTCCGATAATAAGTTTCTTTATTTTATTAAATGTTCTCTCAACTTTCAGGTACTGTAAACCCTTCTATACGTGACGAATCTCAATAATAATGAGCTATGTCCCACACACACCGCGGAGAAAGTCCGTCCTTCGATCCCCAGACACCTGCGGCCATTGTGTTCCGCCTCACGACTCCTTCATTACCTGGCAGGTGATCCCTCGCCCGGCCTTGACTCATTTCCTCGTCCCACTCAGCGGGCCGTCCAACTGTACACCCGGGAGGTATTGGAGCTACAAGCTCTCTCAGTAAACGGTTCACAACATGAATGTCCCTATAGGTGACATCCACATAGTAGATTCACTACAATTTAATAATATTTACCCCCAAATTATTCCAAGATAATTTAATTCAAATTTTTAAAACGACCAAGCACGGAGCAGCAAAAATCTCAAGTTTTTTTTTCTGCGGTAATAGTATGTAGAATGCTCTAGACATCTTCTCATCGAAAGTCTAGCTTTTGAAGAATAGAGAAGACAGAAAGAAATATACCTCTTACTGTTTTATGAACATTGTTTATATATAGAGTTTCTAAAAACAATTATAATAATTAATGCCTTTGTTTAATTATAAGAAACCAATAATAAACTATATACTAATAATTAGTTTTGTCTTGGCGCAATTGTCCCCCATACACTGTTGTAGCTGATCAATAAAATATTATCAGAGATTGGATTAGATCAAAGAGAACAAGACAAATTATTTAGGGAGGCTGTCGATTATGGACGGTTGTACAATAACAACGCAGATTTATTAAGACCACCGGTCTTATACAGATTCACTGCAGGAAGAAGGGAAGCATAGATGGAGCTCCTATACTCCAGGCAGCGCAGCATCCAACAACAGCCTACAGGTCCGACGCATGTTCAGTGGCCACACGTTCCTTCGTGCATAATTTTGGACGTTTGTAATGTAGTTGTGTAAGAAGAGGTTTAAACAACTCTGTATTGTACTGTGCCCTGATAACAGAGGGCTGCTGTTTAGTGTCCATTGTGGGCATAGAAGTGAAAATTGATTGCCGGTTATCTGTGAAATGGTTGTGTTGCTCAAAGGTAGAAGAAATCAATATCTTCAGTCTTCTTTGTTACCGAGAAATGACTGCTAAAGAGATATATACAACAACAACAAAAACCTTTATTAAGACCTTCGAGTCTTATACAGATTCTCCAAAGCAGAAATGTCCATACAGGAATAATAGGAATAGTATCAGTAATGAGCAATGTTATTATTATTTTTTTTTTAAGTCAATCACATTTAATGGTAATATGAAATTTATTATACAGGAAAACTTAATTGAGACTTCAGAGTAAATTGGAGGAAGAGAAATTTCTTATACGTGGATTTACCACGGAGCCTCTGCAAATGAAAGGAAAAAGTAAAAGCTAATCATATTTAATTTAATAGATATATAAATAACTGTTTAAAGCATTTTTGTAATTCAGCGAAGTCTCTCATGAGAGGCAAATTCAAAAATGGCTAAACTGGGTCTCTCATGGAGGTGGTCTCTCATCAGAAACTCTATTTCGGTTTTAAGACTCCTCATGACTTGGCTTAACATGACAACGTTTTTGATTAACGACCACACTCAGAATAAACCCTGTTTAGCCTTGATTCAAGCAGTGTCTCATAGAAGACTACTGTATTTAAGGTTTTTCATTACGCTCAAATTTAGTTGAAACTACAGTCGAATCTTGGATAATTCAAAGCCCAAGGAACCAAAAAAATCGAATTATCCAAAAATTCGAATTAAAAACGGAAATTATATTTATAGGAAATTCTAAGGGCCAAGATAAATATTCGAATTAAAGACGTTTTCGAATTAAAGACACTCGAATTATCCAAGTTCTACTGTATTTTAACCTATTCTGAAATCTTCACAGGATTTTCCACAAGATGCTCACTCCAGTATCTAACACACCACAATATCCTCAACAAACCAATAGAATATTGACTTCTGATTTGCATAACATAATGTACGAAATAAATCCAATTTGAAACAAAGATGATTCCTTTAAGCATCTACCAATTTGTAAAGGCACATAATGGCACCAAAACTAATAATAAAACATTTTAAAATAGCAGATTATCTTGGAAGAACGCCATGTCAGATTATCCGGCTGGACGGCTTCAATCATAATTTAAATGGGAATTTCGTGTCCAATTCTTCTAGCTTCAAACAGGAAGATACCATCTTCTTGAACTAACATTGTTTTTTTCTTCTTTTTCAATCTTTTTGGCATTTTTTTTTGTCGAGTACCTATGGTACAAACCAGGATAAAGAGTTATATGTTATAAGGCTGCTACTTATTTAATAGGGGGTCGGTGGAAGAATGGTGTAAACCGTTGGTTTTCGGCCTCTACGACACGGGTTCGATTCCGGCATTGGGCACTTTTTTTCTGATTTAAACGCAAATGCTCCAATAGCCCCAGATTCTTGCAAAGGTTCAACTCCACTATCTAGTGCAAGTAACCAAACGAGTCTCTGGAACATTTGTAAGTGCAAAGTCGAACTGCTTCTCACATGTGTAGACATGTGGTGCACTTACAGTAAAGACAGTCGCCTACTTCTACCCACCATGATTATCAAGGCTTGTACCACCTGTACTATGGATAAGCAAAAAAAAAAACAACATATTTAATTTTACCTATACTTTAGTACTATAATGCTATGGAAGAAAGTGTATTTCAATTATACTACCAAACATTTTTAGATAATTGATCAATCAAATATACCTCTTGATGAGAGTTTCGTTGTAAAAGGCGCGATGGCACCAAGTAAAAATCGGTATGATACATAAATCAACCATTTAAATATCATTTTTCTTTTATAAAAATGGAATTTATATTCGACAAAATTCTAATATTTTTGCTGAGGTTATATTTGACCTTTTGGAAATATAGTTGAAGAGAGAGTTTGCTTAAACCCTTTCTAGCCGTCTTTGGAAGTGGCTATTCACTGGAGCTTGTATCAGATCAGGAAATGTATTTATATATATATGAAAGTGATCATTTAAGGAGGCATTCATACAATCTCTATCTTTTAATCCCCTAGAAGATCTTATATAAGACCAGTGTGTCTTAATAAAGGTTTTTATATACTTGTATGCTTGGAGAGGCGTTCGTTTATATAAGTCGCTCATTTTTAGGTTTTATTGAACCCATTCCGCGAATTAAAGTTATTCCCTTAATTGCTTATCCTGAAAGAAAAAGAGAAAGTCTGAAGTGAACTTCAGCGTAATTTTTCAATTGGGAAGAGTGTGAAACTATGATCCCATTGGAGGTTAACTCTTGAAGATAAGGAATACAAATTTGGAAGTACAAGCCTCCACACTCTAGATCTTGTTCCCCACTCGGCTTCCAATCAAGTTTTAGAGTTTACTTTTCAGAGAGAATGTGACGACACTTAATCCGTGTCTACGTTATTACAGCAGTGGCACGACAAATCTCGACGCGTGTATTTTATTTAATTAATTAATTTGTATAATTAGAGAGGACGTTATTTTAGTCCCCCACCTTCTTAATTAACCATCCAATTTGACCAAAATTTATTCCACTTTAATTTGTTAATGGCCCGAGTCTTGACAGTCAATTTTTAAAATGGTCCACGCCCCAGCTGTTTTGATTAATTCTTCAAGTCGGACTTGAAGATATTAATATAGAAATAATTGGCTTCAGAGAAGAGCGAGATATTAATAACTTTCAAGAATAATTTCTCCATGATATATGGCCATGTATAAACCTTAGGATATTTGCCTGCCGCCCCTAATTTATCCATGTTATTGCTATCTGAACCCTCCATCTCTTCTACCCGGGTGTTGGTGCTGAGGCGAATTTATTTACCTAAGAACGCAGTCAAATCCAACCAAACTTTTGAGCTTTTCTACGAGCACAAAATACATTTACCAACATATTTTATAAATTCGATATCAGAACTATTCATTTTATACACTGCTGGGATTTTTATGTGACTGATATATAATCAATATATATAAATATTTATAATCAAACATACATGGTATCGATGTCTGCCAAATTATTTTATCGTTATAAAAACGAAATTTTCATGGACAGATGGATAAATTAGGTTTTCTTTCAGTTTCTTGTCATCTTCTATAATTTCTAAGATATATTTTCGTTTTTGCAACAATGAAAAGAATTTGGCGAAGATAGAAACTATATGGCTTAAATTATATAAGTGAAGCCTCGTAAAAATATCTATAAAATAAATAGCCAAGTTAAAGCATTTTTTCTTGGGCTTCGCTCGAGCCCGGGTCTCTCTGTTTTTCGGCATGAATTTCATGTCATGTTTTCCTTCGCAATCCACCTTATTTCTGTTTTTTAAATCACTGTAGCTTATTGATTAAGCGTATTGTGAAATGATAGATAATCAGCACAAATTATTTGCATATCAAAACTAGTATAAACAAAAGTTTGAAATTATCATGTTTGGTCTTTAAGAAATTTATATTATATTTTATTCACGAGAGCACACTCATAGAAAAAAAATTGAGGAATTGTACCTTTTAGCATGTATATCGAGATCCAGACGATAACTCTGAATGATGTTTGGTACACCGTGATCTTTATTGAAGACACACGAGATAACCAAGTGTGATCAGAATTGCTTCTGTCTATAAAAAATGGAAGACCGTCGACAACAAAGACTCGACTTGCTTAAGCTTTATCCAAGGTGGAATATAAATTCATGGATTATTGATATCATAACCAATTTGAGAACCTCTGAAGATTGTTAAATTTATCGAATCCAACATTGCATTACACTCAGGACTCCAGATCGTACAGTCAAGTCGCAACTCTTTCTGAAACAACAGGAACAAGTGTTGTGAGAATTGAACACCTGGCTCTTCACATCAATAAAGTTGCTGCGTCATGATTGGCCGAGACCTGAGGATACAGGGTGGAATCAATATACCATTGTTTCATTTTGCTGATTCCAAGTACACGTAGGCCATGGGGTGGACACAGAACAACGTTGGGTTTATAAATACCTATACATTGAGGATACAGGGTGGAATCAATATGCCATTGTTTCATTTTGCTGATTCCAAGTACACGTAGGCCATGGGGTGGAGACAGAACAACGTTGGGTTTATAAATACCTATACATTGAAGATACAGGGTGGAATCAATATACCATTGTTTCATTTTGCTGATTCCAAGTACACGTAGGCCATGGGGTGGACACAGAACAACGTTGGGCTTATAAATACCTATACATTGAGGATACAGGGTGGAATCAATATGCCATTGTTTCATTTTGCTGATTCCAAGTACACGTAGGCCATGGGGTGGACACAGAACAACGTTGGGTTTATAAATACCTATACATAGAGGATACAGAGTGGAATCAATATGTCATTGTTTCATTTTGCTGATTCCAAGTACACGTAGGCCATGGGGTGGACACAGAACAACGTTGGGTTTATAAATACCTATACGTTGAGGATACAGGGTGGAATCAATATGTCATTGTTTCATTTTGCTGATTCCAAGTACACGTAGGTCATGGGGTGGACACAGAACAACGTTGGGTTTATAAATACCTATACGTTGAGGATACAGGGTGGAATCAATATGCCATTGTTTCATTTTGCTGATTCCAAGTACACGTAGGTCATGGGGTGGAGACAGAACAACGTTGAGTTTATAAATACCTATACATTGAGGATACAGTTTGACTATTCAATGGTGAAATTATTCTGAATATCAAATTGTACAATTTTGTTGAGTGATATTTCCATATATAGGTACGAGAAGGGTAATGATGTCATATTTTTTGTTGTTATTGTATACAATCATAAGTAGCATTAGCAAGACACTGTTAAATAAACTCTATGATCAAAATTCTACATAGTGTTGAATTATTTCGGATTAGACCTAATTACGGATCATAAATGTAATGGGTACTTAATTATGCTGGGATCACACTCTAAATGATATAAAATAATGATTTATCACTACATTTTCAATATATTCTTTTAAATTAAGAAGTATTAATAGAGATAGATATAGCTGAACACCAAACGCCTATGTTAAAGATTTAATATTATGATATTATTCTTATCACACACAGACGATAAGTCTTTGTTCTAAATCTATTTATTTGCTGTTTTGACGCGTTTCCTTTTTAAACTTTTAATCTTATAAATACTCACCAAAAAACATTTTCTTTATTGTGTTAATTATTTAAATTAATTGCTTCCTGAATTAACTATTCTAAAGAAATGCTTAATAAATAATTAAGCTGTCGATAAAATGTCCAAAAAATTCAGGGGAGCGTGATAAATTCAACGGGCAAATTTTTGCAGAAAACTTTGAGAGAATTCTAATGAATTAAAGAGAGAATGTGAAGAGAGGGGAAAATGAATTTTTTTAAATCGCCATTTTTAAAGGAAAAGAGCAAAAATGTTCGAATCAAACTTCCAATTTCTCTCAGTTGGAAATGGCTTCCATTCAAATGGAACTTTTGAATCGGAAAGAAAAATGAGTTTAATAAAATTCCTTTTATAAACTAATTGAATCTATAATATGACGTTGAGAGAGATTAACCATTATAAAATTGAAGAATAGAAATTAATATAAAATATATTCCACTCAAAATTTACATAATACAGCGCACTATTTTACATATAATAAACTTGATATGTATATTTCGAATATAAGAAAATTGCGATATGCTTTTATAAAAAAAAATATCTAAAAATCTAACGCAATAATTTTATTCATTACACACACACACAAAGCTTTATTAAGACCACCGGTCTTATACAGATTGATCACAGGAAGAAAGGAAGCATAGATGGAGCTCCTGTACTCCAGGCAGCGCAGCACCCAAAGTTTCTTTATTACACACACAAAGCTTTATTAAGACAACCGGTCTTATACAGATTGATCACAGGAAGAAAGGAAGCATAGATGGAGCTCCTGTACTCCAGGCAGCGCAGCACCCAAAGTTTCTTTATTACACACACAAAGCTTTATTAAGACAACCGGTCTTATACAGATTCACAACAGGAAGAAAGGAAGCATAGATGGAGCTCCTGTACTCCAGGCAGCGCAGCACCCAAAGTTTCTTTATTACACACAAAGCTTTATTAAGACCACCGGTCTTATACAGATTGATCACAGGAAGAAAGGAAGCATAGATGGAGCTCCTGTACTCCAGGCAGCGCAGCACCCAAAGTTTCTTTATTACACACACAAAGCTTTATTAAGACAACCGGTCTTATACAGATTGATCACAGGAAGAAAGGAAGCATAGATGGAGCTCCTGTACTCAAGGCAGCGCAGCACCCAAAGTTTATTTATTACACACACAAAGCTTTATTAAGACAACCGGTCTTATACAGATTCACAACAGGAAGTAAAGGAAGCATAGATGGAGCTCCTGTACTCCAGGCAGCGCAGCACCCAAAGTTTCTTTATTACACACACAAAGCTTTATTAAGACAACCGGTCTTATACAGATTTACAACAGGAAGAAAGGAAGCATAGATGGAGCTCCTGTACTCCAGGCAGCGCAGCACCCAAAGTTTCGTTATTACACACACAAAGCTTTATTAAGACAACCGGTCTTATACAGATTCACAACAGGAAGAAAGGAAGCATAGATGGAGCTCCTGTACTCCAGGCAGCACAGCACCCAAAGTTTCTTTATTACACACACAAAGCTTTATTAAGACAACCGGTCTTATACAGATTCACAACAGGAAGAAAGGAAGCATAGATGGAGCTCCTGTACTCCAGGCAGCGCAGCACCCAAAGTTTCTTTATTACACACACAAAGCTTTATTAAGACAACCGGTCTTATACAGATTCACAACAGGAAGAAAGGAAGCATAGATGGGGCTCCTGTACTCCAGGCAGCGCAGCACCCAAAGTTTCTTTATTACACACACAAAGCTTTATTAAGACAACCGGTCTTATACAGATTCACAACAGGAAGAAAGGAAGCATAGATGGAGCTCCTGTACTCCAGGCAGCGCAGCACCCAAAGTTTCTTTATTACACACACAAAGCTTTATTAAGACAACCGGTCTTATACAGATTGATCACAGGAAGAAAGGAAGCATAGATGGAGCTCCTGTACTCAAGGCAGCGCAGCACCCAAAGTTTCTTTATTATACACACAAAGCTTTATTAAGACAACCGGTCTTATACAGATTCACAACAGGAAGAAAGGAAGCATAGATGGAGCTCCTGTACTCCAGGCAGCGCAGCACCCAAAGTTTCTTTATTACACACACAAAGCTTTATTAAGACCACCGGTCTTATACAGATTCACAACAGGAAGAAAGGAAGCATAGATGGAGCTCCTGTACTCAAGGCAGCGCAGCACCCAAAGTTTCTTTATTACACACACAAAGCTTTATTAAGACAACCGGTCTTATACAGATTGATCACAGGAAGAAAGGAAGCATAGATGGAGCTCCTGTACTCCAGGCAGCGCAGCACCCAAAGTTTCTTTATTACACACACAAAGCTTTATTAAGACAACCGGTCTTATACAGATTCACAACAGGAAGAAAGGAAGCATAGATGGAGCTCCTGTACTCCAGGCAGCGCAGCACCCAAAGTTTCTTTATTACACACACAAAGCTTTATTAAGACCACCGGTCTTATACAGATTCACCACTGAAGAAAGGAAGCATAGATGGAGCTCCTGTACTCCAGGCAGCTCAGCACCCAAAGTTTCTTTATTACAAAAATATCGCGATATTTCAATCTCTCGCTCTTCAACGGGTGAAGTTACAACTGAGAGTAAGCACTGGGATGGGGTCGAGATTTACTAAATTATTGCTGTTTAACCTTGATTCGGAGTATGATCAAATCACTCTGGGATGTCTATTCTTCTGTTGATACTTTTTTTATTTTTTGTAATGAACTCATTTATCTTTAAGATAGAGGCTGCCTGGCCGGAATTCATATTTCTATGAAAAATAGACACTTCGGCCAGTTAGAGTTTTTTATTTTCTCAACGTTTCGACAAAAAACTTTTGTTTTCGTCAGGAGAAGTAAATAAAAATAAGGCATTTGGCAATGCTTTATTTTTATTTACTTCTCCTGACGAAGACAAAAGTTTTTTGTCGAAACGTTGAGAAAATGAAAAAACTCTAACTGGCCGAAGTGTCTATTTTTCATAGAAAAAGTAATTTATTGCGTAAATATTTTAGGTATTTATGTATAATTCTTTTACTCTTATATTTTAGGGTTCAATAGAAACCATCATTGTACAATGAACAGATAAACAGACAAACTATTTCAAGGATTTGAAAAAAAAAATGATATTAAGGTGAAGAGTTTCTTTTAATTTTGGGTTTTCAAGTTTTCGAGCAAATTTTCTGCTCTTCAACTGGCAAATACTTCTATGTACAATATAAAGATGATATTTCGTTTGTATTATGTATAAAAGAAACATTCGTGCTTTTAAATCCTTTCATTTTATATGTATAGATGACGCGTTATTGCTTTGTGATGAAGATGATATGTTAACAAAAATAATTGAAAAAATGTCTATCGAAAGCTTGCAAAATCAAAATTGACAGAAACGATTTACCTCAATTTTATTTATTCTTCCTTTTTCAAATAATTTCTAGGAAACTATTGCTCACTCAATTTAAAGGATATTTAACAGAGAGTATAGCTTTTAAATGAAGCAATCAATAGGGAATGGGAATTTATAGGCTATGGATGGATCGTTGGTATTTTGACCATTGTGAAAGGACACACATTGAATAATAATGAAGATGTAGTGAACCAAGGAAGGATAATCTAATGGAATGGTCTGGTAGTTGACGATACAAAGAGCTTAATTAAATTGCTCAAAATAGAGTAAAATGGCGGCCACCATCTATAGATACTGACCAAGGAAATGTATGTGGTACTATATATAGATCAAATTCACTATTATTGAATGTATATGCACATGTGTGTGTTGATTGACATACACACAAAATTCTTCATATTTAAAACATATAGTCTTATACTGAGATTCACCAAGCAATCCCTCTGCAAAGGAAAATAGGTTTCAAAAGGTAAATGCTCTATTTACATAAATAAACGCTAAAGTAAACGCTATATTTACATAAATAAACGCTAAAGTAAACGCTATATTTACACAAAAATCATAATCCAAATTGAATTTTAACATGCTTTGTATTTATTTATTTATTTATGTAAAAAATTTGATTATTTTTTTTATTTTTCTTCATAGTTAAGCAGTTAGTAACACTGTACTTTTTTCTTTTTGTAATTTTTCATAAGTTTGTTTTGTTTATATATTTTGATTAACGTTGTTGTAATTAAATAATAAAACACAAAAGTATTGTGACTATCCCTCATTTCTAAATAGGAAACGTTACAGATATATACACAAAATTTAAGATAATTAGTTTCATACAAAGAGATTTGTGTGGTAGACCTAAGAATATAAAAAATATATATATATAGAAAAAATGTAAAAGATTTAAACCCGAATGTAATTCTCTCAATACAAACCTTGACAATCAGTCATAATTTTTCTCGTAGAAATCTTATAAATATTAAATAGATAATAAAGATGGAGAAACTCTGAATAGTTTAAATTTTGTTTTTCTCTTTCATAAATAGTTTTGTATGAAAGGCGTGTGTTAACTTGAATTGTCTTAAAGATAGAGGCTGCCTGGCCGGGGGGCTTTCATATTTCTTTAAAAATAGACACTTCAGCCAGATGAAGTTTTATTTTCTCTACATTTCAACCAACATCTTTTGTCTTCGTCAGTAGAGATAAAATAAAGCGTTTGGTATGGCGTTAAAAATTATTCTTTGATTATTATTTTTCAAGAAACTTGAAATATGTTAACTAGAAAAAATACCATTTAAGTACTATATAGATAACACAAAGCAATAACGCGCCATCTATACATATAAAATGAAAGGAATTAAAAACACGAATGTTTCTTTTATACATAATACAAACTTCTACTGCCCTTACTGCGATGAAAAAATATATTGGGAGGGCTTGGCTCATCAGTGGTGAACCCTCCCAGCGGTTTCGCCAATTTAATCCACCAGACCGCTTCTCAGAGCTCTTATACTGTATTGGACGATTCTGCTTATTTACGCAGCACTGAAGGATGGAATCTCAGAAATGGTTTTCAAGAAAACTATGGACATAAGGTTATAGGACAGTAGAATTATATTCAAATATTTGCATCGAGCAATGCTGTTCCGCAAGCAATAAAGACAAGGCCAGTTAGGCATAAATTAACACAAAGCTAGAAGTTTGTATTATGTATAAAAGAAACATTCGTGCTTTCAAATCCTTTCATTTTATACTATATAGATAGTTTTATTTGCGATATTGTGGGAGAAAAATAAAATAACTTGTGTGACAATGATTGTTTCTTGAAAAGTTTCAATCCCCACTTGTATCGGTACATTCCACAAGCAATGGTTATGTATAGACAAATGTTTCTTTTTGAGGTACAAATAATCGTAATTTAGAATGTCATCTCTTAATGATGAAGTTTTATTTTGACTCTGGCATAATTAAACGTTCTCTCTTTATATACAGGGTGATCCAAAAGTCCCGCACAACTTTAAAAATTAATAACTCCGCGAATATTTGCGCTAGAGCAATGCGGTAAACACCATTGTGTTCAGGATGCAATGGGATTTTTTATGGCAAATAATGAAAAATTCGAAATTGATTTTAGTTACAATTTTATTCTCCAGATGGCGCTCTAACAGAATCAGAGATTCAGCGGCCAAATTGTTTGATAAATTGAAAAATATAACTGATCGACACGTATTTTTCCTTTTTGAATACCAGGAAAAAACCCTAATAATATCAAATAACAAATTAATAAAACACCACTTCGCCAAAAGTATGAAGAATTGGTTAACGATTTTCAAATACAATCAGAGATATGTAAAATAGGTAAATGCAAATTAAAACGTGTAGCAAAAAGAAAATTGATATTTTAGATACGGTTTGTTTCCAAAGATAATAAATTTATAATATTTTAAATTCAACTTTCACTCAGTATCGATTATATTTATTTTAATTCATTTGAAAAATATGTATCTATCTCTGATAATTTATTTTACTCTGGAATGCCGTTGTTGTTGTCGTGTCCAATAAAGAGCCTCAGATATATCCATGCATCTCTCCATCACATTAGCAGCAATGTCCACTATCTTGGGTGTGTAAAGCTGTTGCTCTGGGTCTATGTCAAATTTCTGCAAGGCTGCGGCCATTGCTGGCTATGAGAATATGTGGGTAGGTGTAAGTTCCACACCAGGACAATTGTTGCATGCCCTATAGGTTCTTGTGCCATCTGGATGTATTGTCATTCCTTTATAGTGTTTTGTTCTAAGTCTTGTTATAGGTTTTGTCATTTTTCTCTCAGATTTAATTCGCATTATGATCTTTTTTTTCTTATTTTTTTGTTCAATTATCTTGTATTCTGACAAAGAATCAGCGTCAAATAATGACATTTGTTCTTTCCTTTGGCTCACCTTTCTGGCTTCCTTTGCCAATTCAAATGCCATTTCATTACCCCCGATCCCAGCATGGGCAGAGATCCAATGTAGAATGCAGTTATTCTCCAATGGTTCCAGTTGGGTAAGTAACGAGTGTATTTTCTGTGTGATTTTAGTATTGCCCTTCTGAATTGCTTCTAGAGCGGATATGGAGTCGCTGTATATTAAAATTCCTTCTGCTTGATGCAGGGATGGTTGGCTAAGGCATACATCAAGGGCTTTCCAGATAGCTGTCAGTTCACAAGTGAAGTTTGACGAAATCTGTCCTGCTCCTTCATTGATTTTGATGTTTGTTCCATCTTGCAGTATTATGTTAATTCCGGCTCCTCCATTACTCAGGGTAAGGTCTGAAGATCCATCTGTTTAAGCTGTTAAAGGGCGTGGCCTTGCATTTTTAATCAATAATTTGTAATATGAGGACATAGCCGTTAATATTCCAAACACATTAGACCTCGAAGTCCAAGGTATCAAAGTCTACCTCAATCAAAACAAAGCCATCAACATATACCATATGTATCACCCTCCAAACAATACATTTATTGACGATGGAACAATGGCTCAATTTCTTACAGACAACACTATTATTTTAGGTGACCTTAATGCCAAACATCAACTATGGGGATGTTCTACGCCAAACCCAAGAGGCAAAATACTATCAAACATATTTGACGACAATGCCTTCATGTGCTTAAATGATGGGAATCCTACCCATCATTCCTACAAGCTATAATACTGCACAAGCCCTTGATATAAGTTTTTACAATCCTGACATTTTCCACAAATGCAAATAGCAAATATTAAAAGGTTTTGGAAGTTATCATTTGCCTAATTTGATAGAAATTAACACCAAGACCAAAACTAGCTCAATTAAGAAAAATTATGGAACTTCAAAAAGGCTGATATGATATCTTTCGAAAACACCATTATTAAAGCAGCCAAGGTTTCAATACCAAGAGGTTATATTAAGAAATGGATTCCAAATTATACACACCAGGCAAAAAATATCCAAACACTTATAACTAAAAGAAATAAACTACAAAAAAGTGCACCCAAAACCAAACAAATTGTAGAACTGAACTGAACATTGTGATTGCAAAAATAAAAAGATTATATGTAAATGTGAAAAGGGAAAAATGGAAACAAACTTGTGAAAACCTGAAACCAAGAAACCCAAATACAGAACTTTGGAATTTGGCAAAACAAATTGACAGAGTCCAGCCACAAACTGAAAACACAAATATGATTAAGAATACAGATGGTACACCAGCATCTAATGACAAAATTGCTGCCAATCTTTTAGGTAATTCATATCAAATAAGTAGTAAAATCAAGGTTGAAAAAAGACCCGAAAGATTATTCATGACTGTAAAAATGTCACCAGCACTCATAATATTTTCCATTAAAAAAATCAATATGAAAGAGCTAGCTTATGCATTAGAAAGCACTAACCTAAACAAGACTCTTTGGCCAGATGGAATCCATGGCCGAATGATATCAGACTTGGGCAAAATTGGCAAAGAAAGACTTCTTAATATTTTCAATAACTCCTGGAAAACTGGAAAATTGCCTCAAGACTGTAAAAATGCAACAATAATTCCCATTAAAAAACTTGACAAATCTGCTGATTACCCAAAAACTACCGACCTATCTCCCTCAAAATATTTGCTGCAAATTAATGGAAAAATTACACTCAGACGACTCACCACCACCCCGACACAAGAAATCTCTTACCAGAAGAACAATATGGATTTAGGAAATGACATGGGACAATAGAACAACTCTTATTTTTCACACAAAAGGTAAAAGATGGACAAAACAAAAAGCCAACTAACCACACCATAGCTGCTTTTTAGACCTTACACAAGCTTTTGATAAGGTATGGAAAAACAAGTTAATTACAAAATTATACAAACATTTTAAAATTGATGGAAAAGCTATCACTTGGATAAATGATTCCCTTAAAAATATATACATCAGGGTCAAATATAATGGCACTCTATCTAAAACCTTCAAATTGTACCAAGGATTACCACAAGGATCTGTCCTTAGCCCAACTCTCTTCACCCTATTTATTGCAGGCATAGAATAAACTTTTTCACATAAAACCAATATTGGACTTTTCGCTGATGACATTATTCTATGGAGCAGCAACACTAACTGGAAAAAAGCTGAAAGAGATTTGAACAAGACTCTTCTCCACCTAGAAAAATTTGCTATTAAACATAAATTAGAAATTAACCCTCAAAAATCTGAAACCTGTCTTTTTACTACCGATAAGAAACTATACAAAATAAGACCATATATTATTCTGAAAGAACAACAATTGCAATATAATAAACATCCTAAATATCTCGGCTACACCCTGGATCCAGAAATTAACTCCAGTAAACATATTGAAGGAGTTGTTAGAAAAGGAAGAGACCGACTAAAAATTTTGAAATATATTTCAGGAAGAGTGGGGAGCTGAAGCAACAACACTAAAATTAACTTACACATCTCTAATGAGACCTATCTTGGAATATGGATATCAAATCTATGGTACAGCATCTGAAACAAATCTAAAAACGCTGGAAAGGATACAACTAAATGCAGCTAGAATTATTACAGGTCTTCGAAATACCTGCCCTAATAATATTGTACTTTACGAGGCAGACATTATGCCCTTAAAAGATAGAAGAAGATACAATCTGCCAAAATATATAAACAAAATCAAGAGTTATGAAAACAAACACAGAACTTTCAATTACATACTTAATTGGGAACCCAATATAAGACTCAAAAAGAAGGCCCTCTCCACCTGGCCAAAATAAATGGATTTTTAAAATATAAAGTGGAAAAATATTATTTAGCTGAAAAAATATCTCCATGCGAACCACTAACAAAATGTTATTTCTAATGCCACTTTAAACGAACCCACCAACAAACAATACCAAAATCCAGAATACTTAAAATAATTATCATTAGAAATAATTAATAAAATTCCTAAAAATGCAATAACTATCTATACCGATGGTAGCAGAGACGAGTTGGGACACACTGGCAGTGTCTCTCTCATTAAAACCACAAATGGCATTGAGAAAATAAACAGAAGAAACCCAGAATTTTGCTCAGTCTTCAGATCAGAACTTATAGCCATCTATGAAGTCTTAAAATTCATCAGAAACACTAAACATCACGATATATGGATTCTTACTGATAGTAGAAGTGCCATACAACACTTGAGTCACACAGGGGAACTTATAGACAAAGTAAGCAGGAACATAAATGGTTATATCCCAAAAACTCTCAATACCTCAAAAATTCACCTTCAATGGATACCCTTACATGTTAGCATTGAAGGCAATGAAGCTGCTGATGCGCTAGCGAAAAAAGGCACAAAAGAACCCTTGATACAGAAAAATAAACTTACTTTTAAAGAAATAGAAACAGTAGCCAAAATAAACAAGAACTGGAGGATCCCACCTAAGCACGGTTGGTACACCCTAGAAGCAGATGGTCACCCAGACCTTTCGGTCCACAAGCCGGCATCCGAAGCATGCCCTTCGCTGCTATTCTGTTCAACTCATAAGCCAAGTAACGGTATCCAAGCTAGTGCTTGGACATTGTACCTGGAATCACCACCTCCCAGACAACGTGTCTGGAAGGATTTCTATACCGGTGGCCTTTAATCACAGCAAAATAGGAAACTATCTACTGTGTCCAGCAGGGACCGCGGGGAGGCAGCCCCCGGTCGACTCTGTTCACTCACAGCTGAGGAAAAGCTCAGCTGCCACGTCGTGGGCTTTCTCAAGAAGCTTGCTGTGATTTCTCAGCAGTTTACTCTCGATCGCGCCCCTCGCCCTCCTTCTCTCTTCCTGCACATCCACTACCCTTGGACAATCCAAGACGTGGTGGCGTGCATTCACATCCCTTTCTCCATAGACGCAATCAGGGTTTCTCTTAATTTTAAATCTGTGGAGACTTGGGGAAGAGCCCATGTCCCGAACTATCCTAATGAGTTTGTGGGACATTACCTTACAGAGGTACTTGGGTGTTGTTACCCCATTGAATACCTCTCTCCCCTTCACACTGATCCTGGACTCTTCATATGTCCTGGACGTGCCCCCTGATCCTCCTATACACTTCTTTCTTGGTCACTGGGGTCCTCACTAATTTACCTTTAAAGCATCCTGCCTTAGCGAGCCTGTCTGTGAACTCATTACCTTCGATGAGGCTGTGTTTCCTAACTCAATGGAGCTCCGGAGGCCGCGCCATCATCTCCATCTCCTGGATTATTTGATGCGCGAGTTGCCCTTTCTCCAGATTGATGGCGACGAGGGCCGACATACAATCTGAATAGAGGCGGTCCGGGCTGAAGTTCTTCTCGGCACACACTCTGAGGGCTACCCTGATCGCAACCAGCTCGGCTGAAAAGACCAATTCGTCCACTCTGAGTGTTAAACTTTCTTGGAAGATCAGCTCTCCATTAGTGAATATCACTACCCAGCTCCAATATTGGTTCCAGACTTACTACAATCAGTGAAAACCTCCGTGCCAATCCCTGTCGGTCCTCTAGGACTCCAATTCTACTTTGGCAACCACTGCGGAGGCTTCCTCGGGTCCCTCTACGATTCCAGGGCCCCCGCTTCAAGTCCCAGGGCATCTTCCCTGTTCTCCTAGATCTTCTGTCTGATGGTCTCCTCCTCTAGTTTCAATCCCAGGTGAATAAGCCCAGCGAGGACCAAAAAGGCCTCACTGCTGGTAATGCGATATCCCCCTGTGATTCTGAGTGCCGCTGTCCTCTGCACTCTCTCTAGAGTTGTTGCCACCTTCTGATCCCTGTTTCGGCGCTACCAAGCCCCGGAAGCATATAGCAAGATTGGCTCGACACAGGAAAGGCAGAGGTTCCTAAAAATAGTACCCTCCTTCTCCCCCCCCCCCCTGGTGAGAGCCAACCAGGACAGGCCTGCACAACGCCTCCCTGCCTCTCGCCACCATCTCCTCCGCCTGGTATTGCCAACCCATCTTGTCATCAATGACCACCCCCAGGATGGTCATCCTATTGACCAACGCTACCCTCCGTCCTTCCATCCGGATAGCCGGCTTGTGTTTCCCATTTGATCCCTTTCCTTTTAGTTCTTATGTCCCTAGGCTTAAAGCTGAGGGCTTTAGTTTTGGAGACATTGAACTTAAGGCCAGAGTCATGGGCCCAGATCGAGAAAATTTGGAGAGAAGTTTCAACACACTTCTCAGCCTTCGCTCTCGAAGTAGCCTCAATGATGAGGAACTGGTCGTCAGCATAGAGAACCAGCCTGTCTCCCTCATGGAGCTCCTCCTGGAAAACGGTGTTTACCAGGATATTCCACAGTTTCTTTCCAACTTCCGCTCACCAAAACTGAGGCTAATCCGTCTATCCCTCAGGAAGTCACGAACCAAGCTGCACAAATAATCAGGACAACCCATGTTCATTAAATTTCTCATCAGCTTGTTCCAGCTCATGGAGTTGAACGCGCCATCAATGTCTAGGGCCACGAAAAGAACCCAAGCACCCTTATTTAAGCCATCTCAACCCCCTCTAACACCTCGTTCAGAGCTGTGGTTGTAGACT
>CP092871.1:42855092-43038360 GCA_030710605.1 Cordylochernes scorpioides
GAAACGCCTACGTGATTTGCCTCTTTTGATATACCAATAGAGTGTATTTGGACAATATTCTGTAATAAAACGATTAGTTTATATTTATTAGGATAGATGGCGCAGGCCTTCAGAAATTTTGAGCTACAGGATCACATATATAGAGGAATGTTTTTTATCTTACATTTACCACAATGAATCAAGCAAGAGAACACCATGACAGTTTCCGTTGACCCTCCCCAATTATGAGCGATAGGTTCTACTGTAAGTATACCACATGTAAGTGTATGTATAAACAGTTCAATTATGAACATACAAGGCCATTTTAATGCACCAATAATCATGTACTGGAATATACCACGTATAATTTATTGGATCGGTACATAATGATTGGAAATTTTTCTGCGACTTTTTTTTTTTTTCTTTAAAAATAGACGTTTTGATTATTTTTAAATTGAAAATAATCCCCTCTTTTCCGAAAATGAAAATGCCTATCAAAAAACATACCAATATGCGCCATATAATGCTCTACCACTTTGAGAAAGATTTTAATGCAGCACAGGAATTTCACGATCTGAAGGAAACTTTTGCCGAAGGAATAATCAGCAAAACGCCAAGTTGAAATCTGGCGATACAAACTTCCAAGATGAAGAAAGAAGAAATCGACCATCAAAATTTGATGACTAGGCACTTTTGGCAAGCTTAGAAGAAGACGAAATATTGACAACGAGAATGTTGGCAAAGACTTTCAATATGGACCATTTGACCATCGACCATCTCGAAAAGCTCAGAAGCAATATTTGAAGCTGTTGGTGAATATTCTTCAGAATAAACAATTATAAGCTGTGAAAATTCGAAACTATTATACGTATATGATTCTTTTTTTTTTTTAACAATTTCTACTGCCCTTACTGCAATGGAAAAATTAATGGGAGGGCCTGGTCATCAGTGGTGAATAGTATCGTGAGAACCTAAAATAGTTTTGAATTTTCATAACAGATGACGCTCTAATGCATCATAATTTTAAGCTGTTTTTCTGAAATAAAGCCGCAATAAAGATACACATGATATTAGGATACATACAATAACCAATTGCATCCCAATTTGAAACGTTTGATATAAATCCTAAAGGATAAAGATGGCAGTCAGCACTTGGACTTGTGTCAAGGATTCCAGGAAATGTCCTCCATCCGGCCTCCACAGA
Source organism: Cordylochernes scorpioides (assembly GCA_030710605.1). Taxonomy (NCBI): domain Eukaryota; kingdom Metazoa; phylum Arthropoda; class Arachnida; order Pseudoscorpiones; family Chernetidae; genus Cordylochernes; species Cordylochernes scorpioides. The sequence goes on from CP092871.1 coordinate 42,856,276, forward strand.
AATTGGAGTTCCACTCCACCGAAGACGGAACAAACGGCCCGATAAAAGAAACTTTTTACTTTGAAACCTTTTATATCGCGAAAGAATAGTTTATGCATACAAAGGAGAATAAGAAGAATTTCCTAAAAACGCACTACCGTGAATGAATAGAACCTTATATAGGCTTATTAAATATCCTTATTTCTCAATTCTATTTAATCTTCTGTGATTATAGCGTCAATTTATATATCATTATAATTGATTGTTTTTTTTAAATTGAGGTAATTTGATTTTAAAATTAAAATTGAGGTAAACATGATAGAAGGCAGTTTTATCTTTTATAAACTCATTAACACAATGCTTTTTATCGATCATATCTACTCAGAAAGAGTAATCTCATATTGATGAATATGCCCTAATACCATTTTTTTTGGTTCATTAACATCATCAAAAAATGTAAAAGACCATAAAGGTATAGACTAAATTGTTAAACGGATGAAAACGACTGTTAGAAAGGATGTTTTCAAAGATCCACTAAATTTTTGAATGAGTACAACAAGGATAGAGCAAGATTATAACAAAAATATTAGAGGATTCACATCTAATTAACCTTGCTAATCTTCTTCCCATCATATGTTAATATCTCAACTGAATGAAGAGAGATTAACTCTTTGTTACATTATATCTACCACACATCATTATATACCTAACTATCTGGTAAAATCCTTGAAAAAAATATATATTACCTACATATATACCCAAATACATTATTCTATTTGTGAAAAAAAATAGTAGAAAATAATAAAAATGTCAGGTGTTGATATTAAAAATAAAGAAGGCATATCCTGACCAGAAGCATGTGTGCTTTTTGGCCAAATATCAGGGAACAGGCTAAATCAATGTTTAGTTGAGTTCTGTTCCACTAGATGGCGCTCTACCATCTAAAAAGTACATGTGCTCCTGGTCAGGATATGCCTTCTTTGTTTTTATTATTATATTTATATTGACCTTTACTTCTACAATCGCAATTTTAAAGTTGAAGAAAACCTATCTCGAAGGGTGGCTTCTTTCGTAATAATCAAAAAGAGAAAAACTAGGATATTCATTTTAATTAAATTATATAAATCGGTTTCGTTTCTGCTATAATATAAATCCACAAAATTTTTAAGATGGACAATATTGCCACGTGGAAAATTAGGAAAGACAAACTTCAGGATGACACAGCAATTTACTTAAGGCAAGAACAAACAAAGAATGATAAAAAAAAGATAAGCAATGAGGGAAGTTTACAGAGTATCAAAATATAAACATAAAAAATGCTACTCTGTTAATAAAATAATAAATACTTTGCTACAATATTGTTGTTATAATACTCTACTCTAGATATGTTTTCATGTAAATAATACAAGTTGATTATTTGATCGTATTCCTTCTGTAAGCGGATAAATCCCCAGGTATCCAAGTTAACAAATGGTTAATGGTGTTGGACAACTGGTATAATTAGCAATTAAGGAGATAACACAATCGGAAGGATATTGGCCGGGGTTGATTCCTGAGGGATTCTTGGTAATTTGGCATCGATAGCTTTCTGATAGTTGGCTTGGTAGTAATGTCCTAGAAATCTTCCTTGTAATAGGCTAATTGGGATGTCTTTAAGATCCTTCTTACTGAATCTCTTTTACATTGTGTGCCTGTGATCTGCATTATAATAGACTATTAACCTATTGTTGTATATGTGGAAAAAATACTAGAAAAATAAAATAAAAAGGTCAGGTGTTGTTATTAAAAATAAAGAAGGCATATCCTGACCAGGAGCACATGTGCTTTTTATATGGCAGAACGCCATCTAGTGGAACAGAAATCAACTAAACATTGATTTAGCCTGTTCCCTGATATTTGGCTCTCTCTCTCTAACCCATTTTATTCATAAATAAAAAAATTATTGTTGTATATATTGACAAATAAAACTTTTTTTTTTGAATTGTGTGATGATAAATTGATATTCTCCATGACCACATTGCCATTTGCAGCCAACCTTTGATAAACAGATAAAAACACCAAAAAGAAAAACGAAAATGTCTAAAATAGGCCAATTTGAAAATAAAATAAAGAGTATTTTTATTAAAATTAAAACATTCGTGAAATAATTGCTAAAAACAAATAAAATCGAAAAAATTAAAATGAAAATGTTGTTAAAGTGAGAGAAATGTTCTCATTAAAGTATAAAAATCTATATATCGGAATGTACAGTAAATTCTGCCCAACTATCAATTATTAATATATTAATTATATTTTTATCTTTAATATATAACTATTATAATATCTTCAGCACAGAGAGCATTAAAATATCAACTTTTTTATATTTTTGAGAAATTTCAATTACGCTCTATTTATTTTTCATTTTATTTAATTCAGAATTATTGAGGTAAAATCCAATTTTTGTGGAAATAATTTGATATCCAGAGAGTGTCTACGATAATTACATTGCAATTATAAGAAATATGGGGCTTCTTCAAATTAAATTGGTAAGAAGAAACCTTTGGAAAAGGGTATATTTAAATTTTTAGTTGATTGATTGAAATTAAAGTAAATTCGAAATGCTAATCAGAGGGTTAAAAAGTCGTAAAGAATTCAATTAAAGGAAAGATTAAACCATTGAGTTTTCAAAAGGCAAAAGGTGACTTCAATTGGAATGATAAATTCAGCACTTGACTGGTTTCTATATCACATGACTTGATTTTCCCTCTTTTTTTCTATCATAGATATTTAATTAAACTTTAGAAATTTTTGGAATTATTCATTTGTTTGAATAGGCACACATTTTTATTTCAAAAAAAATATATAAGAACTTTAGAGTATAAATAAATAACTATTAAAAATAACTAAATCTATTTATATTTAATATATATTTCGCGGTATATGATTTTATTTAAAATGATAAACGGCATCTTCAATAAAAAATTCTTCTGCAAAGAAATCACCCTAACCCTATAAATTTATTTAAAGCCATGCCATCAAAATTCAAGGAATTTCTTGGAGTTTATTTTAATAAAAATATCGAAAATGTAAATATTTAAAGTAAAATTTAAGTCGTGGAAGGAAGCCGTAATAATACGAGGGAGAGAGAGATAATCTCGTCTGGGTTTTGACATCAAATACCATCTAGGTTTATTTACATATGTGCTCAACACCTCATATATTCCTAGAATATTTTACATTTATATAGAAACTCTATAATGTACATTTTAACCTTTAATTTAGAACGGTTAAAATTATCAGGACATTAAAATATATTCACGGCAAAACTGAGAGAACATTCTATATTTATTGAGAACACACATTCTATATTTATTGTGTTCTGCTATTTTTTAAATCTATTGTTTTAAAAATATTTTTCATATTTTCATATTTAAAAACTCACATATAGTTATCCAAAACATTGTAAAATTACGATTTATATATATATTAAAATGGTTAGAAAACATTTTTAGACTAATCAATATTCTTTTTATAGTTTATATAAAATATTACGATGATATATATTCAACAAAATTGTCTGCATTTATAAATATTATTTGCATAAATTACTCTTAGGAACAATATTTATGGTTTCATATGTACAATTCAAACTTATAACGTCTCTCATTTAGTATTTCGTGTTATTAGAATGGAAAAACTGGTATTGACAATATAGCGAGTGAAGATTATGATAGAAATGTATCATTGTTTCCCAATTGAATCGCGATTCAGGAACATGGCAAAAGTCCAACCGATTGGATACATAGACTGAGTCTAAGGGCTGAAGACAAGAGATTCATGGGAACAATAGGTTGATAGTGGACACGGAAGAAAATGTTTGTTCAGGACACTCCATTGACCCTTTTTACTACGCCCTGGCAAACAGTGATAAAACGGTAGCCCATCCACACTCAGCCGTCAAATCTCTGCAAATACCTTCAGAATAAAGAAACAACTTTTCAATTCCATTTTTTATCAATTTTAGAAATGTTTGGCGCACTAAAGGTTAAGTGCACCTGCGAACTGGCACGTGAGATGAGGTACTGGTCTTTAAAGGGCTATATATTCATGGTTCAACCATAATTTGGAACCATCTATGAGATTTTCCAAAAGAGATAATTTCATATTGAAAATATGATTAGATGACGTTGTTAAAGAGTTTTGCTGTTAGTGGTCGCTCATGGAGGTATTCTCTGAACAGATTGATATCTCAATGATAGGACTTAAAATTATATTTTGTTTTAAAAACAAGTAAGAATGGCTAGATTACATTGACTTGATTCAAAAAGAAGTGAGCTTATGAGCGAACAAACGACTTTTATCGAATAAAAACATTCGATAAAAGTCGTTTGTTTAATTTTAATGACCAAAAAGCCAAGTTGTAGAGTTCAGCTCTATATTCATGATAAAATTGTGAAAAACTTTTAAAATACAAAAATATTTTCCCACAATGAGTTTCTTTCAATTTAAAAATGTTAGATTTCTAGCTATAATCGATTTTCCACTGTCTTATTAAAAAACATCAACTTTATCTAAACAAGAAATATTTACAAGCTCAGCTCTATATAAGATTTTAACTAAACAGGCTGAGCTTATAAATCAAAAGAAATATATATTCGGATCAGAGAGAAATTTATCTGGCTAAAAAACAAAAAGATTTTGCCTTTAGGAGAAATACTTGACATATTTTAAAGATCTTGAATTGTAAAAAAAAAAAACTTTTAGTTTTCAGGTTCCATTTAATGGGAGGGTGTTATGATGAAGGGAGAGATGAAAACAACTCCCTGAGAGGCAAATGAAATAATAAGAAATAATCCATTAAACCTGGGGCCAATAATGGAGAGATAGGTCGTTGCCATGGCGACGGTGGGAGGAGTAAGGCGTTGGGAGGATGGCCAGCAAGTCAAACAGCTCCCCCGCAATCTACTGTACTTGGTCTTCTGACCATCTAAACTACGACAACACCTCAATCAATACCACTGGACTAACTTTCAAGCCAACAGCTCTTCATCGAGGTCCTTAGGGACGATGGAACAAATCAGAAGACTGAAAAAATATAATTATACATACTATAGAAATCTTTGATGAGTTTTAGAGATAAAAAAAAAGAAGAATTCACACACAACGCTATTTTTAAATAAAACGCACATTTCTACAATTAGTGAACTAAAGAATTGGAAAGGTTTGGCTCATCATTCGTAAACCTTTCCAGAGATTTCGATAATTTAAACCATCATATGTATGTTGATTATGATTATACGTACTCGTACAGTCTACTCTCGAAGGTTTAGTTTGGTGATGGTGTTTAATGGATCTATTTAAAGATGCTTTTGTGATTATATAAATTTCATAAATATTGGAATAATAGCGTTGATATATTCCATTCTTAATATACTGAGTGCGCGTTATTGTTCACTTATATTTTCTTTTAAATAAAGATATAGGAACATGAGAAAACTAAATGAAGGTTTAGTTTGGTGATGATGTTTAATAAATCTATTTAGAGATGCTTCTGTGATTATATAAATTTCATAAATATTGGAATAATAGCGTTGAGATCATCCATCCTCAATATACTGTGTACGCGTTAGGTGTATATTGTTTACCTTTCTTATAAAGAAAGAGATAGAGGAACGATTTCACGAGAAAACTAAATGAAATGCAATTTGGAGTGAATCTATACAGGGTGGTGGGTCACCAATGTGTCGTGACTGGGTTCCGTGCCATCCCCACGGATTACCGATGGCAGGAAATACCATTAATCCTAAATGGACGATGTCAGGTAAATACGCTATGTGACTCGAACAATTCTACATTTCAGTTTCAATAAATACAAAAACCTTCACTAATGATGATAAAGAATGAGCTTCAATACCAAATTACGACAAATCCCACAGCTTTATGTTGTAATCTTGCTTGAAAATCGACCATATTGCCACTTCACAAGTTTGAACACCTGTTTGGTAAATTCGACCGCGATATTTCATAGCCTCTCTTGTAGGATGTTATGAAATCGAAGCCGCCCCTGTACTGATGAGGGTCATAGCCCTAAACAATGCTATACAGGTTGGCTTTCGTCTGAATTTACCAAAACTGCTGTTGTATATGAGAGAATTAATTTTACAGCGGTGTTACAATATCTTATAGCTTCACATTTTGAAGCTATGTACATGTTAGAATGTGTTGAATCTATCTGTATTAATCCATAGGTGTAGAATCACTCATTATTTAAACCTAAATCACACTAAACTAATTGTTAAAAGACAGCATCTCAGTAATTGGCTCCACCATTATGATGTCCGAACATAAAGTATAAAATAAAAATATAAACAGTAGCAACGCGTTTCTTTATTCGTGCAAAGTGCAAGCTTTCGGAGCTTTATAATCCTTCTATAAAGCTTTCACTTTGCACGAATAAAGAAACGCATTGCTACTGTTTATATTCTTATTTTATACTTTATAGCAATTTTCTTTTTTAATAGCTATATATTCCAAGAATTCATGTACATCGCCAACTCGCGGTGAAACGTCAACTTAATGTAGAAAAGTATGTTGAATATATAAAGAAAACAGATTTTTGTGGCATTCAAATATTTCTCGGTGTTGTTTTGGGAATTTGTCTACATCAAGTTGACGGGTCATTGCGAGTTTGCAAATGATATGCATTTTTTACACATAGCAATGATGATAATCATATTGTGAAGTGAGAAGATTATGAAAAGTCAACTTTGATGTCTGAGAAGGAAGGGGAGTCAACAAATGATGTCGGGGTTGACAAGGAGCTATAGATGGATTAAGAGAAATAGCGAAGTAAACAAAATGGTAAAATGCTCACTCTAATATTCAGCATATTGTATAGAATTACTATATTCTGGGTGGTAGAAGTCCGAACACACCAGTCCCTTCCTGGACCCTTGGAATATTTGACTAAATTCTGGTCCAAGGTGACTAACGTGGCAACGACACCTATTTTCAAATGAAGAGCAAAAAGCAGAAGCTTTACACACCCAATATAGAGAACATTACGACTGCTGTGATAGAGATGCATGGGATATCTGAGGCTCTTCATTGGACACAACAAAAACAACTATATTCTAATTTATCTTTAAAAAAATATAAAGTACGCGTATGCTCTCTGGATCTAAGAATTGTTAAACAAGACATTTAGATCATTTGTTGATTGAAAGTTGGTTTGGACAAACACAGCTACATCAACCAATAATTTGTTCAATTCTCGATGTTTCAGTGGCTCGCTGTCACTTTCTTTGTCTATCATTCCTCTGATGACATTGCTAGTGACCAAAACGTCAAACAAATCATTGGTTGATATATCAAAATTTGATCCAAGATATTAGTGATTTTGATTTCTAGGCGATATTCTAAACCAAGATGGAACAAGATGAATGCTGCAGTTTCCAACGGACCATCTCTAAGGTAATTGCTGCATGATTAAAATGTAACAATGGAAAGCTTACATGTGTAAACAACTCGAGGGCACAATTAAATTGGAAACATTCCATCACGGCTACCTTACATATAGTTTAGTGGGGGTATAGACTAATTAGTTAGACATTTTATAGCTTAATCCCTGCGCATAATTAATTAGTGAACATAAGTTTTATAACAATTCGAGAATCAAGGGACGAGTGTCTTTTATACGTTGATTTATTGTAAAACGCTCAAGCTTTCGGGCTGGCCGGCCCTTCTACAGGAGACAAGTGAAAACATATGGTACATATAGAAGGGCCGGCCAGCCCAAAGCTTGAGCGTTTTACAATAAATCAACGTATAAAAGACACTCGTCCCTTGATTCTCGAATTGTTATCTTACTTTATTGAAGGGATTCCAGTACTTATAAGTTTTATAGTATATATATAGTGTTATTTAAATAGGCTTCATAGCATACATAATGATAAGAAATACAGTAGAACCTCCCTGTAAAGAATATCTAATTGCAGAGCCAAATTGTCTTTTAGGGAGAGGTGTCCTCTTAATGGAGAGTTGCTACATAGTAAAAATGGTAATTTTGCTAATTAAAACTGTCTTTTGTAGAGAGGTGTCCTCCTACCGGAGAGTTGCTAAATAGTAAGAGGTTGTTCTTTGTATAGAGATGTCCTCCTACCGGAGAGTTGCTAAATAGTAAGAGGTTGTTCTTTGTATAGAGGTGTCCTCCTACCGGAGAGTTGCTAAATAGTAAGAGGTTGTTCTTTGTATAGAGGTGTCCTCCTACCGGAGAGTTGCTAAATAGTAAGAGGTTGTTCTTTGTATAGAGGTGTCCTCCTACCGGAGAGTTGCTAAATAGTAAGAGGTTGTTCTTTGTATAGAGGTGTCCTCCTACCGGAGAGTTGCTAAATAGTAAGAGGTTGTTCTTTGTATAGAGGTGTCCTCCTACCGGAGAGTTGCTAAATAGTAAGAGGTTGTTCTTTGTATAGAGGTGTCCTCCTACCGGAGAGTTGCTAAATAGTAAGAGGTTGTTCTTTGTATAGAGGTGTCCTCCTACCGGAGAGTTGCTAAATAGTAAGAGGTTGTTCTTTGTATAGAGGTGTCCTCCTACCGGAGAGTTGCTAAATAGTAAGAGGTTGTTCTTTGTATAGAGGTGTCCTCCTACCGGAGAGTTGCTAAATAGTAAGAGGTTGTTCTTTGTATAGAGGTGTCCTCCTACCGGAGAGTTGCTAAATAGTAAGAGGTTGTTCTTTGTAGAGAGGTGTTCTCTAGCGGGAGTGTTCTCTAGCGGGGGGTGTTCTCTCTTGGAGGTTCTACTGTATAAGAACATAGATTTCACAGTATAGATTGTGGTTAAGAAAATAGGCAGCATAGTAAAGATGGTGTTAAGAAAAAAGGCAGCATAGTAAAGATGGTGTTAAGAAAAAAGGCAGCATAGTAAAGATGGTGTTAAGAAAAAAGGCAGCATAGTAAAGATGGTGTTAAGAAAATAGGCAGCATAGTAAAGATGGTGTTAAGAAAAAAGGCAGCATAGTAAAGATGGTGTTAAGAAAAAAGGCAGCATAGTAAAGATGGTGTTAAGAAAAAAGGCAGCATAGTAAAGATGGTGTTAAGAAAATAGGCAGCATAGTAAAGATGGTGTTAAGAAAATAGGCAGCATAGTAAAGATGGTGTTAAGAAAATAGGCATCATAGTAAATATGGTGTTAAGAAAATAGGCAGCATAGTAAAGATGGTGTTAAGAAAATAGGCAGCATAGTAAAGATGGTGTTAAGAAAATAGGCAGCATAGTAAAGATGGAGTTAAGAAAATAGGCAGCATAGTAAAGATGGAGTTAAGAAAATAGGCAGCATAGTAAAGATGGTGTTAAGAAAATAGGCAGCATAGTAAAGATGGTGTTAAGAAAATAGGCAGCATAGTAAAGATGGTGTTAAGAAAATAGGCAGCATTGTAAATATGGTGTTAAGAAAATAGACAGCATAGTAAATATGGTGTTAAGAAAATAGGCAGCATAGTAAAGATGGTGTTAAGCAAATAGGCAGCATAGTAAAGATGGTGTTAAGTAAATAGGCACAATAGTATAGATAGTGTTAAGAAACCACAGTAGAGATACAACATGAAGCTGCGGGAGGATGATATTAATGTACCAGAAGAGGCGGCTCTTTCTTGAAATGTGCATCAGAACACTATTGCATTTTCCTTGTAAAAACCTTCAGTAGTGATGATAAAAAATGAGCCTCAACACCTGTTTTGGCAAATTGCGATAAATCCCGCAACTCTATGTTCTAATCTTGCCTGAAAATCGGCCATTGCCACTTCACTAGCTTAAACACCTGTTTGATAAATTCGACCGATTTCATAACCCCTCTTAATATGAAAACAAAGCCACCCCTGTACTGATGAGGGCCAAATCTCTAAACCATGGTATACAGGTTGGCTTTTTATTTGGATTTGACAAAAATTGTGTTGTGCGACTCATTCTTTATCATCAATAGTTACTAGGGAGATGCATTATGCCATTTTTCTGATGCACATTCAAGGGGAGAGGTTCCACTTCTGGTACAGTATAGATAATGTTAAGGAAATGGCTAACATAGTACATATAGAAAAAAAGAGGCATCTTCTTATCGTGCAACTGAAAGTTGCGGATGGCTTGTACCACACTGACCAGTGCCAACAGCCCGAAACGCCTTCGTGGTTAGCTTTTCATGTTTAATCAAGAATGATAATTTGGCCAATTCTGGAATAATTAAAAATCATCGGATAGTTGATGTTTATTCCGATAGATGGCGCAAGCCATCAGCAACTTTCAGTTGAACGATAAAGAGATGCCTTTTTTTTTTTCTTAATTTATCCACCTTATCCCAGTACAATATCACATTTGTACTATTTATTTCACATAGTACAGATAGTTTTAAGAAAATAGGTTGCTCACTATGGATAGTGTTATAGGTTACACAGTATAGCTAGTGTTAAGAAAATAGGTTGACACGGTATTTTTTTTTTTTTTTTGCTTATCCCTAGTATACGCGGTACAGGCCATGATAATCATTTTGGGTAGAAGTAGGCGGCTGCTTCAACTGTAAGTGCCCCACATGTCTATACATGTGAAAAGAGTTCGACTTTACACCTATAAAGGTGACAGAGCCCCATTTTATTACTTGCACTGAACACAGTATAGCTAGTGTCAATGGCAAGGCCTTTATTAAATATCAAGAAACACAAAAGGAGACATTATGTAAGGGGCCAATTTAAAACGGCGGAGGTCACGGGTGCCAGATTTAGAAGGCAATTTTCGTGACAACACCTAATCGAACGTGATTTCGACGATTAACCTTTCCATTTAATATTCATTTAAAACATCACACTTCCCATTTGTCATGTTTTATCGAGTTTTAGACTCCTGTTCTCATCATATTCCTTGTTTTTTTTTTTTTTAGGTTCGAGATTAATTCGATAATATGACATCTTTATCTATGGGTTATTGCCAGAGTGAGATCATCAGAAAAGAATTATGAAAAAAATCCAAATCCTAGATTCCGTATTGATTTAGTTGAAATTATAAGAAATGTTAAAAATCAAGGAATACACTCAAGCGTCATATAAGTACAGTTAACATATTTGAAAACACTTTACAAAAATTCGAAACTATTATAGACGCGTATGATTCTTTTTTTTTTTTTTTTTAATAAACAATTCCTACTGTCTTTACTGCAATGGAAAAATTTATGGGAGGTCCTGGCTCATCAGTGGTGAACCCTCCCAGCAGTTTCGACAGTTTAATCTACCATTAAGGGAGGGTTCACCACTGATGTGCCAGGCTCTCCCATTAATTGTTTCATTGCAGTAAGGACAGTAGAAATTGTTTAATAAAAAAAAAAGAATCATACACGTCTATAATAGTTTCGAATTTTGATAACAGATGGCGCGCTAATTCATCATTATATAAAACACTTTGTTTTTCATCATATAATTATTACTTCAATTAGTGTTTATAACGATGATTTTTATTGAGTTCGCTCATAGAATGTGCGAGAGAATGAATGAACAATGTTCTAGAGAGTCTGTATTTACATATCCCTATAAGAAACACATCAGTAATGTTTTTCTACCAATTAAAATGCATATAATTTGATTAAGAGTATATTTGGTTAATAAATATTATGAAAATAGCAGAATACAAGATGAAATCCTGCATATAATATTTGGTTGCTTTTGCTTGGAAAATCAGAGAAAATAACTCTTAGGTGACTTATACTTATACTCGATAGTCAACAAATATACAACTGGATGAATACAATGATATTTGATAAAGTCTTTGGTTTATATAAATTCTACAAGACCGCAGTCACCGTTCGGAGGAGATTAATAGAATCGCCGAATGTCGTGGTCCATTTGGATGAGGAAAGCGAAGACTAAAACGCGGCTGATTCCACACTCGCCTTTTCAGTGATAAGCTAACCTATGCACGGCGGATTCTGTGGCCACTGGACATGCGTCGGACCTGAAGGCTGTTGGGTTCTGCCATTCCTGGAGTATAGGAGCTCCATCTATGCTTCCTTCCTGCGGTGAATCTGTATAAGACTGGTGGTCTTAATAAAAGCTGCGTGTATTTAAAAACTGTCAATGTATTTTTAAAATGTGATGGATATTAGAGAAATGATATTTAAATAAATATTGCATGCTTATTTAGTAACAAATCCAAAAATGATTAATACATATATTGTAGAATGCTACGGCACGTCGCTGGTGCTCTGCTCACTTGGCTGGAACTAATTCTTGGGGATCGTAAGTATAACGGTTGCACCCTTCCATTATATATATAATTATCTTTTTAAAATAGTACAGCCTGTGCACATTTGTATGTATTGACAAGATGCCAAAACAATTATGTTAATTGTGTATAATATTAAAATTGCTTCTGGAAGTAACCAGGAGATTGTATTTCTCTATCTCATTATGAAATTACTGAAAGAGAATAAACATAATTAACATGTCAGATTTCTGGCTAAAACTTTGTAATGCTTTGTGAGGAGCCTTGCCAGAGATTTCAATAAATTCGAATCAGTTTCCCATTAGGATGACATTTATATTGCGTTGTGTAATTTATAATTACATAAGTCTGTACCATTTAATCTCTCTTTTTTTAATGATAATGTGGACTACTAATTGTGATTTTATGAGCTATATTTAACACAGGAAAACGAATATTTTATATAAAATTTAACAACGCGTTTACAATATGAAAATAAAAAAAGTTTAAAACGGTAGTATCAGGTGGTCAAATTTAGAAAAAAAAAGCTTCTTCTAATCTTGTAACTGAAAGTTGTTGATGGCTTACGCCATCTATCAGAATATATATATATATAATATGAATTTATAATTGCTGTTATGCGAGATAGCCACATTCCTTTTCATTTTATATAAATATATATGAAAAACAATAGAAAATAAATAAAAAGGTCAGGGGTTGATATTAAAAATAAAGAAGGCATATCCTGACCAAAAGCACATTCGCTTTTTTTGATTTATCAAAATATTGGGTTAGCCGAATATCAGGGAACAGTTTGAATCAATGTTCAGTTGATTTCTGTTCCACTCGATGGCGCTCTGCTATCTAAAAACCACATGTGCTTTTGGTCAGGATATGCCTTCTTTATTTTATATAAATATGTATATATATTCAACGAGGAGTTATATGATAATATCCGAATTTCAAAATAAATTCCTGATTTATAGAAGTTGTCGATAAAGTTACTAATACATGTAATGTACCATGACGCCAGTTTCACCTTACATTTACCATTGAGGATGAATCATATAAACTTTGATTGAACGAGAGAACCGTACTTTATATTCTGATTCAAATAAGTTGCCATAAGTACCAGGAACTCTTCGAACAAAATATTTAAGAATTCTTGAAGTGACAGTAGAAGTTATGAATCAAGATATGTTCCATAACTTTTGATAAATTCCTGAATGTATATTTTGATAGGATGTATGTTAATGTGTAGTTTGTGAAGACTTTACCTCACATCCTTTACCTCTTTGATTCATTTTGAAGTTATTTATAATGTCTGTACATTCTGTGAATCAATATAGGTACCGAACAATTATAAAGTATCGTGTCTAGTCCTGGTGAATAGTTTTGAAGCATGACCGAAAAAGACTTAATTAATATATAGATATAAATAGTGTTATATACAAAAGGATATCAGACTCAAATTATTTTACTTCCGATTCTATACAATATCTGACATGAGGTCTAGATGCCATTCTGATCCATTAAAAGTTTCTTTATTCTTCTGAGAGTCGAGATAAGATTAGGATTCACTGCCGATGCTGAATAGAATGCTTAGAATATTCCGAATAAATATAAGTGAAAATTCCTGGAAGGTCATTTGGTATTCTGAATATTCATTATTACAGGATTGCGGATATATTTAGTCAAATTACAAAAAAATAAATAAATAAATAAAATCATACGACACGTCGCAACTATTTCTATTTACTTGATTAAAGGAAGTTTTCGGTCAAACCCTTTTTCAGCTAACCAAAACGTATAAACAAGGCAATCGAGAGAAATTATATTGCATTTTTGAAGAGGTTCCAATGAGGGTATCCAGATAGAAGAAGCAGGTTTATGATGAAATTAATTTCTCTATTGTATTCTATTTGATGAACAGTGGGTAAATTCGCCAATGTATGTACGACTGTTATTTTGTGGGAGATGGGAGAATTGGAAGAAAAGTGTAGGTACTGCGTTGGAAAATAAGGTTTTCTATAAACCTTTGTTGTAATAGAACCAGAAATAGAACCAATGTTATAGTCTATACATTGTAGATATCTCTACAAGTTCAATGGAGACTCCAAAGGTCTTGCCTACACACATTAGAGATATCGTTGAAAATTTTAGAGTTTTCAAAAGTTTAGTCTACATAATAAATGTCGCTTTATGAGTTCTAGATAGTTCCTGAAGGTCTAATCTACATTGTAGATATAGATACAGATCCCAGATATATCCTGGAGGTAACATGGTGTATCAACCTAGGTTTTGCAAATTTGTTATCGGCGATGCAGCGATCGAAGGAAGAATCCCCTGAGGCTCCATTAATTGGCTCGACCTTAGGTTGATTACCTGTTGGATCGACTTCTATGTGTGCGCTATCCTAACTGACCAGTCTACTGGGGTAGCATTCCTACACCGTGGTAGCATTGCCAGCGTTATATAATATCTATTTGTACATTTCAATTGTCTGAACCCTTCCTGCCTAGTGGTATTTTTGAACAAAGAAAATTTGCATAAATCTATTAGATTTTATGACCAGGGCAAATATTTTTTTAATATAATGATATCAAAACTATAATATTAGTAACCTTTTGTTGTTATGCAGTGAGAGAGGGTAAGCTTTCCAGAACACTATCTTCACCAAGCTGATCTGTAATCGTGAAGCACTAAGCGTGAAAGCGTCTGATATATATAGGAACTTCGATACTTGGTTTACTCATTAAAAGAACACAAACGATTAATAAATAAAGCGAATTGAAGTAAACGAAAATATTGCGCTATAAATTTTAAAAATAAAACCTCAACCTTTCGCAATGAGTTTCTTTTATTATCTTTTATAAAAGAAACTCATTGCGAAAGGTTGTAGTTTTATTAAAAAAAAGCGAATTGAGCCAAATACTGTTAATTATTTATCTAAATTTTTTATATACCAATCTTGTTTAATTTTGAAAGGATTCATTTCAAATAAAAGTCAAGAATGCTTTGAATTTGAGTAAATAAATTGGGAGCCATTCACATCCTCGTGTACCTTACATGTTAGAACTAAGCTCAGAATAATAAAAAAAAATCGTTTTGTGAGATGATGAAACTATTTCTACTTGGGGTAGATGGCTTGCTGGTGGTATACACCGTCATCAACTGGGACCCGGGATTGAATCCTGCAATCAGCACTTTTTCTAAAGAAAAATTGTTTCAATGGGAAACGATTCTTGCAAAAGTCTAACCCTAATAATGCGTGTAAGTAACCAAACGGGCCTTGGAACCTTGTACGTGCAAAGTCCAACTGCGCTTTCTACAACATTCGACAAATGGTACGGATCCTCTGATTATTTCCCCGAGAGCCGCTTAGAATGTTTGAAGGACTTTTGCTAAAATGTGAATTTTACAAAGATGGAATTCTAAATAGGATTTCCGATGTCCTATAGTGTTCATCATTGTATCCGATTGCAGTGGGGAAGAAAAAAACGACAATCTTACTTTCTCATCAACGTAACAAGTCAAATCTATTCAAAGTTATTTTCTAATTTATTGGCCTATGATAACTTGGGTCGACTTGAACCACCCATCATCAAAAAGCCGAAAATATCAATAAAAATGAAAGGAAATATGACTAGAAGACACCCAGCGATTGTTCTGTCTCAACACCAAGACTGTGTGGTGCTATTAATGCCTTTTTCTCTATGGACTCTTGGATGAATCTATTTAAGACGATAGGTCTTAATAAAATTGTCTTTGCTATGACTAGGCCTATAGTTTACTTAAAGTAAAAATAAATTTGATTACCATCTACAAGATCAGAAGAAAAATATATTTCAACTGTGTCATTCAGATACTGATTTTGATGAATGTAACTTCTAATAATAGGAAATTTCCATCCAGTATATCTAATCGCCAACACACCAAAGTTCTTCCGAAAATTCCATGTGAAAAACGACTTCTTATAAAAAGCGCATTTTAAAATTATTTATTCTTTTTATAGAAGAGGTTGAAAGGTGTTTTTGTAAAAGTTTTTATATTTTAAAAATATCCATGAATGTATTATGTATAAAATGTGTTTGAATGGAATATTTTATAATAAATATATGACAAGGCACATTCAATGTTGGAGGCACATTTTTAAATCCTCTCGTGTATTAAAAAATATATTTTCAGAGATTCTAAGCGCCTATATTTAATATATATATCCTTGTGTATATTTTAAATATCTATTAGAATGTTATCTCTATGTGTGTGTGCCTTTATATTTTAAATCAAACGGTAGACGCGTTACATATGTTATGTGTGTGTGCTTTGAACAATTATATAAGAAATTTGTAACCACTAAGCATGTCTGGTGATCTCCTCGCATACCTGTGTGACCCCGGTCTGATCCCTACCAACGCTACAATAAAGGATAAGTAATGTTTTGGTTATATATAGCAAATAGTGAGTTTATTTTTATTGTTGTTGCTGTACTCTCGAGTGTACGTTTTTCTGTGTATTAAGTTACTCTTACTGTAGGCCCTAGTGTATTCCATTTTTGTGTGATAACCCGTAATAGTAACGTTTGTAATGTATTTCCTTGAAATGAAAGAGAATATGGGTCACTGAAGTTTGAAGGAATATTTGTGCCATTTCACTAACATTGTTGTCCTTGTTGAAGGCTTCAATAATTGATGATGAATTACAACATTTGTGTTTATTTTTCAGTATCGTTCATTAGAAACAGCCCTCCATCGACACAGATCTCCAGTGATCTACAACATGGGCATTAGTGAAAACTTCTCCCTATGAAACAAGATTGGAAGCTGTTTTGAAGGCTCGTATTCAGATTTTCTATGTGCATGCATATATTAATATTCATTATAGTTCATTAAATATAAATATCAGCGTATATATAAATGAACATTGGTGATGCTACCCCAAATGTGATAAATTCTCAATTATATCATTATGAAAAGTAAAATCGATCGACATCCTGCATCATTAATACATTCGGTCATTTTGGTATTGATAAAATCTTCTGAATGTAAAAATCCAAAATGCCGCCTACTGAATAATTCACTATGAATAGATGGGAAATACTGGTAACCTGGACGATGGGCATTCGAGATATTTGAACCTTTTCTATCAACACCAAAGTATGTTTTCATCCAGATTATTTGGTTTCCAATAGATGCTGGTAATGGCATTTTCAGCGGGCAAATCAAAATTCTCCATTGGCCCACGTTATAAATTAGCTTCGACGTGTCATTCTCCGCACGTAGGGACGGAGCCCTCCTCCCCATTTTAAAACGTCAGGGATAACTTTTATATCTTTTTTACATTCGCAGAGAATAGCTAATGTTGCTCGAATTGGGGAGGAAAATTCAATTCCTATTACTTAAAGCTCTTTATTCCTATATCCTGATAGAAATTTTGATGAAATCTCTCTATACTTGGACATACATGAACATCTCGCTTTATACATATTCAATGCTAAGGGATTACCGAGAGAAATTCAAAAGAAGAATTAAACATGTGAGTTCGGTGAAGTATTTCTTCCTTCTCTTTCTTATCTCCATTCAGTCATATCAGGGTATAAAGCTTGTAGATCTTGAGACTTTTAATGGTGTCTGCTGGGGATGAGTAGAGCTCATCAATGGATGAGTCAATGCAGTCAATAATGTGGTTTGGGGTTGAAGGTTGAGAATTGCACTTAGTACATAGTGAGAAAACCTTGCAACCATTCGGGAAAGTCATTGTCCGTAGATGACCAGACTTAAATCTGGAAATCAAAGACTGTTGTACCCTTTGGAGGACAGAATTGGTGCTTGTCCCTCCTGCTCTGTATCAGTCAAGTCTGGAAATCAAGGGAGGACAGACAAGTTTGGTGAAGTGAAAGCTGGAAGTATGTTCACCGCATTTTCATGATGAAAAACTCATGGAAGGCGAGTCTTTTTAATATGCTCCGGCGATAACTCTTTCTGTTGAATCGCCATGATGGTTTGTACCGTTCACCTCAAGGCTTATATTTCTATCCAGACGATAGATTGCAATGAATCCCTTAAATAATTGATGAAAATAAAACAATATGGGAGTGAAGGTACTGGATGAAGGATGTAACAATAAGAAAAAACTTTTCCGGATCGTGTAACTAATAATTGCTGTTGATTTGTACTGTCTATTGTAATTGGCAATGGTCATCGGCAGGTATTAATTTGCATGATCAGAGAAAGGAGATAGTATTTTGAACAATTTCATCAGTATTACTGTCTATGTTATTGATGAGAACTGTCACCCTTTATCATAACGAAACATTTCTTCAGAAGTTCATCTTGATGCCATATATTTCATTTTCTTTTAAGCTATTATTTTATCACCTATATCGATATGTTGTTCTTTTTTTCAAATATTCGATTCTAAAAATATTATAATTTATTTTTTAATAGATTGGCGGATAATGGAAAAAAATGTTTTCTGTTGCTGTTCCAATTTTGATCATTCAAATATTGTAATGAAGAGAGGAAATTAATTTGAAACTTTTCACTAGTTAATAAACTAAGTTTCACAATTATTTTAAAGCTTCTCTTCAATTAGTTTTATAGGCTTCTAATAATTTTCCCTATCGGTTTTATGAGAATTTTGACTATTAAATAATTACATAAGTAACTATATAGCCATCTATATGATGGAAACTATTTGATAGTTTAAAATCAGCAAAATAATTAGGAAGGAAATATTAGAACCTTAAAAATAATTGGAAAGATTCAAATTGTTTGTAAATCTTCGTATTAAGAAAGTACAAGCCGTTCAAGAATAAGTTTCTTTTGAGATTTTATTCTGTTTCTTAAATTTTCGGTCTTAAACGCTCTTCTACCATTTCTCTATCTCTCGGTAGATTAAGATAAAATAATCATAAAAAAAAACTGAATCTATTCATGATTATTTTATTTTTACCCCCCCCCATCCCCTTGTTTTCTTGTAGAGGAGATTTTAGTCTCGAAATCTTGAGAAATCTAATGAAATATCAAAAGACACCTTCCCTGGACGGCTTTTCTATTAAGCTTAATTAAATATAGTGGATTGATATATTGAAAAGCTTAGTATATTACCTAGCGAAGTTTGTAATATATATATATATATATGTTGTGGTGTGTTCCAAATTCAGAGTTGTCATACGACAAACCTTTGTTCCAAGTTTGTTCAAGATAAAAGGAAGTTCCTTCTAACACTGCAAGTGTTCCAGTACCTGACATTAGATGCGGCTCACGTCATTGCATCAACACACAACTATTCCTCTCACCAAACTATTTCTTCCAGTATTGTCCAAACTATTTCTAAAGAAATAACTCCCGGATTCTTGAAGGCTTAGAGAAGAAACTAACTTCGCATTTAAATAACTCTATATAGAAATTTTTACACTCGAATTATATAAAGTAAATGAGTATGTTAAACTTTGTAATCTGAACATAGAAATGATATTCTCCATATAGGACAATGTATATAAAATATCTTATACCTAACTATATGATGGCATTAACACTTAGCTAAACACATCAATGGATATGTATCTTGTCTCTTCATTTACATATTATCTCAACATTCACAGTCGGCTTTAGATAGAAGACTTCGGGCAGGTTATATTTGATAACATCTAACACCTTTTGGTAAACATTCGATAAATTTTATAACCCCTCTCGTAGGTTGTTAGTAAATTGTAGCCGCCATAGTACTGATGAGGGCTATAGCCCGACATCATGCATATAGGTTGGTTTTAGGCTGAATTAGCCCAAACTGGTGTTGTGGCTCATTCTTCATCATTACTATTACGTTCTGTACAGAGGTGATCAACAAAATTCATTGTTTTAAGGCATTTTTAAAGAGAAGAATGCCTCATTTGATGCATCTATGCGGGAATATATATTTAAAAATAAATTAAACTCTCGACTTTAGACTTACCAGATCTAGCAAGATTTCCCGATCTCAGAGTTCATCAAAAACCAAAACAGTTTAAAGATAAAAATTTATTTTCAAGTTGGGACTTGGGATCGCGATATATTAAATCCAGTAGGTCTTAATTCGAGAATCACCATTATTACTACATATTACCACGTACACACATTACACTTACAAGATTTAGGAATAATATTCATGATATTTGGGTATTTACAATGGTTATAGTGAAAATAGTTGATATTTTTAATGGATATTTCTGAATAGGATGTACTCTATTGATATTCGTAATCTATTGGAATTTTTATAACATATATATCTTCATAATTCTTTAGAAAGGAAAACCTTCTAGAGTCTAAAATTTCAGGAAAACAGGGTGTACCATTCTTGCTCAACCCTTAATAGAGTTTCTGCAAATATGGAACAAACCACCACATAAAAGGCAAGTCTCCAAGATACTTATTCTTGGAGACTTGTTGTTGATTCTGATTGTGATCAAAGGATTATAACCATTTAATGGAACAAACCATGCTATTTTATGGATAATAAGAATCCATTGTATCAAACGATTGGTTGTAAATAAGAGTAATCCAGGGATAAATACCTTATAGATGTTTTACTATCGATGCTTAAACTTTCATGCTCTTCTACGAGAAGATTCCCAAACGAATCCTCTTCTTCTAGAGGGACATCAAGATCCGAAAGCTCGAACATTAATATTAAAACATCTATAGGAAATTATCCCTATAAATTATTCTTATTTACAACTGATCATTTTGGTCTACAAGGTTGTCCCAAAAGT
This sequence comes from Cordylochernes scorpioides, assembly GCA_030710605.1. NCBI lineage: Eukaryota > Metazoa > Arthropoda > Arachnida > Pseudoscorpiones > Chernetidae > Cordylochernes > Cordylochernes scorpioides. The sequence continues at coordinate 42,877,220 of CP092871.1, forward strand.
TTGTAAACACTTGAAAAAAAATTGAAATACCAATATTTTTCGCCGTTATGTATAATCACATTGTATTATGTATAAAGTAATTGTATTATTTATTCGCCGTAATAATATTATTCGCAAAGTAATAAGAAAAACAACTTTTTAAGAAAACACGAACTTTTAGGACAACCTTATATATTCGTTTGAGGTTTTTTCCATTTTTGGCGTAAGTTGTATGCCCCTTGCCATCAAAGCTCCATTCACTGGCTTCTAGATAAGTGAAAGTTCTGAGAATTAACCATTTATAGTATTCTCTCGAACAGACATCTAAGAACATCTGTTGTTTTTACCGTTGTGAAGGACACTCACCTTCTTTCCGTCTAATTCGTGCGGGCCGCTGGCGAGCACCTTGTCAACACTTGCAGGGTCTGTAAAGGTAACGAAGCCAAACCCCCTGAAAAACACCACATAACTCTGGTTACATTTGGGAGAATATTTCACTAATCATTTGTTATACCGTGAATCTAACTCCTGTAGAATGAAATAAGATCTCACAACAACTAGTAGATTACGAAAGGATTTCTCCTAATCGTATAAATGGTGCTGGTGGCCCTTTGCCCAACATTTTGCCAATAAACTCGCTTGAATTATCGAGGAAAAGACAAAAACGTACACGTTTGGGACGAGTCTGAAACCAAATGCTATAAAATCTAAGTATTTTCTTTTAAGTATTTTGATGATATTTTGGTCGAAATTTGCCAGATTACAATAAATTGATTATCATTAATGATATTTAATATAGACAATTTGACAATTAAAATAATTTTATTGTCAATACATGCAGTCAGTCTGCACTATTTAAAAAAGATAATCACTATGTAAAATTAATATGACGCCTCTGCCACCGCTGCAGAGTTTGGTGGGGAATCGCCAGCGGGTCTCCAGTGATACCACGCAATGTAGATTGCAATATAGATGTATATTATATGTAAATATTCATGGTATCTATATTGCATACATATATATCGTATTAAATAATATGAAGATGTATCTCCAATATGAGAAATATTTCTCTCCCCTACATGGAAATATTGCCGACGTTCTTCATTAAGACTTAAAACAAACAGGAAGGGGGCGGTTATAGGGAGGCGAGAGAAGTTTGTTAGCTATCCATAAATGTGGAATAACTTCCTACCTAGTTCCCTATCTAGGTAATGTACTTCGGGATGGTTCAGTTTTTTTTTTACTTATAAATCTACGTATTGTATAGTATAAACTGTGGGCAACCAGAATACGGAGTTGTAACCCTGCAGCTTTTAAAAATACATTTACAAGACTTATACAATTTGTACATTAAAATATCAATATTCGCTTAAATATATACATACAAAAATAATAAGCATTAATAGTAATGATAAATTCGTTTATTTTACTTTATACGGTCTAACTGTTACAGCACGATTAGGCATGTAATGTACTTATAGCATAAGAAATTGTAAACCTTACAAACACCATGATTTTCACAAGTTGTAGGACAATTTTAATAGCTTCTTAATCCTCTTTATATTATCTCTAGATAGTGCGTGTAGTAATAAAAATACACTCTCAGACTAAATTACATATATTTACATACACTATGCAATTTATTTTATAACATTTTATTTACTCTATAAAAAGTAAAGTATTTAGGAGATTTTTTCCAAACAGGCAATATATCCTTCAACCTTTCTCTTTACGTACAAAACTACTGGTCGATATAAAAACAAAATAAAAACACAGAAAAGTCGACCATCAAATCCTACTCGAACAACAATACCAGCCGTAATGTTCCACGCCATTTATTTACACCCAAACCCACTCAGCTCATAAAAACTTTCTACATTTTAAAACACAACCCCTTCTATAACAATATATTTCAGAATGATCCCCGGAATAAAAAAGTAAAAAAGCAGCGGCCTCTCATCTCCCAGAAGTTTAGCATATAAATCATATTGCAAATGATTTATGACGAGAGGCTTTTAAAAGTTTGCAGAAGGCCCCTATGGACGCACCCTTATCGCGCGGCCTCAGCCCCCGGGGCCCCCAGGGGCTTGTGATTTACTCCCCACCGTGTCCACCTCGTTCAAAACTCATTAGAACCTTCCTTTATTGTCGTCGGAATGGTTTATTAATTTGCCCTCCATCAGGGGATTTTGTTACATAAATATATCTTCCGCTCACTTTATTTATAACAACATAAATGTTTCCTTCATTGAATTTTTTTCAACTTGTTGTTAAACGGCAAAAATACTTAAAGCCCATCAAGAGGCTACTTGTAAAGACGATCTCAAATTGTGACATTATAATGCTTTATATTTCTCTGGGATAATTATTGAAAATGTGTAAACCATGTGCATTTAAATTATGAGAGATAAGATATTTTTTTTTAATGAAAGGGAATTTTCTCTCTCTTTTTTTTTTCCTTAGCAGGCTAAAGGGTCTCAATTTACTTTTTTTTATCTGAACTCATTTATGTTAAACTGTGCTGTATTTATTCCTCAGAATATGTAATTCAGTTTTTGTAATAGCGCAGTTAAATGTGTGCTTGCATTTTCTCCTCAACCAATATTTAGTAATGAACATTGAGGAGTGAGTTTAATCAATTAAGTTTTTTAGATCTTGCTATTGTGTGTGTGTGTGTGTGTGTGGATTAGAAAATCTACGGTAGTGTGTGGTAATGGCTGCCTGACTTAAAAGACCTACAGCGGTACTGGCTGCCTGACTTAGAAGACCTACAGCGGTACTGGCTGCCTGACTTAGAAGACCTACAGCGGTACTGGCTGTCTGACTTAGAAGACCTACAGCGGTCCTGACTCAGAAGACCTACAGGAGTACTGACTGCCTGACTTAGAAAACCTACAGCGGTACTGGCTGTCGGACTTAGAAGACCTACAGCGGTACTGGCTGCCTGACTTAGAAAACCTACAGCGGTCCTGACTTAGAAGACCTACAGGAGTACTGAGTGCCTGACTTAGAAAACATACAGTAGTACTGGCTGCCTGACTTATAAGACCTACAGCGGTACTGGCTGTCGGACTTAGAAGACCTACAGGAGTACTGACTGCCTGACTTAGAAGACCTACAGTAGTACTGGCTGTCTGACTTAGAAGACCTACAGCGGTACTGGCTGCCTGACTTAGAAGACCTACAGCGGTACTGGCTGTCGGACTTAGAAGAAGTACAGCGGTCCTGACTTAGAAAACCTACAGCGGTACTGGCTGTCGGACTTAGAAGACCTACAGGAGTACTGACTGCCTGACTTAGAAGACCTACAGCGGTACTGGCTGCCTGACTTAGAAGACTTACAGCGGTACTGGCTGTCGGACTTAGAATAAGTACAGCGGTCCTGACTTAGAAGACCTACAGCGGTCCTGACCTAGAAGACCTACAGGAGTACTGGCTGTCTGACTTAGAAAACCTACAGTAGTACTGGCTGCCTGACTTAGAAAACCTACAGCGGTCCTGACCTAGAAGACCTACAGGAGTACTGGCTGTCTGACTTAGAAAACCTACAGTAGTACTGGCTGCCTGACTTAGAAGACCCACAGCGGTCCTGACTTAGAAGACCTACAGTAGTACTGGCTGCCTGACTTAGAAGACCTACAGTAGTACTGGCTGCCTGACTTAGAAGACCTACAGGAGTACTGACTGCCTGACTTAGAAAACCTACAGTAGTACTGGCTGTCTGACTTAGAAGACCTACAGCGGTACTGGCTGTCTGACTCAGAAGACCTACAGGAGTACTGGCTGTCTGACTTAGAAGACCTACAGCGGTACTGGCTGTCGGACTTAGAATACCTACAGGAGTACTGGCTGTCTGACTTAGAAAACCTACAGTTGTACTGGCTGTCTGACTTAGAAGACCTACAGCGGTACTGGCTGTCTGACTTAGAAGACCTACAGGAGTACTGGCTGTCTGACTTAGAAGACCTACAGTAGTACTGGCTGCCTGACTTAGAAGACCTACAGTAGTTCTGGATGTCTGACTTAGAAGACCTACACTAGTACTATCTGCCTGACTTAGAAGACCTACAGCGGTACTAGCTGTCTGAGGTGGGAAGAACTCGGCCACAGCCGGGTTATGAAACGGTCGTTAGTCAAGAATCACTTTAGCCAGGGACACAATGGGACCTTGTCACAGATCTGTGTCACCACATCTGATTGACCCCACACTCCACTCAATCATTTCTCTCCCTCGTCCGGACAAGCGGTATCCTTTCACACATATACACACGCATACACACGCAAACACGCATACACACGCAATCACATATACCCACAAACACATGCACACACGCACATACACACGCACGCACACAAATACATACACATGGACACACATAACCCTATTCTATAAATCTAGTGCCTCATTAAACGATATTATAACCTTTAAGAGATATAAAATATAAAGACAATCTGAAATAAATTTAGATGGAAATTTTGCCGAGAGGATATTGATCTAAGCATGGGACACCTTTAAATCTGAAAGAAAGTATTCCTAAAAGCGTAAAAATATATATAAAATGTAATATACAAATATCACACACAAATCATTTTTTAAGTCACCAGTCTTATACAGATTTTCCTCTCTCATTGCCGGCTTGCAGCAAATATCAAGTTTCACATAATAGGCATAACCTATTTGTATATATAGTATAAATTGAACCCAAATATATAATTCATTCAATAACTTAAATATTTTTAAAATATTTGAAATAAATGTGATATCTCTTAAGTGCTGAATTGAGATAGATTTTTTTTATTGAACATTTTTATTTAAAAAACGATATAGAGTTGGGATTCCAAGGAATGTCTATACTTGAGACATGTTCTAAAAATGCCAATATAATTAGCCAGCTCTTATGTAGAAATTACTGAAGACGAATGTTTGACGGGACCTAACTTCCAGAATGGGACAGAAGGAGGTGTAAACATTCGATTTGTCAAGTTTCTAGAAACTTATCGGATTTTAGAGAACAGGGGAGTTAACAACTTTCCCATGGTAATCCCCCGTCTTTTGGAAATCAATAGGCTCTCGAAGCCTAATTTGCATACCTCCTCCCCAGAATCTGGCCAAGAATGCATTATGCCTTGATTACAATCTCATCAAGCTATGTGCACTCGGTATTTATTCGATTGGATCATGTGATATTTCTATGTAAGCAACTTCTAGCTTTAACATATATTTTCGAATTCATCGATATACACAAAAATTAGAGTTATTTTTTATTATGAATATATATAGAAAAAGAAGTAGTTTTGAAATTTTTTGAGGGAAAAATAAAATATTCAAAAGGTGGAAAGAAAAGAATAATTATATATAAGATAATTTTTAAAAATATGTTCATTTAACCAAAAAAGGGCTATAACAGAGTTAATACAGAGGCTATGTCATTAAAATGTCATAGATGCTTAACCTAAAAAGAATAAATGAATATGGTTAGATTAGAAATATATATAAAGATGTGAAAAGCTATACATATGGTAGTAGATTATATGGATTTAAGTTTTTAAAATAATCTAGTGTGTTTCCATTAGTTTGTGAAAAAAGTAATATTTATAGTGTTGCAATGGTATTTAAAGAAAGATTTCAATGAGACAAGATATTCAACAGAGATAGAAATATCAAGAAATGAATCTATAACTATACGGTATTTCCACTGTCGTCCAGAATTGCCGTTACGTTATTGGCTCCTAAAGCTTTGCTTTTAAGCCATCAAAAAATAGGAGTTGGCAAAGTCCAGCTGAAATAACGCTCCAGATATATCCTAAACTTGGGCAATCAAAATAACCTTAAAGTGAACTTTGAAATGGAAGATTAGTTTGCCTTACAACTTCGCAACTTTTCAAACCCAACTTCCTTTTTACTTTGAAACAAAAAGATCGCTATTGAGATGATGAAGTGAGATGGATTTTTTCTCTCTAAGCACCAGAAATGTTGGAACTAACCGATTTCAGCGAGAGAGAAAAAAAGTAAAATATTTCAGAGAGAACTTTTTAAAAACTCTGAAGATGAAGCCCAAACTCTATTTAAACTTGATGCAAATAGACGAACCGTTGTATTGTTAATGTAATAGCGAGCTTATGGTAATGATTCTACAAAACATTATACTAATAGCCTCAGGCGGGATGTTGAATCCTATCTAGTTGGCCGCCGCCTCTATTAGTGTTATTTCAACGTAATTTTGGAAACGTTTCATTAGGACATTTTGTTAATTTGAGTTCTTCACATTTCCTGAACCAAAGGATTTAATGACAGTTGTATTTTTTGGTTAAATATATGAAATATAAATTTTAAAACAACAACATCATAGTAGTCAGTAGAGGAATGACACAAATTGCCGATTTTTGACAACAACGACCCAGTGGTATGGTATTATTAGTCTGCCTAAGAAATGTTAACACAGAGCAACACATTTGCCATGTATAACTGAACAACCATTGTGCTTTAAATAGAGACTAAAGGGGATCCTACTTTTATTGCTGATGCCACCCCACACCATGAAGCCATTGGGTCTTGATGTAGGTCTTTACCCTATACAGTCCTGATAGGATCTTTCTTGGGACCTACGTCTAACATGTATCCTGCCGTCATCAACTCCCAAACTGAATATTAATTAGTCATAAAAAAAATACAGAATGTTTTTCTTGAGCCTAAAAACACGTCTCTCTTCACACCAGCTGAGTCGGTCGCTTCTGTATCTGGCAGAGAGAGGAATTCTTAATAAAGGCCGGCGACTACGGAGTTCTGCTTCTATAAGATGGTTATTAATGGTGTTCAGAGATGGTCTAGATTCATTCTGCACATGTAGAGTTGCTTAAATTATTGGTACAGTTGTCCCGTCTGCTACAACCATCCTTCGAATCCTCCTATCAAAGTAAATCTTATCCATATTGCCATATTATGTTGAATCACTCGGAGAAAGGTTGGAATTCAGTCTTTTCACGATCTAAACTTTATTTTTTGGCAAAGGAACAATAAGTCAAATTCAAGTTGAAATTGGACGATTCGTACTTCGAAGATAAAGAAGGAAGAGATCGATCATCCAATTTAAACGATCAGACACTTTTAGCAGACGAGGACAAGGACAAAACGACAATGTTGGCCGAGGACTTCAATGTTGACCATTCGGGCATCGTTCGTCGTCTGAAAAGGTTCGTTAAGCAGTAATTTAATCAGATGATGAATATGTCCCGGAATAATAATTTAAATATTATTTATAAAAAAAAACAGAAATAATTAGGCCTCGACTAAACAAATACAAAGGTTATGTAGGACTATGTATCTACTTTAGAATGGAAGTTTTATATAAGATGTAACCATCCTGAGTGAACAAAAAAAAAAACGGTGAAAGTCCTGCCAACTCAGCAATGGACGTTCTACCCAAAGCGGAAGAAGTATTGTGTTGCATAACTCAACCTCCATATTTCCATGTTGGCTCGCGGCCTAGGACAGTCCTTTGTTTGTCTCTTCCGTGTCTAGTTGTAAAATGTCCCACACCGCTAGTTGTAATTATAAGTGACCACAAGGCACCCGTGAGATTAGGTCTATTCATTAGATAAAAGAACAGACATTCATCTGTGAAATGAGAGAAGAACTCTTTTCAAAATATTTCGAGGGGTTGCTCCCTCTTTATCAATTTATTTTTATTGTACAAAAACTTCAATGTGATTTACAAACTCGTGTAGGTCATATGGAAACAATTTTAGCACCAGTCAAAATTGGATAAAGTTGAACATTTTTGAAAAAGGTGAAAAATGTTATAGAGAGTAAAGAATTTGTGGAATTTCAAACATATTTCAAATTTCTACGATCCTTTCTGCGATGTAAAAATATTGGGAGGGCTTGGGTCATCAGTGGTGAACCCTCCCAAGGGTTGAGCCAATTTAATCTACCAGACTGCTTCTTAGAGCTCTAATGCTTTATTGGATCATTCTTCTTATATATGCTGCAATGAAGGGTAGAATCTTAGAAATGGTATTCAATCAAACTATGTATATAATCTCTTAGTAATTATTGTCATCTTGTTAAAATCCTGAACACAACAGCTCTAAATGAGCACCATTCAAGAAAGGAATACTACTATTGGTAGTTTTTTATGGTGAAAATTTTGTCAACTAAGCAGATTATTGTTCTCTTGTTGAATTATACATATTTTGTAGATTTATATGTAAACACAAAGCAATAACGCGCCATCTATTCACCACTGATGAGCCAAGCCCTCCCAATATATTTTTTCATCGCAGTAAGGACAGTAGAAGTTCGTTTTATGTATAAAAGAAACATTCGCGCTTTTAAATCCTTTTATTTTATATTTATATGTAAATAAAGTTCGGCATCACAAACTCATCCTTCTTCAATTTCAACAAAATCCCACCTAGAGTCTTATTTAGGTTCTTCCCTGCTCTTCGACAAAATCAATAAAGGGCCAGGTTTCTTTTTACAATTCTTTTTGAAAGAAACCTAGCCCTAGATTCCTTATTGAATTTGTCAAAGTCTTATTTATGCAAATTGTAGCGGGTCATTTCCAGTCAGCCGAGCGTCGTGAGAGCCTAAGAACAATTGGCCCAATAGAATGGAATAGTTGACCTCAAAACCCAAGTGGCAAAAGTAACAATTCCAAGTATTTTTAAATGCCTCAATTGTATCTTCTATTGTTGCTGAAAGAAGTCTATTTTAGGTTTTACACAATCGAAGAAGAAAACCTTTCATTCATTAAGTAATTAATTTTATATCCCAACCTATATAACATTATAATAGATTAGAATAATAAATAACCCCTATATAAAATTCTAATCTTTTTCATTTTGAAAGATTATTCCTAGTACAACGTGGCACAGACCATGATAACCATTATGGATAGTAGTTGGTGACTGCTTCTATTGTAAGTGCACCACATGTCTACACATTTAGGAAGCAGTTCTACTTTTGTGCTTACAAATGTATCAGGCCCCGTTTGGTTACTTGCACTTGCTGATGGGGTTGGCTTTTAGCAAACCTCGGGGGCCATTGGAGCAATTTTTATATTCAGGTAAAAGTTCCCAATGTGAAATTCGATCCCAGGTTATGGCTGTCGGAAATAGACGGTTATACCACCCGAACACCAACAGAATGAGATGATTTACACAAGAAACTCAAGAATCTATATTGGGATGGACAAGAAAGAGCACTTTATATGGGGAGCAGACGAAAGTAATCGGCTGCTTTAAAGAACACTATCTCCAGGATTTGGCCTGCAAAGTCACAATAAATGGAATAAAATTTGAAAAACTTCAACATATGACACGGATGAAACCTCTCAAAATGTAGGTAGATATGATATTGATCAAGTTAGTCTCTATGATGAAAAACTTCCAACATTTTTATAAATACACACCTTGTCCATGTAAACTGAAAATGCAAAAATTGCGAACAAGGTCATTTTATAAAATCTGATTGAAAACTGATTTTTTACTTCTCTGGGTACATCAAAAAGATTAATGAATATAATATTATTAGATATATCAATTTTATCTGTTAGATAATATCGGTAATACATCAGTTGATTAGGAAAAATAACATTTTCTTATATATAAAGCTAGTTTGAGGTCAACCAGTCAATAAAAATGAGAAGTTAGAGTCCCCATCCTACAAATGTCATCTTCTATAGATGGGCTAGATAGAGTCCATGTTGAGGAGGACCTTTTCATTAGAGGATTGGTTCTAATAATTGGAGGGTCCTTATCAGGTCCCTCACGGTCCAGTATCCTCCTTAATGATCTCCCTATCTGCATCTTGGTCGGCTAATTGAGTTCATTGTGGACTCTTTCTGGACTTCGAACTGGACTCTGGCACTACATAGAGGCTATAGGTAACCCATCTTTACATTCTTCTTTGGTTTTATGCCCAAGTAAGTGATAACTCCCTCATCATTCCTTGAGTCTTCGCAGCGTTGGTCCCAGCTACTAGTTCTTTCAATTGTGATAATTCCCTGATCAATTCCTTGTGGCTTCGCAGCGTTGGTACCATCGAGTACGTTTTGAAATCGTGATAACTCCCTGATCAATTCTTTAGCCTTCGCAGCGTTGGTTCAGCGAATAGTTCTTGAAACTGTGATAACTCCCTGATCAATTCTTTAGCCTTCGCAGCGTTGGTTCAGCGAATAGTTCTTGAAACTGTGATAACTCTCTGATCAATTCTTTAGCCTTCGCAGCGTTGGTTCAGCGAATAGTTCTTGAAACTGTGATAACTCCCTGATAAATTCCTTGAGACGCAAATGTTTCTTTTCACCAATAAATCACACTTCTACTGTCCCTACTGCGATTAAAAAATATTGGGAGGGCTTGACTCATCAGTGATAAATCCTCCCAGCCAAGCCCTTCCAATATTTTTTCATCGCAGTAAGGACGGTAGAAGTGTGATTTATTTGTGAAAAGAAACATTCGTGTCTTAATATTTTCATCTGTTGTGTATAGATGGCGCGTTATTGCTTCGTATTAATTTACACCTACTCTACGGCTCAAATTCCCAACACATATACACCCATCGAGAGAGAATTAAATCCAATATGTATTATAACATTCGCTAGCACATTAACCTCTTCAAACGTTAGGCATTAATCTAAATACGATTTTCAGAAAGAGAGTTAAAGGGAATTTATAAATTAATTATCATTCCTGAAGTTATAAAGATTTTAAAAGCTATTGCGAAAACACTAAAAACGAACGTTAAAAAAGCCCAATTCCGTGCCAGTAGAATGGGAAAAGACTACTACCTCCATTTAACAACCAGAGGGCTATGATAATTGTTTTTTAAAAATATATTTTAAATTACTTTTTTGCCAATTAATTTTAAGTCATTTGTTTTTAATGAGGTAGGAACTCTCTTGGTGCCTCTATACTATTTCTTGAGTTGAAATATCTCTTGGGATCATGCTATTTTCTTATTTTAAAGAACGCCTTTTATCCTTAATTAGTAATATTTAGAGATGTTGAAATGGATGTTCTCGGCTGCAGCACCAGAAGACTATGGTTCGGCAAGAAGGGAAAACGAGCCTTGTATATTTCAAGCTAGGCTAGAAGAGAAAATATTTGCTGATAATCTAAAAGAAAGGCATATTCGTATAGTAAATTAAAATAATATATATTATCCCTAATACACGTGGAACAGGCCATGATATAATTGTCTATTTTATTGTAAGTGCACCACATATCTACATATATGAAAAGCAGTTCGACTTTACAATTACAAATGTGCCAGAGCCTCCGTTTGGTTACTTGCACTCGCTGATGCGATTAGACTTTTGCAAGAATCGAGGACCATTGGAGCATTATTTTAAATCAGAAAAGTACTTAATACGGGATTTGATCCCGGGTCGTAGCGGTCGAAAACCAACTGTTTAGATCACTCGTTCCCCCAGTAAAATATAAGTACAATGTAAAGAAGCTATACACCCTAATGGAAGTAATGTTCTAAATATTTATATATTTTACTAGAAATTTTTTTAAATCATATGAGAAATGAATAATACTTAAGAGACTATAATACAAAAAATACAATAAAGCTATTCTTAAACACACTAGAAAAAATCAGAATTTAAATTTTAAAAAATCGATCATTTATTTTCAAATAATAAATTTAATTGATCATAATATATTAAATAATTAATTATCGTTAAAATAATTGACTATAAGATATAATAACTACCTCAATATAATTTGAAAATGAGATATTCACATACTTTTACATCAATTATACAAATTTAATGAGGATTTTCATAACGCTATTTCTAGACTACCATTATACACCATACATGTGCAAATTATTCACAAAGAAGAAAGGTTTATATATATATATATATATTTAGAGAAAAATGAAGTTATAATGAGCTATTTTTCTGATTTATGCATAGTATTTTGTTAATATAATAACACTAGCTTTATATTTATGTTTTCAGAGATCGGTTAAAATAAGATAAATATTGTTTTATCATAATACACACAAGCCTTTATTAAGACATTCCGCCTTATACAGACGATTTTCCTGTGAGAAATGAGTCTAAAAAGAAATGAGAAGCAGGGAAAAAACTGAATCCTCGCTCAGAGAAGAGAAAAAAGAAGAAGAAAAAAAATATATTGAAGGAGATTTTTAATAGAAAAAGAAAACAAGGAAAGAATATCTATGCCTTTTACCATAATATGGCATGTTTATAAAGTATATCATAAGCTGAAGAATTACTAGACCCCCAAACGATATATCAAAGGATACCAAACGATATATAATTTGATTGAACCTATCATTCTACTGAATTAAATATTTAAAAAATAGTTTCCAATGACATTCAAGACATCATTTCTATTCAATCTTATGGTCGATGTTTAATTTCCTAAACGAAGGCTCAATGATCGTCCTTGTAAACTGTCAAAGGTCAAAAGTTACTTTTATTTTTCAAAGTTACAGACATTATTATCTTGAAGAATATTCTAGAGTCGGTTGTGATGGCAATAAGTGTATTGGCCACTTCATCGTTTTGTTTATTATTGTAGAACGAAATTTAAAACCCACGAAAAAATTCTAAAATTTATTTTATAATAATTGCACAGAATATTTTCACCAAACACACTCTTGATTAAGAAATATTATATAAATATCTATTTGTATATATATTATTTAAGAGATTTTATATTAACTATATATTAATATAATTTTAATGTATGTGTATCAAGTGAATAAATTTAAAATTTACAAGGTGTCAGTGAATTTTACAAACTAACAAAGGTTAAGTAAAGTGAATCATGGCGTCTTGCTATTGGCTGTTTAAATAATGGCAGCCGAGAAAATGTTTTTGGCGGGCTTTTACTCTACAACTTATTGGGTTATTCATTCTTCAGTAAATATTTCTGAATATAATAGAGAATTATACAGATATTTCACTTTATTATTATTGGTTATTTCGCTTTTAGATTCATTTTGGATATGATTAAAATATTTGTAATAAATATATCGTTTCATAAAAGGTCATTTAAGTTTTTAATTTATTTATTTAAAAAAAAAAAGGAAATTTGCCTAGATAATGAGAATATAATTAAAATTATATATATTTTTAAATTCTTGAATAGTAATTATAAATTTTATTTTCAAAACTATACTCTTCGAATTAAAAAAAATCTAACTAATAATATAAAGTGTTATATAGAACGTGGTAAAATCCTAGGTCAGCAAACATATCTCAACAGACCATGTAGATCAATGGCACTAATAATTGGTGGAGCCTTTTGAGAGCCACATTTATTGCTTTCTGACGCTTTTACTCGCCTATAAATTGGATTGATAAGCTATGATAAGTTATGATAACGCCTGAAGGCTTATCCTCTTTAATGGCAAATGATATTATGATAGAACCCCGTGAGATAATCTTCAAAATAAACATTCTTTGCCCTTACCTATAATTTAATAAAATCAATAAAGCATCTAGGGCTAAGTTTCTTGAATGATTTTATTTCTCTAGCTCTCAGGCCGACATGCCCTTTAACAACTAGGATTAGATTATATTGGTTGTTGCTCATGTTGAAAGGCATGTTACACCGCTAGAGTAATAAAATGGTACAAGAAACTTAGCCTTGGATGCTTTATTGATTTAATAAATAATCTTGAAAGCACAGCTTTCTCTCAAAGTGATTTAGTTGGTCGCGATATATTTTATCAGCTTAGATATCACAAAGTAATATTTATTAGGATAATATTTCACTCATTTTTATCATTGACAACACTATCTATTATAGTCTACTACCTTCCAATAAATTCACCGCTTGTTCAGAGGTGAAAATACTAAAATTGGAACGATATAGAGAAGATTTGTATGGTCCCTGCACGAGAATGACAGGCAATATAGTGAAGTGTTCCACTAGTTTCACCAGTTTAATTCCAAGTTCCTTCTATCATGTACTATTTCACAACTACGTTCTATCTTATTGCCTTTTAACAGTTCACATACGACTATTTCACTGATTCATATTCAGTTTCACCAATTCAAATTCACAACTGTAGTAGTTAAATAATTTGAACAGTATAATTATATACCCTATTGTCTTTCAATAGTTTAATAATAAGTTCTACTGTTGGCTACTATCTCATTGTCCTTCAAAAGATTTACCAGTTTATTCCTTATATATCTTACCAACATAGTTTCAACAGTATGATTCTATACCATTGTATTTTTCAACATCTTAACAATAAGTTCTACTGTTGACTATTATCTCATTGCCCTTTAACAGAATTACCAGTTTATTCCCAATATAAGCTATCTCTCATCGACTCTGAATAGTTTCAACAATAGAATTCTAAACCCCATTGTCTTTCAACAGTTAAGTTATACAATTTCATTACCTTTCAACCTGTTTAAAAACAAATTTTACTATTTCAACTATCTAACTGGCTTGTCACAGCTTTACCAGTTTAAGGCGAACCTCTATTTGTTGTATTCTATTTTACTGCTTTTTAAAAGCTTAGCCAGTTTAATTCAAACCTCTCAATTTTATTTACTATTTCACTGATTTTCAATAGATTCTGGAGTTTAAATCGAACCTTTATTTTTATTTATTATTCACTGCTTTTCAAATATTTCACAAGTTCAAACCAAACTTCAACTTTTGTTTATTATATTTCACACACACTGCTTTTCAACTATTTCACAAGTTCAAACCAAACTTCAACTTCTGTTTATTATCTTACACACACACACACACTGCTTTTTAACTATTTCACAAGTTCAAACCAAACTTCAACTTTATTATCTTTCACACAAACTGCTTTTTAACTATTTCACAAGTTCAAACCAAACTTCAACTTTTGTTTATTATCTTACACACACACACTGCGTTTTAACTATTTCACAAGTTTAAACCAAACTTCAACTTTTGTTTATTATCTTACACACACACTGCTTTTTAACTATTTCACAAGTTCAAACTAAACTTCAACCTTTGTTTATTATCTTACACACACACACTGCTTTTTAACTATTTCACAAGTTCAAACCAAACTTCAACTTTTGTTTATTATCTTACACACACACTGCTTTTTAACTATTTCACAAGTTCAAACCAAACTTCAACTTTTGTTTATTATCTTACACACACACACTGCTTTTTAACTATTTCACAAGTTTAAACCAAACTTCAACTTTTGTTTATTATCTTACACACACACACTGCTTTTTAACTATTTCACAAGTTCAAACCAAACTTCAACTTTATTATCTTACACACACACTGCTTTTCAACTATTTCACAAGTTTAAATAAAACTTTTATTTTATAAATAAATTTTATTTTCAAAATGTTCACACCAGTTTAATTCAAACTCAAATATTTGTCTACCATATATCCCTGCTTTTCAATAGTGTCACTAGTCTATTTTAAACCCTATATTTTTGTTTGTTATCTCACTTCATTTTAACGGCTTCACCAATTTACATGAAACCTACATTTTTGTTCACTACCTCATTGCTTTCATTATTTCACCAGCTTATTTCAAACCCAAATTGTTATTTTATATATCTCAATTCTTTTCAGTAGTTTTACAATTTATTTCTTAATGTAGCTTGTGTTTGATTTCTTAAAGTAGTCAATCAGGAATGTGGCCTCTTATGGAAGGTCTTAGTGTATATCAATACAAAAATTGATCTTGAGATTTTACATTGTTGATGATTTTATCTAAATTAAAATGGATATAATAGGTAAAACTATTAGGTACATATTTAGTAGATGTCTTTCAAATTTCTTCCAGAAGAAATGGTTTTGAAAATGTTGTAAGTGATCATAATAGACAATACTAGACACTGAGGCTCATATTATAATAAAATATATTGGGCTGAGGATATACAAGTATATGAGTACAATATATACTTGTATATGAGTGCAAGATATACCTGTAATAGTCATGTACCAACAGGGTTTCTTGCTAGGACATGTTATTCCTCACAATTTACGGTCATTCTTCCTAACTTAAAACATGAATACGATTTTCTTTTATAAATTGAAGATTATATATTGATGTTACAAATAGTAGTGGGGTTCTCCATTTTTATATACCTTGTGAAGAACACATCTCTAGAAAACTCGTAGAAAATTCAGTGTTTTTCATATGATCTTATTTCATATGAATATTATTAGAGATAGGGAATGCTGTAAGTATCTAATTATATACAACCATAGGATATACCTCACTCGTGTGTGAAAATTTCTACGTAAATATATATAGTTCTTATTTCAAATGAGGACATATTGTATTAATAAAAAAAAGATAAAAAGAACTAGAAGTATCTCAATTTTAAAAAATATTTGCCTATAGACTACCTATCACTCGAAATTCATAGAATATTCTCTTTTCTAATTGAGGAATTTTCAAATTAATATTAGATAATTAGAGATATCTAGAGGTTTATTCACACAAGCTTCACAGAAAGTATTGTATCGGTTGTTCTAGCATCATAGTTCTCTACTGATTACAAGGAGGGTATTGTATAAATATCTTATTATTCATAAAATAGAGGATCTTATATCATCATAAAAGAGCTATGTTTAACATATATATACTATGGTGTATATAGTAGTATATGAAAGTATATTATGAAAGATATGAACAAAAGTATAGGTCAGCAAGCCAGGGGGGGGGGGAATTGCAGTGAAGGATGGAGAGACATGCGCAGTAGAATGATAAAAATCGTTAGGCCTAAAATATGGCAATATGACCAGATGCACTCTGGGATTGTATAGAAATAAACATATATAAGGCCTTAAAAGTCTCATTTTGGTTGTTAATCAACATGAGATATCGATAGAGAAGGGAATATGGTGGGATTGGGCGCCATATTGGATTGGTAAAAAGGTCAACAAGAAAGCCATAAACGTACATATACATCTCTCGTATGGTCATATATCAGGCAGTAGGCAAGCATGGCTGTAGCAACATGGCTGGGGGGAGAGTGGTGCATTGTGGGATGGACCACAAGAAATGGGTGATAGGGTGGGGTAGAGGGATAGGGGGGAGGTGGCGACACCTCGACATGACACTCAGCAAGCTTCGTCAAACAGGGGGCAAGGCAAGGCATGGCAGGACAAACAAAATGGCCACAGATGGACAAGTGCAGGAGACAAGCAAGTGTGTACGTCTACCTCTGGGAGCAACTCCTGTCTGAAGGGACAAATCGAAGCTCTGACGTCAGAGCTTCTGACATCACCCCCTCCCCTCGGCGGTCGATACCGAACGAATTTTCTATCATTACAGATCGCCCATCTACCTTTGTTTAGGCCCCTTCACTATACTTTGTAGATGTAGAAAAATGCCGTTGATCCTGCCTGTGTTTACCGCAGTAGTTGCTCCTGCAGAAGATCTCTTCGCGGCTCTAGATCGAGGCGGAACCAAGATGGCGTCCGTTCTGGTCGGATAGCTGCGCAGCTTCAAAAATCCACCTACGCTCTGATTATCCTTCTCTGCAGTCAATTCTATGCTGAAATTGGGGATTTTTATTCTTCTTTATGGACGCTAACATATACGCAGATATTTATAAACACAGTGTATATGTTGAAAACACCTAAGGATATATGTAAATATGCGGAGTAAAAACAACCTTCTACGCCTGCGCAATACCTCCAACCCAACAACAAGCCTTTACACAATAGATAAAACCATATTAAAGGCGATTTCTGTATCAAGATATTAAACCTATTCATATAATATATATAATCATATCTTATTTTCTTTACTATTATACTATTTTTATTTTTTAGACATTTTACTAATTTCATATGTGAATAAATTCATTCACAAGGTTATTTTTTTAAAACATATTTTGGAAAGATTGTATAAAAAAACAAACTCTTAAAGAACTGAGAGTGGTAGGGATGCCATGAAGAAGGTATACAGGATATTCTAATGGTGGTGGTAATGTCGTACAAGCCACTATAATGTGGCAGGAATAAGGTACACAGGATATTCTATATAAACGGCCTATTGTGGTGGTATTGTCGTACAAGTCACTAGAATGTAGCAGGAAGAAGGTACACAGGATATTCTAATGGTGGTGGTAATGTCGTACAAATCACTAGAATGTGGCAGGAAGAGGGTTTACAGGATATTCTATCTAAACGGCCATGGTGGTGGTAATGTCGTACAAATCACTAGAATGTGGCAGGAAGAAGGTATACAGGATATTATAATGGCCGTGGTAATGTCGTACAAGTCACTAGAATGTGGCAGGAAGAAAGTACACAGGATATTATAATGTTGGTGGTAATGTCGTACAAGTCACTAGAATGTGGCAGAAAGAAAGTACACAGGATATTCTATCTAAACGGCCTATGGTTGTGGTAATGTCGTACAAGCCACTAGAATGTGGCAGGAAGAAGGTACACAGGATATTCTATCTAAACGGCCATGGTGGTGGTAATGTCGTACAAATCACTAGAATGTGGCAGGAAAAAGGTATACAGGATATTCTAATGGTGGTGGTAATGTCGTACAAGTCACTAGAATGTGGCAGGAAGAGGGTATACAGGATATTCTATCTAAAAGGCCATGGTGGTGGTAATGTCGTACAAGTCACTAGAATGTGGCAGGAAGAGGGTATACAGGATATTCTATCTAAAAGGCCATGGTGGTGGTAATGTCGTACAAGTCACTAGAATGTGGCAGGAAGAGGGTATACAGGATATTCTATCTAAAAGGCCATGGTGGTGGTAATGTCGTACAAGTCACTAGAATGTGGCAGGAAGAGGGTATACAGGATATTCTATCTAAAAGGCCATGGTGGTGGTAATGTCGTACAAGTCACTAGAATGTGACAGGAAGAAGGTACACAGGATATTCTATCTAAACGGCCATGGTGGTGGTAATGTCGTACAAGCCACTAGAATGTGGCAGGAAGAAGGTACATAGGATATTCTATCTAAACGGCCATGGTGGTGGTAATGTCGTACAAGTCACTAGAATGTGACAGGAAGAAAGTACACAGGGTATTCTATCTAAAAGGCCATGGTGGTGGTAATGTCGTACAAGCCACTAGAATGTGGCAGGAAGAAGGTACACAGGATATTCTATCTAAACGGCCATGGTGGTGGTAATGTCGTACAAATCACTAGAATGTGGCAGGAAGAAGGTATACAGGATATTCTAATGGTGGTGGTAATGTCGTACAAGTCACTAGAATGTGACAGGAAGAAAGTACACAGGATATTCTAATGGTGGTGGTATTGTCGTACAAGCCACTAGAATGTGGCAGAAAGAAAGTACACAGGATATTCTATCTAAACGGCCTATGGTTGTGGTAATGTCGTACAAGCCACTAGAATGTGGCAGGAAGAAGGTACACAGGATATTCTAATGGTGGTGGTAATGTCGTACAAATCACTAGAATGTGGCAGGAAGAAGGTACACAGGATATTCTATCTAAACTGCCATGGTGGTGGTATTGTCGTACAAGTCACTAGAATGTGGCAGGAAGAAAGTACACAGGATATTCTATCTAAACGGCCTATGGTTGTGGTAATGTCGTACAAGCCACTAGAATGTGGCAGGAAGAAGGTACACAGGATATTCTATCTAAACGGCCTATGGTGGTGGTAATGTCGTACAAGTCACTAGAATGTGACAGGAAGAAAGTACACAGGATATTATAATGGTGGTGGTATTGTCGTACAAGCCACTAGAATTGTGGCAGAAAGAAAGTACACAGGATATTCTATCTAAACGGCCTATGGTTGTGGTAATGTCGTACAAGCCACTAGAATGTGGCAGGAAGAAGGTACACAGGATATTCTATCTAAACGGCCATGGTGGTGGTAATGTCGTACAAATCACTAGAATGTGGCAGGAAGAAGGTATACAGGATATTCTAATGGTGGTGGTAATGTCGTACAAGTCACTAGAATGTGACAGGAAGAAAGTACACAGGATATTCTAATGGTGGTGGTATTGTCGTACAAGCCACTAGAATGTGGCAGAAAGAAAGTACACAGGATATTCTATCTAAACGGCCTATGGTTGTGGTAATGTCGTACAAGCCACTAGAATGTGGCAGGAAGAAGGTACACAGGATATTCTAATGGTGGTGGTAATGTCGTACAAATCACTAGAATGTGGCAGGAAGAAGGTACACAGGATATTCTATCTAAACTGCCATGGTGGTGGTATTGTCGTACAAGTCACTAGAATGTGGCAGGAAGAAAGTACACAGGATATTCTATCTAAACGGCCTATGGTTGTGGTAATGTCGTACAAGCCACTAGAATGTGGCAGGAAGAAGGTACACAGGATATTCTATCTAAACGGCCTATGGTGGTGGTAATGTCGTACAAGTCACTAGAATGTGACAGGAAGAAAGTACACAGGATATTATAATGGTGGTGGTATTGTCGTACAAGCCACTAGAATTGTGGCAGAAAGAAAGTACACAGGATATTCTATCTAAACGGCCTATGGTTGTGGTAATGTCGTACAAGCCACTAGAATGTGGCAGGAAGAAGGTACACAGGATATTCTATCTAAACGGCCTATGGTGGTGGTAATGTCGTACAAGTCACTAGAATGTGGCAGGAAGAAGGTATACAGGATATTCTAATGGTGGTGGTAATGTCGTACAAGTCACTAGAATGTGGCAGGAAGAGGGTATACAGGATATTCTATCTAAAAGGCCATGGTGGTGGTAATGTCGTACAAGTCACTAGAATGTGGCAGGAAGAGGGTATACAGGATATTCTATCTAAAAGGCCATGGTGGTGGTAATGTCGTACAAGTCACTAGAATGTGGCAGGAAGAAGGTACACAGGATATTCTATCTAAACGGCCATGGTGGTGGTAATGTCGTACAAGCCACTAGAATGTGGCAGGAAGAAGGTATACAGGATATTCTAATGGTGGTGGTAATGTCGTACAAGTCACTAGAATGTGGCAGGAAGAGGGTATACAGGATATTCTATCTAAAAGGCCATGGTGGTGGTAATGTCGTACAAGTCACTAGAATGTGGCAGGAAGAGGGTATACAGGATATTCTATCTAAAAGGCCATGGTGGTGGTAATGTCGTACAAGTCACTAGAATGTGGCAGGAAGAAGGTACACAGGATATTCTATCTAAACGGCCTATGGTGGTGGTAATGTCGTACAAGCCACTAGAATGTGGCAGGAAGAAGGTACATAGGATATTCTATCTAAACGGCCTATGGTGGTGGTAATGTCGTACAAGTCACTAGAATGTGACAGGAAGAAAGTACACAGGGTATTCTATCTAAAAGGCCATGGTGGTGGTAATGTCGTACAAGCCACTAGAATGTGGCAGGAAGAAGGTACACAGGATATTCTATCTAAACGGCCATGGTGGTGGTAATGTCGTACAAATCACTAGAATGTGGCAGGAAGAAGGTATACAGGATATTCTAATGGTGGTGGTAATGTCGTACAAGTCACTAGAATGTGACAGGAAGAAAGTACACAGGATATTCTAATGGTGGTGGTATTGTCGTACAAGCCACTAGAATGTGGCAGAAAGAAAGTACACAGGATATTCTATCTAAACGGCCTATGGTTGTGGTAATGTCGTACAAGCCACTAGAATGTGGCAGGAAGAAGGTACACAGGATATTCTAATGGTGGTGGTAATGTCGTACAAATCACTAGAATGTGGCAGGAAGAAGGTACACAGGATATTCTATCTAAACGGCCATGGTGGTGGTATTGTCGTACAAGTCACTAGAATGTGGCAGGAAGAAAGTACACAGGATATTCTATCTAAACGGCCTATGGTTGTGGTAATGTCGTACAAGCCACTAGAATGTGGCAGGAAGAAGGTACACAGGATATTCTATCTAAACGGCCTATGGTGGTGGTAATGTCGTACAAGTCACTAGAATGTGGCAGGAAGAAGGTATACAGGATATTCTAATGGTGGTGGTAATGTCGTACAAGTCACTAGAATGTGGCAGGAAGAGGGTATACAGGATATTCTATCTAAAAGGCCATGGTGGTGGTAATGTCGTACAAGTCACTAGAATGTGGCAGGAAGAGGGTATACAGGATATTCTATCTAAAAGGCCATGGTGGTGGTAATGTCGTACAAGTCACTAGAATGTGGCAGGAAGAAGGTACACAGGATATTCTATCTAAACGGCCATGGTGGTGGTAATGTCGTACAAGCCACTAGAATGTGGCAGGAAGAAGGTATACAGGATATTCTAATGGTGGTGGTAATGTCGTACAAGTCACTAGAATGTGGCAGGAAGAGGGTATACAGGATATTCTATCTAAAAGGCCATGGTGGTGGTAATGTCGTACAAGTCACTAGAATGTGGCAGGAAGAGGGTATACAGGATATTCTATCTAAAAGGCCATGGTGGTGGTAATGTCGTACAAGTCACTAGAATGTGGCAGGAAGAAGGTACACAGGATATTCTATCTAAACGGCCTATGGTGGTGGTAATGTCGTACAAGCCACTAGAATGTGGCAGGAAGAAGGTACATAGGATATTCTATCTAAACGGCCTATGGTGGTGGTAATGTCGTACAAGTCACTAGAATGTGACAGGAAGAAAGTACACAGGGTATTCTATCTAAAAGGCCATGGTGGTGGTAATGTCGTACAAGCCACTAGAATGTGGCAGGAAGAAGGTACACAGGATATTCTATCTAAACGGCCATGGTGGTGGTAATGTCGTACAAATCACTAGAATGTGGCAGGAAGAAGGTATACAGGATATTCTAATGGTGGTGGTAATGTCGTACAAGTCACTAGAATGTGACAGGAAGAAAGTACACAGGATATTCTAATGGTGGTGGTATTGTCGTACAAGCCACTAGAATGTGGCAGAAAGAAAGTACACAGGATATTCTATCTAAACGGCCTATGGTTGTGGTAATGTCGTACAAGCCACTAGAATGTGGCAGGAAGAAGGTACACAGGATATTCTAATGGTGGTGGTAATGTCGTACAAATCACTAGAATGTGGCAGGAAGAAGGTACACAGGATATTCTATCTAAACGGCCATGGTGGTGGTATTGTCGTACAAGTCACTAGAATGTGGCAGGAAGAAAGTACACAGGATATTCTATCTAAACGGCCTATGGTTGTGGTAATGTCGTACAAGCCACTAGAATGTGGCAGGAAGAAGGTACACAGGATATTCTATCTAAACGGCCTATGGTGGTGGTAATGTCGTACAAGTCACTAGAATGTGACAGGAAGAAAGTACACAGGATATTATAATGGTGGTGGTATTGTCGTACAAGCCACTAGAATTGTGGCAGAAAGAAAGTACACAGGATATTCTATCTAAACGGCCTATGGTTGTGGTAATGTCGTACAAGCCACTAGAATGTGGCAGGAAGAAGGTACACAGGATATTCTATCTAAACGGCCTATGGTGGTGGTAATGTCGTACAAGTCACTAGAATGTGGCAGGAAGAAGGTATACAGGATATTCTAATGGTGGTGGTAATGTCGTACAAGCCATTAGAAATGGCAGGAAGAAGGTACACAGAATATTCTAATGGTTGTAGTAATGTCGTACAAGCCGCTAGAATGTGGCAGGAATAAGGTATACAGGATATTCTAATGGTGGTGGTAATGTCGTACAAGTCACTAGAATGTGGCAGGAAGAAGGTACACAGGATATTCTATCTAAACGGCCATGGTGGTGGTAATGTCTTACAAATCACTAGAATGTGGCAGGAAGAAAGTACACAGGATATTCTAATGGTGGTGGTATTGTCGTACAAGCCACTAGAATGTGGCAGGAAGAAAGTACACAGGATATTCTAATGGTGGTGGTAATGTCGTACAAGTCACTAGAATGTGGCAGGAAGAGGGTATACAGGATATTCTATCTAAAAGGCCATGGTGGTGGTAATGTCGTATAAGTCACTAGAATGTGGCAGGAAGAAAGTACACAGGATATTCTAATGGTGGTGGTAATGTCGTACAAATCACTAGAATGTGGCAGGAAGAAGGTATACAGGATATTCTATCTAAACGGCCATGGTGGTGGTATTGTCGTACAAGTCACTAGAATGTGGCAGGAAGAAAGTACACAGGATATTATAATGGTGGTGGTAATGTCGTACAAGTCACTAGAATGTGGCAGGAAGAAGATACACAGGATATTCATAATGGTGGTGGTAATGTCGTACAAGCCACTAGAATGTGGCAGGAAGAGGGTTTACAGGATATTCTATCTAAACGGCCACGGTGGTGGTAGTGTCGTACAAATCACTAGAATGTGACAGGGAAAGAAGGTATACAGGATATTCTATCTAAACGGCCATGGTCGCGAGGGTATCGTATAAACGGGGGAACTGATTGTGGCAGGGGAAAGGCATGAAGTGCACTTGGCTAATTTTGGCGCACTCATTTCTCTACTTTTTTCACATGAAAGGGTAGAAGCATACCTTGATGGGATTTTTTTCCTACTCTGCTCCTGAGTAGGTTGAGTTTATAATTGTACGCGTTGCCGATTTCACTATTTCTGTACTTTCCCTCATCTCAATTAACCCCCTACATACGTTGAAGTGTTTCGTGGTTTTTACAATTTGCTTTAATATTTACAATTTACAAACTTTTACCTGACCCCCAATTACTTTAGAAAACTATTTTATATATACAGTCTACTCTCGTTATAACGCCACTCGATATAACGCCACCCTCGCCTTACGCCGCTTTTTCGTTTTGTCCCAATCGACATCAATGTATTTTTCTCGATATAACGCCACTCCCTCGCTGTTCGCCTTCCGCCGCTGATTTTTCGTATCCCAAGTAACAAAAACCGCTCGTTATAGCGCCGCTCACAACGTCCCTCACCCCCCCCCCCCCCCCCCCGCTCCCCCTTTCTTGTCTGCATTTTTTACGCCAACGGCGCCGGACTTTGTTTGCTGTTGACACATCAGATAACAGATTGTGTCAACAGCCAGCAGACACTTTTCCTGCTTGTTCCTGGAACATACACAGTCGCTTCATTCTTTGCTAACGTCAACACAACAACTTTATTTTCGTATCATGAGTTCCCAAAAGCGTAAACGTGAGTCGATCACCATTGAAAAGAAGAAGGAGATATGCCAGTTGGCAAGAAATAACCCTACGATGTCGAAGAATGAGATTGGAAAGCGTTTCTCACTTCCACGAACAACTGTCCGTGATATCCTCACTCAGGCTGAGAAGTGGGAAAATTATACTGTTGGTTCTTCAAAGAGACAAAGAGTCGGAAAATTTAGTGACTGGGAAGACGCTCTCTTCAACTGGTTTACCCAAAAGCGTGCCAATAATATTATTATTACTGATGATCTCTTAAGAGAAAAGGCAAAAAAACTTGGCGAGCATTTGGACGTACCAGAAAATTTCGCGTACAGCAGTGGGTGGCTGCAGCGATTTAAAGGGAGATTCCATATTTCGCAACGACGGCTCTGTGGGGAAGGCGCATCGATTTCTCCAGCTATCATTGATGAACATCTTACAAATTTGAACAGTATTCTGGCGAACTCCGGATATGATCCAGCTAACATATACAATGCAGACGAAACACATTATTTTTTCAGCTCATTCCTGACCGAACACTTGCTCACAAAGATAAAAACTGCCGTGGTGTCAAAAGGATGAAGCAACGAATCACTGTTCTACTGTGCTGCAACTCTACTGGAACAGACAAGCGGCGATTGCTGATTATTGGAAAATCGGCAAAGCCTCGATGCTTCAGAAACTTTAGTCCACACTTCTACTGCACTTACACATCTAACAGCAAAGCATGGATGACCTCTAGCATCTTTCAAGAATGGCTACTGCAGTTCAACAAGCAGCTTGTCTCTGAAGGACGTCGTATCCTACTGTTGTTAGATAACGCTACGTCTCACTGCGTCCCTAATGATAGTCTCAGCAACATAAAGATACACTTCCTTCCACCAAATATGACTGCCAGTCTGCAACCACTGGATAGTGGCATCATCAAAAGTTTCAAGGCTCAATATCGCAAGCCTCAACTCCAGAAAATGGTGGAATTGGCGGATGCCCATCTACCCACAGAATTACGTCTGGATTACGCTGTGCGCTATTGTAAAATGGCTTGGGATTCTGTGAGCCCTGATTCCATCAGCAACTGCTGGAATCACACAGGCATTATTCGCTTCACTTCTACTGCTGCAGTTGAGCCTCTTAATTATGGAAATCTGCTCGATCGCATTCGCGACATCTTCGCTATTACACCAGAGAATTTGATGACTGAAAGGGAGTTTCAACTGGTTGATGATTCCCAGGAGGCGGAAATGAAGCTAACAGATGACAATTTTCTGGTGTCCACTGTTACAGCGAAAGAAGAACTTGGCGAGGATGATGATGCAACAGTGACCCAGCGCCTACCATCGTTAAGGGAAACCAGAACAGCTGCTGAGACAGTTTTGTTGTTTCTTGAGCACTCCAAGAGAGCAACACCTGACGACGTCAATCTATCTGCGGATTTGTTTACGCCGTGTCTATGCCATAATTGAGGGAGAGAAAAGATAAGTTGTGATCACAGACTTCTTCAAGAAAATGTAATTACTTTTTAATGAATAAAAATAAATCAATTATTCCAATTTGTCATATTAATTAATTAATGCCGGCATTCTATATATTGATTTAGGGTATGAGTTGTTTTTAGTAATTGTTATTAATAATTTATTGTATCTTTAAATTTCACATTTTAAACGTGTTCGATACAACGCCACCCTCGCCTTACGCCGCTTTTTTACAAAATCCGGATGGTGGCGTTATAACGAGAGTAGACTGTATATTGAATTTTCAATATTTTCTTGAGATTCATGTTCCTTCTAATTTATGGTTAACTATATCTATTTTCCTATTAAAAATTGATGATCTCAGATTTGATAGAAATTAAGGATAAGAACCTAGGGATCCAAGTGTTCTGATTGGCTGAGGCCCACATCGAAGACGACCAATCAGGAAGAGCCTACCTAAATAATCCTGTTATTTATTACTGTGAACCTAAGCTGGGTGATAACGGCGCCTTAATTGAAATCTAATCTACAGTACTATATATACACGCTGCTATATAAATCATCTTAGATGATGTTATAATTGTATCGAGATAGGGTCAAACTGTTGGTGGTCAACATCATTTCACATTTAATATCTGATAGAGTATTGGCTCAACTAAGTTAACATCATTTCATTCCAACATGGAAGAATATTGGTTCATCTAAATTAACACGATTTCAGGATGATCTGGTATTTTTATTGGTTCATCTAGGTTAACATGATCTAACACCAAAATTGTAGAGTATTGGTTCATCTAAGTTAACATGATTTCAGGATGATCTGGTATTTTTATTGGTTCATCTAAATTAACATGATTTCAGGATGAACTGGTATTTTTATTGGTTGATCTAGGTTAACATGATCTCACACCAACATGGAAGAATATTGGTTCATCTAAGTTAACATGATTTTAAGATGAACTGGTAGTTTATTGGTTCATCCAAATTAACATGATTTCACACCAAAATGGTAGAGTATTGGTTCATCTAAGTTAACATGATTTTAAGATGAACTGGTAGTTTATTGGTTCATCCAAGTTAACATGATTTCACACCAAAATGGTAGAGTATTGGCTCATCTAAGTTAACATGATTTCACACCAAAATCGTAGAGTATTGGCTCATCTAAGTTAACATGATTTCACACCAAAATGGTAGAGTATTGGTTCATCTAAGTTAACATGATTTTAAGATGAACTGGTAGTTTATTGGTTCATCCAAGTTAACATGATTTTAAGATGAACTGGTAGTTTATTGGTTCATCCAAGTTAACATGATTTCACACCAAAATGGTAGAGCATTGGTTCATCTAAGTTAACATGATTTTAAGATGAACTGGTAGTTTATTGGTTCATCCAAGTTAACATGATTTCACACCAAAATGGTAGAGTATTGGTTCATCTAAGTTAACATGATTTTAAGATGAACTGGTAGTTTATTGGTTCAGCTAAGTTAACATTATTTCACACCAAAATGGTAAAATATTGTTTCATCTAAGTTAACATGATTTCAGGATGAACTGGTATTTTTATTGGTTCATCTAAGTTAACATGATTTCACACCAAAATGGTAGAGTATTGGTTCATGTAAGTTAACATGATTTTAAGATGAACTGGTAGTTTATTCGTTCGTCTAAGTTGACATGATCTCACACCAAAATGGTAGTTTATTCGTTCGTCTGAGTTAACATGGTTTCACACTAAAATGGTAGTTTATTCGTTCGTCTAAGTTGACATGATCTCACACCAAAATGGTTGTTTATTCGTTCGTCTGAGTTTACATGATTTCACACCAAAATGGTAGTTTATTCGTCCGTCTGAGTTAACATGGTTTCACACCAAAATAGTAGTTTATTCGTTCGTCTAAGTTGACATGGTTTCACACCAAAATGGTAGTTTATTCGTTCGTCTAAGTTGACATGATCTCACACCAAAATGGTAGTTTATTCGTTCGTCTGAGTTAACATGAATTCACACCAAAATGGTAGTTTATTCGTCCGTCTGAGTTAACATGGTTTCACACCAAATTGGTAGTTTATTCGTTCGTCTGAGTTAACATGATTTCACACCAAAATGGTAGTTTTTTCGTTCGTTTAAGTTAACATGGGTTCGCACCAAAATGGTAGTTTATTCGTTCGTCTAAGTTGACATGATCTCACACCAAAATGGTAGTTTTTTCGTTCGTTTAAGTTAACATGGGTTCACACCAAAATGGTAGTTTATTCGTTCGTCTAAGTTGACATGATCTCACACCAAAATGGTAGTTTTTTCGTTCGTCTAAGTTGACATGATCTCACACCAAAATGGTAGTTTATTCGTTCGTCTGAGTTGACATGGTTTCACACCAAAATGGTAGTTTATTCGTTCGTCTGAGTTAACATGGTTTCACACCAAAATTGTAGTTTATTCGTTCGTCTGAGTTAACATGGTTTCACACTAAAATGGTAGCTTATTCGTTCGTCTGAGTTAACATGGTTTCACACCAAAATGGTAGTTTATTCGTTCGTCTGAGTTAACATGGTTTCACACCAAAATTGTAGTTTATTTGTTCGTTTAAGTTAACATGATTTCACATCAACTCATGGAAGAGTTTTGATTCATCGGAGCTAACATGATATCACATCAATCTGATAGAGAATTGGCTCAACTGTTAACATGATTTGATGATAACATGGAAGAGTATTCGTTCAACTCATGATCTAATGCTAACCTGGTAGTTTATTGGTTCATCTAATTTAACCTAATCTCGAATCCATATAAGGACTCATTCTTTATCATCACTTTAAAGTTTTTTTACTGGGGTGACGAACATAATGGAATGTTCTAATGTATATTTAAGGGGAGATGTTTCTCTCTTGGTATTTAATACCATCTTCCCGCAACTTTATATTGTATTCTAGCCTGGAAATCCTCCCTGACACTTCACCAGCTCAAACATCCTTTTGATGAATTCGCCTGATTTGATAGCTACAAGGTTGTCCCAAAAGTTTGCAAACACTTACATAAAATTGAAATACCAATATTATTCGCCGTTATGTATAATGTCTTTGTATTATGTATAAAGTATTTTTTATTATAATATAATACACTGCGGCCTGTGACAAAAGAAACTTTTACACAGGCCGCAGTGTATTATATTGTATTATTAGTTACTTTATGTATCATTTACGAACGGAAAAATACGTCCAGGGTAGCCTAGTGGACATGGCATCTGCCCGGTAAGCGGAACATTGTGGGTTCGGTTCCCATCCCTGGACACTTTTATTTTTCCGTTCGTCATTACTCTTCATAATTCACCCTTTCATACCTCATCCAAAAAGGTTTAGAAATAGTCGATATTTCACCTTGAAATAAAATTTTAAGTTTTCGTTGAAAAGAAACTCATGCGGTGTAACTTCAAGTGTATTTTTTATTATGTATTCGCCGCAATAATATTATTCGCCAAGTAATAAGAAAAACACGAACTTTTGGGACAATCTTATACTCTCGTAGGTTGTAATCGAAGCCGCCCCAGTACTGGTATAGGCCATAGACCGAAACCATGGTATACAGGTTGTTCAAATTTGTCAAAACTGGTTAGGTAGTTCATTCTATATCTCTACTATAAGAACATTTACTATGGTGATAAACATAATGCATATATGACCATAGACCATTACTCTTCATATATTCAACCTTTTCATACGTCATCCAAAAAGTTAGAAATAGTACATATTTCTCTTTGAAATTAATATTGATTTTCACAAAAAAAGAAACTTATGCGGGGAGGCTTTAAGTATTACTTTATAATGCATATATTTACAGGGAGATATGTATCTTTTGGTACATGAATACCCAGTAACTTTATATACACAAACATTTATATATATAATTTCGTGGATGGCTTTTCTTGATTTATCAAATAATTGAGTTTTGTAGTTCATTCTATATCTCTACTATAAGAACATTTACTATGGTGATAAACATAATGCATATATTTACAGGGAGATATGCTTCTTTTGGTACATGAATACCCAGTAACTTTATATACACAAACATATATAGAATGAAAGGATTTATATAAAAGCACGAATATTTCTTTTATACATAATACAAACTTCTACTGCCCTTACTGCGATGAGAAAATATATTGGGAGGGCTTGGCTCATCAGTGGTGAAACCTCCCAGCGGTTTCGCCAATTTAATCCACCAGACCGCTTCTCAGAGCTCTACTACTGTATTGGACGATTCTGCTTATATACGCAGCACTGAAGGATGGAATCTCAGAAATGGTTTTCAAGAAAACTATGGACATATAGTCTCTCTCTTATAACAAACATTTATATATATCATTTCGTGGATGACTTTTCTTGATTTATCAAATAATTGGGTTGGTCAAATATCACGGAACAAGTTAAATAGACGTATAGTTTATTTTTGTTTCACTAGATGGCGCTCTTCCATTTAGAAATGTTATGTGAACACGGTCAGGATATATCTTATTTATTTTATGTATAATTTCATCTTAACTGTCACTAATAGATCTTAGAATTCAGGAATATGTAAGAAGATTTGGTTGAAGTAAAATATTACATATCTAAACATAACTGTTTAAAATGGCGAATAAATACATCATTTTTAATAATTCATATTTGCACCTTATAATATGAAAAAATAAATATATCTTTAAAAATAAAGCAATAGTTTAACTCTATAATATATATAAAAAATATTTATAAAATTCTAAAATGAAATTACACGCATACACAAAATTCAATACACAACTTATACAATACATACAATACAAATACTTGTATATTTCTTTATTTTATTAATATTTTTAAATCAATAAAGAAAGAAATAAGTTTTTTTGCTCTTCAAATTTATTTTAATAAATATTTTACAAACCTATTGTGCAATTGCTAAGGTATTAAAATGATTTTTAGCAATTTTTTTTAATTTAAATTATAATATTCCCTTTTAGAGAATTACAAATGGGATTAATATAATAAATTTCTTATTAGATATTTGGTAATAAGGTTTCCTATGAGAAATATAGTACCAAAATGTATTTCTGAAAACCTTACCGGATAGGTCAATCGATTTAAATTAGGATAGCATATAGTGATAGTTGCTAGTAATGTATTACATATATCATTTTCTGCTAAAGTATAGGAAACAAATGACAAAAATAATTCCAAAATTCATCGATAGATGGCATTTATAATTCAAACCAAAATTTCCATACATAGGTAAAAAAAATACGGGGAAGACGATAGGATATTTTAAAGAATATATAAATCAATTATTAAAACTATATATTCAAATTATTCTACTTAGCTCACGAACAGCGCCCTCTATCAAAGATTAGATTAAATTATGCTGATGCAAACAAATAGATAATGCTAATAACAAACAATTATAAAAAAAATCTTATCTAAATATATATCACTCGGGTAGATATGCACACGGGTCAATCCCGGGGCGAAGCCCGGGTCACCCGTCTAGTATATTATATATAGATTGATTAAGAAAAAAGAAGACATATCTTAATCATATATCTCAAATATCAAATAATGAGATGCCTTATTTTCTTAATTTATCCACCTGATCCCAGTACAATTTCACGTTTGTACTATTTTTTTCATATAGAATAAAAGTATTGTTTTTTATTTAACAGAATTCGGCGTTATAAACCGTTGGTTACTGACAGCCATGAAACGGGATCGAATCCTGCATTGGACACTTTTTAATGTTTGAAGAACCTGTTCTTATAATTCATTGTAAATACCATAAGCTAGGTTTCTCTTTTTGAGCGTTACCTAATGAGGTTGTTTTGGAATAGGATTTTATTTAACGCTTGTAATAGAGTCTTGATGTTTTAATCTTTTATATATAGAATGAATAGTTCTGTGTGAATTCTAGAGATGTTTCAAGAAAAGGATTCAATTAATTCGATGATTCTAAAAAAAGTCTTATGTTTAACACACTGAGCTGACCTGTATATTAATCTTTTCTTTCTCTAATAATAAACTGATATTATTAAAACTCATTTAAAATGTATTAAAATTCTAGCTACATAATAACATACTTCATTGTGGATTCCAGGAGTATCTTCTATATTGCTAATTATAGCATATTTTTATTGATATTTTAGAAAAAATCATTAATATCGAAAAGTGTAAAATTTATTGAATTAGATTGCATTTCCGAATTTAATATGCTGCTTATAAAAGCTTAATATAAAATCATTTTTCGGAACAATTTTTCTTGATGCATTTTATTGTATTTATCGATATTTATATACTTCTGAATTCCTAGATGTTTATGTGTCCATAGATAACCCTGAAATATACTTTAAAATGTATAATATAGAGAATAATCAGTACAAAAGAATAAAAAATAGAGTGGTATGAAGATTAATTTGGTAAAACCGCTGAGAGGGATTGCTACTGATGACCCAATCCTGTCTTTCATCTATCTATATTATAGCAGTAAGGTTTGCAGAAGTATTTTTGATGCTTTACTTGGAATGAAGTATTAATAAAATTCATTTAAAATGTTTTCAAATTTTAACTACAGCAAGTAGGTCGGTGGAAGAATGGTCTAAACCGTTGGTTTTCGACCGCAACGACCCGGGTTCGATTTCCGCATTGGGCACTTTTTTATGATATAAAAAATGCTCCAATGGCCCCTGATTCGTGCAAAAATCCAACCCCACAAGCGAGTGCAAGTAACTAAACCAATGGGGCTCTGGCACATTTGTAAGTGCAAAGTCGAACTGCTTTTCACATGTGTAGACATGTGGTGCACTTACAGTAAAAGCAGTCGCCTACTTCTACTCACCATGGTTATCGTGGCCTGTGCCACGTGTACTAGGGATAAGCAAAAAAAAAAACTAGAGAAAAACATACTTCATTGTGGATCCCAATAGTATTTTCTATATATATATTGCTAATTACAGCATACTTTTATTAATATTTTCGAAAAAAATCATTAATATCGAAATGTGTAAAATATAGCTTAAAACTTGTATTCTATATCTGTGCGACATGCTTTCAATGGATGTTAACATGTAACTTTAGGAAGAGGAGTCGCTTATGAGAGGCTCACTGTGTTTCATCTATGAAGAAGTGTAGTAAATCTTTTATCTTAAAAGAAAGTTCCTGCGATACTGAAGAATTTAGACCAAAGATGGCGTACCTAACCATAGCGTGAGGTGGAGTCAGCTATAAATATTTATTGCCATGTATTGTAACGCAATAGTATCGTGCCTGGTTAATAATTAACTAACTATTTACGACATAGGCTGGGGAACTGTCACACGAGGAAACTACTTACACTTTAAAACTGGAATTATACACAGAAGACATATTTCGTTTATACTAAATGGTTTTGAAGAACCCTACATTCTATATTCACTTTTTTCAACTATCATTAGTGTCTTAAAAATAGACACTTCGGTCAATTGAAAGTTTTATTTTCTCAATGTTTCAATAAAAATCTTTTGTCTTCGTCAGGAGAAATAAAAATAAAGCATTTGGCAAAAAAAGGCGTTAAAATTATTCCAGACAAACGATTTTTGTTGAGACGTTGAGAAATAAAACTTTAACTGACTGAAGTGTCTATTTTCAAAAAAGAAATATGAATGCCCCGGCCAGGCAACCTCTATTTTCAAGATATGATTAGAGTGTCATTAAACAGATTTTAAATACGCTTTGGAGGTTAATTATTGATTGGACTGTGTTAGATTGCAATTATAATAAAATATTTAGTATCGTCGCATTTCCTTTTCATAAAAATTGCGTATTATTGAATTTATTTTGAAAAAGTGAGTTTCAAACGTAATTTATTTTCTACTGGCATATAGCTCATAGCTATAACCATAGAAAACGATTTGTATTCGGAAGCCTTCACCTTTTAAACTAAAAGACGTTAATTTATGTTATTGCTAGGTTTTCTGCCATGTGTGTGTGTTATAATGTTCTCTTGATAACGTTATAGTTTAGATATTCATATTTATATATATACACCTACCCCCCGATTTACACGGTAGATACGTTCCTGAGAAAAACGTGTAAATCGGGGGATAGGTGTACACAGAAATAAAATGCTTTGACAGGTTAGAATATGTAGTCAGCACATAAGCTCGGGATTCCTCGTGAGATGTGTACACAGCGCATGTGTTCAATCACAGTAGCATTTAGTATAGTGCGATAAAAAAAAAACTTATTTGGAAAACCGTGTAAAAGCGAAAACGTGTAAAACCAGTACCGTGTAAATCGGGGGATAGGTGTACATTAAAATCAAATAAGGTATATCCTGACCAAGTTCTCTCCCGCAAGGTAATATACAATATAATTGTTTTAAAAGGAATTAAGTAAATATATATATTGAAAGATTGGAACTGAGAAAATGGCGAATATTATTATCACAGAGGAGCATAACTCTCTATACATAATCTTTATATTTTTATAATTCTTAACGAAGAGTATTAAATATTTAAAAGATGCAAATGTAATACCATTTGTTATTAAAAATGTAACAGGATAAGTTATCATAAGACAAGACCATTTTAAACATGTCGTAGGTATGTCCGACTATTAGATAGCTCAGGCAATAATAGAGAACGTCCCGACAAAGAGCCAAGAAAAGTCTTCTGCCTTTTATTGCGAAGCGCAGGCCTTATTGAGGAGTTAGCAAACCCGGTCTTTATGGTCCCGCTCACAGATAGCCTTATCATCATCGCCTCAGCCTAGCTTACAACGACTTCACCGCTATTGAATTCCCTTCAAACTTTGGAGAAAGCTCTTACACATAATCTCTCTCTTCGCTTTTTATATACTTTTTAATAATGTTGATGTAGTTTTGAGCGCCTCTCTTTTGAGGAACTTGGGGCTAATCTGCCATAAACGTGTTTAGCAGGGCAAGATGGCCGCAGGCTGCTTTGGGGAATGTTGAGGACCGATAACACAGAGATAGCAAATTTTTTTGTCATTTCTTGTCGGGATTTGAACTTGGGACAAACCACGGTGTGATAATGCTTCAACTATTTTATTTACCTTCCTCCTCATTTTTTTATATACAAAAGTCAAACTTTATTTATTTTCAAACTTCAATACTAAGCATATATATTTATTATTTTGCTACCATCTTTCATCAGCGACTATCTTCAAAGTTAAATATACCTTTGTGACACTCATAACCATAGTGCGTTGGGAGGAATTCGTGGATGAATTCTCGCCCAGCGTGTTTTCAGAATGCTATTATATTTCGAATATTCTTACCAATTATCTGTTTTGTTTATTTTGATTACAGAAGTTTTGATATTTGTCAACAAATAACTTTAAGACCATATGACAAGAAGTGCAGACCGTTGTAAGTAAATATGAATTGTTGCCAGCACGCCTTTAGGCGTCTGCTACTCCTCACAAAACATCTCTTGCGATAAGTGCGCTTCACATTCTTCTTATATTGTGATACAATTCAGAAAAAGTAAAAATTAGAATGGAGTGATAATCTAACTCTAAAGTAACTGGATATTTTATCCACACAACAGACGCAACACAACCCCCTTTTTTCTTGATTATTGACTAATTCAAAGTTAGATTTTAGAAATTTGGTGTCAAACGTGCCGTCTGGTCGTTACATATATCAAGATGAAACATAAGCGAGAATTAACAGAAACAGATGTCAAAAAAAAAATAAGATATAAGATATAGAAGATGAGAGGATATAGGTATGGTAAACCGACTATGTAAATGGAGAATGCAATACAAGTTTGTGCGTGTTTTAAAACAGAAACCCCAACCTCGATCTTCTTTATTTCCTTCCTATTGTAGTACCGCTAGACAAGGCATGTGGTAAGAAAGATAGTCACATGGGGGTGAAGACATGTGGGCCACATGTGGGGGAGTCACCTAACCAACCATCCAACCAGCTATTTAAAGGTAAAACAAACGTAATGAGAGGACGGCGGCGGACTATTTGGGGAGTCCATCCATCAAGTCCCTCGACTAATTGACGTCACCACCTAACAGATTGGCCTTTGTCCTCCCTGCCCTTAATATACACAAGTTCTTCCTTCTTCAACATTTTAAAACGACAGTTGGGCCTCTCGATGCATAACCAGAAATCCAGATATACGCATCGTTTCTCTCCTCTACCTCATTCACGATAACACAACTATAGCTACAGTCATCGGGAATAGTCTATTTATTCAGTTCTACTTGACGAGCCTATGCGCGAGTCTACTTATATGACAATATTATATTAAAATACAGAGTTTTCGGAAAATTTACGTTATATATAATCGCAATGGCGATATATTAATTCAATATATTCCACCCCAAATGATTCTGTAGCAGTAAATAACTGGACTTGGGCTACATTGATTCGGGATGATGGGAATATTGTGGCACAATGAAGGTCTAATAAAGTATATTTACATATTCATTTACATAGATCGAATTTGTCAATAATTATTTCACAAGTCCTTTGTGGAACAACCTTCTAAAATCTAGGCCGGTGTGGTCTGACGAGTATCATATCACTTCAGATGGAATTAATTGTGAATCATTACTTATTATTATTCTGATGGAATGTCATCTTTTTTTTTTTGCTTATCCCTAGTACACGTGGTACAGGCCATGATAATCATGGTGAGTAGAAGTTGGAGACTGCTCGGAATGTCATCTTATTTCCATAAGTTCCCGAAGTCTCAGAAGCTTGAGATCCTCTATTATGCTGACACTTCTCTTACATTTTAACGTATATTTTAATAAGACATATACACGTCTTTTCAAACTTTTACACCAATTTGGTTAAAGAAGCACTATTATAAACATATTCATCACTAAATGGCGCACAAATATATTTCAATTACTGACAACAGGCTGATTGCTGAATAGCAATGCTAAAGCATTCCTTTATAATGTTTATTTACATTATTACATTCACACAAAAACAGAAATTAAATGATTCTTAAATAATCTGCCCGATATAAGAAATTAAAAACTATCATTGATTATTATTTTTACAAATAAAGCAAGCTTTCTAGTCTCCTCACTGCTATCTTTTGTTTTATTGCAGTAAGGATAGTAGGAAAGTTTTAATTTCTCATATAAATAAATTTGCATAAGCTTCATAGTATCTTTTAAAATATTTATAATGATTTCCTTTAAATGCTCGCTATGTAAGCAAAAGTACCATACACAATGATAAGAAAGTTTAGTGAATTGAACAAGCGAATATTTATATAGAAGATTCTCTGCCGATTCTGCCTTTTTTTATTTCTGTCTTGCCGTAGTAACTTTAGAAAGTTGACAAATGAGTATCCGCTGAACGTGCAACAGAATGTTGTTGGTAACTTGCGCCATCTATCGGAATAAATATCAACTAATCATTTAATATTTAGAGACCATAATATTGACCAAAACTTATTTTGATAAATCAAGAAAAGTGAACCACGCACACGCTTAAGGCTATTGGCTCATGTGAGAATGGTAAAAATCACATAATGAATGTATAAGGCCACAATTGCGTGTAAACACACAACTATATGGAAAAAATAGCACAAATAACCCCGCAGATTCTTTATTCTGTAATAATTTCCATTCAAAAAGTTTGTTTAAAAAAAAAAACAGAGAGAGAGAGAGAGATTGAGATTGAAACTGATTTATTACAATGTCCATATAAGATTATATAAGGTTAAATACTGAATAAATATATGAATAAATAGATATAAAAAGATTTTTAAAATAATTGATAAATGTACATATATATATAAATATATACAAGGTCTTCATTGGTGGTGCCCACCGCGGGAAAGACTCCGCCACCGGTGGACTGCGAGAGTTCTCTCCCACAGAGTGGGCAGGTCGATGTGTTGGCTGGCGTTACCCAACTCAAGACCAAGATGGTACTTGTAGATGGTAGCCTTCGCCACACTGGTTAGAGAGAGAGAGAATAAAAGTCTTTATTTTTATCTATATATGGTGCGCTTACCTATTAAATTACAATCCCCATTTATTACAGAATGGATGACTGTAAATATAAATGTAATTATTCTAAAGTCAAAATAATAATCATATGAATAATAGAATAACAAACGATTAATGTTTATATAGCTTGTTGTTTGGCTGTATAAGTGTTTGACCATAACTAAAATCACAACGGCAAGTTACCATTACATGGTGGAAACGGTGACTCTCCGCTAAGATCAGTTATCATGTGATATATGCAGAAGGCTAAAAATGGTCCCAACCTTCTGATTTCCGCAGGAAATGGCTTTGCGTTCATCAGGATTGAGGGATCCCGAGGGAGACCATCTTTTCAGCATCTGATTGGCAGAGGATTACTTCTCACCTTTAGGTGGAATGCTACCATTGGTTATCAGAGCGGGCAATATGATTAGATATACAATTCTTCATTAGTTTTTGGTTAACTTGCTTAATTATATTTGTGACGATCTACATAGTGAAACATCACCCGGCGATATGAATAATTTTTAATAAGGTTAATTGATCTGGCATTATAGCGCTATACCTTTCAGATAATTGCCCCAACAAATGAGAAATATTTATGAGCTTGGCCTCGATATCTCTCTCACTAATTAGTGGTTTAATTTACTGGTTATTATTTTCTTATATATTAATGTTAAGAATATATAGAGTATTTGAATAAATAAAGGGAAATAAATCATTAATTCATCAATCCGAGAGGAAAGACTACAGAACCAAACTGAACTGGTCTAGCACTTTGTAAGATGACTTATGTTTATTAAACTATATTCCATATGCAAGATTGCGGATGGATATATAGCATTCATTATCAAAAGGGATTCCTTTTTTCATAAAAATGCATCAAAAATGTATTCTGTTTATACCTGTGTAAAACGCGCAGGTCGTATATACAAAAGAAGGTTAACAATATATATAAGGTTGTCCTAAAATTTCGCGTTTTTCTCAAAACGTTTTTCTTATTACTCTGCGAATAATATTATTACGGCGAATACATAGCAATACATAATACAATTACTTAATACATAATACAAAGACATTATACATAACGGCGAATAATATGGGTATTTCAAATTTTTTGCAAGTGTTAACAAACCTTTGTGACAACCTTGTATTATGTAGCATAATATGAAATATAAAATGTTTAATTTAGTATATAAACTGAATATGTAAAATTTGAAATAAAAAAGTAATATATTATATGTGAACAATATTTATAGTCATTGAAAAAACTTAAGTAAGTTGGGCCTTTAACATGTACATCGGTATATCGCGATAACCAAGTATGAATCAAATTGCCTCTGTCTTCTAATCAAAGACTTTCCACTTTCTTAAGTTTTGTCCATGAATGTATAAAGAAGGGTAAATATAACAATATGAAGTTTGATAACAATGGTTTGAAACATAATTGTAATTTGTTAATATTACACCTGATTAAATAGATAGAGGTGGAACTGTTCTCAATAGTAACTGAATACTGGCAGATAGTGCGACGCAGTAGTATATTGCTTCACACAATTAACGTTAGAATTTTAAATAACATAATATATCATTAATGAAAAAATAAGTCGAACGTACGAAGTGTAGAAGCATCTACTGAAATATGAACAATTGATCAAGAGTGCCAATAAAGTATTTTGAATTGTCAATTGTATACTAAAACATTTCAACTGTTTATGATAGAAGGAAAATGCTGGCTTTACTTGTATATATAAAGAAAAATGGAGAAGAGAGATAACCCAATTGATTGATATGATCATAAATGATTGGCCATATTGCTGAATAAAATAAAATAATTTATTGGTGGTCAAAAACTATTAAAACCTTTCAGCCAATAACTTAATAATAATTCTTCATCACAGAACATCAAGTAAGAAGAAAGT
The DNA here is from genome assembly GCA_030710605.1 of Cordylochernes scorpioides. Lineage (NCBI taxonomy): Eukaryota > Metazoa > Arthropoda > Arachnida > Pseudoscorpiones > Chernetidae > Cordylochernes > Cordylochernes scorpioides. The sequence goes on from CP092871.1 coordinate 42,917,659, forward strand.
GGGTAAAAATGGATTGAATAAGAATGTAAGGGATTGAGAGAAATGCCATACCAGGAGGGAAGTGAGAAGCGGAGAGGCGCTGAGGAAAGAGGAGAGGAAAGTCAACAATGGACTGCTATAGGAGATGGGGAAGTGGTGGGTACACAGAGTGGCTCTCCCTAGTGCCATATGGGGGAACTACAACCCTCTACATAACGTATGTAATTCATTTAGAGATCTATTTTACCACTTTCATTCAAATAGCGAACACTCTCTTTTAGAAAATATATAATTCTACTTCAAATTATGAATACATTTTTAGAATCGTTTCAAAATAGTCTGATACAACTAGAAACGTTTGCAAAATTAGTCAAATAATATAATCGAAATTTTTTTTAGAGAATATTTTAGAGTGTGCTCTTTATTTTAAAAGGTTTATCTAGGTAGCCAGTGAGATACATCTTATATAAAAACATTTTTACCCACTCACATAAAAAAAAAGATAAAAATTCCTATTTAACACAAATATGTTTTGAGATTTCTTTATACAGTAGAACTTGGATAATTCGAACTTCTTTAATTCGAAAACCTCTTTAATTCGAATATTTATCTTGGTCCCTAGAACCTTGGTCCCTTTATTCAAAACATCTTTAATTCGAATTTTTGGATAATTCGAATTTTTTTATGGTCCCTTGGGGTTCGAATTATCCAAGTTCGACTGTAATACCAAATAGGATGGGTGTGCAAATTGTTCATTATTTTAATTATTGGAACGGTGTTTTACAAAGGTAGAATTATATGAAATAATAATATAATAGTGAAATTGTACTGGGAACAGGGAATACATTAAGAGAAATACCTTCTGAAACTTGATATTGCTAAAGGCTTGTATAATCTTTTGGAATAAATACCAACTAATCGTCGATTTTGATTATTTCAAATATTTCAAAATTTATTTCAAATATTATCAAGAAATATTTAAATTGAACAATCAGATGTCCCTCTCTTAAACGAAAAAATGTTTTGGGACTTTACAATGGAAAAAAAATAAAAGTACCTTCGAATAATTCAATTTTAGACATTTAAATTTTCTATTGATGTTTAATTAGATTTGATGGAAGCTCTCTATTTTTTATATGTATTTATTATCTTGGAAAAAAAAGCGTATCTTAAGTAATTGGCTTTTTTTTTTTTGCTGTTTTTAAACATTTTGCGTTTATAATATTTTTTTAAGAATTACATTTAAATGATATTTATTGTGTTTAGAATAAATTTAATACGCTGTCGTAGAGTAAATATATCAGCAATAATTTTGGCGTTAATTTTACATATTTATTTTAAAAATTTAAAACACACACAATTTCTATTAGATTTATAATTAAGAATATTTGGTTTTAAATTGTAAAAAAAAAAAATAATTAAATTATTATTCTGTGTTTGTAGATATATCTGCAAAAAATAGTAAATACCACCCCTCAAAAAATGTATATTTTAATTATTTTTAACATTTTCTCCATATTTTGCTTTCTTAATCAATCGCTTACCGCAATGCGTAAGATCACATAATTGGATATTTTTTTCTCAGAAAATTAAATTTTCTAAAAATATGCACATATATTAAATAAAAATTAAAAGAATCACACATATCATTGGCTTCGGTACTTTTTTGGTATCGGTGCAACTAGATAAAATTAATTTATGGATTCTTTTTTGCGGGTTAATTTAATGATTGTCAGACGATAGAGCTTCATTGTCGGCTGCGATTTGTACATCAGGGTTGCCAGTCATCACCACGCTGGTCACCTGAGAGAAAAGGCAAGGCCACTCTGTGAATGGCTCTTTGACACAAGGAATTGTTCCAACAATTTATCCCACACTTTATCATTAGCGACAACCAGCCATTGTGGCTGTGTAATGGTTGGGGGGTTCTGAGGTCTAAGGCTGATTGAAATTGGCCTTCAAACTGTTTTACAAAAAGACCAAATTAGGCATTTCCACAGGATAGCGCGCTATAACAAAGCAGTTAGTGTGTATAGGGATATAGAATTTGTCAACTCTCTGTCCGAAATTATATGTCTGAAAACGATACTATTACTAACAAACCTTGTGTAGATTTTATATGAAGATTTTTACGAGAATATTCATCATAGAACCATGAAATTAAATATGCACAGATATCCGACCAGTTTATTTATCCGATGTAATGATATAATGAAGACATATAAAAACTTTGGTAGAATTTCACACAAGTTGTTCTCATTTCTTTGCACGAGATGTGGTTTCACATATGTCAATCACTTATAACCATTAAATAATTTGACTATGATAAAGTGTATGCAACAATACATGGTATTATGTTAAGTGAAACTGTTCCAGCAAGCAGAAATTCTGCAAGCTCATAAATCTTCCATAATCCCGCACCCTAATAGTCTTAGGAGAGATCTACTGAGTGGATGATAACGTCAGCTTTGGGTATTTCTCTTTTTGGGATGGAAAGGTGGAAAATTGGCGGGAGATCTTTATAAATTGGACGAATTATCTTTATTTTGTAGCAAAAAACATTAATATCCATAGAATAGATATTTCTTATGCACATTTTGGAATAGAAATAAATAATATTTTCAATAGAATAGTCTTATTACAACAATTCGTATAACGCCGCAATTATTGTCGAATTCCGCAATTCGATTATAATAAATAGTCTTATTACGACAATTCGTATAACGCCGCAATTATTGTCGAATTCCGCAATTCGATTATAATAAATAGTCTTATTATAGTTTCTTAATATTAAAGACACACATAGCAGTATTATCCTCCTTTGAAGACAAGATCTAATATAGAAAAAGGAAAAGTATCGCCATATTCAGTTCATAAGCTCAGCATATGAATAACAAGAGTGGAATTCTTGTCAATTTTACACATCTCGAGTTACCAAAATCTACATCAGTAAATCCGGATGAGCTTGATGTTTGTTCATTAGGATTATTTAATTAACTAAGTTTCCTGGAGCGTATTGACGTCGCCAGCTAACTGAGCTATTCTTCGGACTTGTCTTTTCTGTTTTAAACAAAGCAGATATTTTTCTTGGAAGTTTCTCAAGAACGCCTGATTTCTAGAATAGACCAGGCTGTGATTCTAAGGCTATCTTGTACATCGGATATTGAATTTCTCATTATCCTGAAAGTTTATGGTTGAAAAATACAAGAGCAACATCGTACATATGCATAAGTACGCACGTAGATTTGGCCTGTGTGGCTATAGAAGTTTACCTTTATGTAACTATGTTTTTATGTTTGATTTAAAAGTGGATAAATAAAGCGAAGCTTTTATTCTGATTCAATTATGATATCACTTATGATTTTTCTTATTTTCATGGGAAACTTATTGAAGGAAAATGTAAACTGAAACTGATATCAATTTTTTCTTAATAAAATCGTATCTAAATAAAAATATACATATTAGATCACTAATCCAAACGATTCTACGTGTGTATAAGGTGTAAATATATATAGATGAAGCGCTGTCAGATATATGTTTAGAAGAACAAATTCTGTCTCAGAGTTGAAGCTCGCTAATGACAATTGGGAGAATGTCAAATTAGCGGAGTCACGTGGGCAATTATAGGGAATTCTAGCACAATTGGAGAGAAGTTGAAAACACCCGGGGCGGTGAAAACAATGATAGTCATCCGGTCAAATAGTTTATTCTCGGCGTATCAAATGCATACATACAACGAAGACTTAATATATATTCATATTAATTCTAAATAATATATATAAATATATAGTTCTCATATTTTATTCTGATAGTTATGGTGCTCGAGAATCTTTTCCTTTATATATTTGAGACAGAGTATCATTTGAATTGGGGAGTTGTTGACATTATTCTTATGAGACCTAAAACGTCTGGATCCAAAACACATTGGTTAAAGTAATATAGTTAAGCACCTATTTAATGTTCCTTCAATGTCCCAAAAGAAGAAATTTCTAGGGAATACTATGGCAGTTATCTGAATAGATACCACATGGACAATTGCTCTTTTATAATCCTTTAAATGTTTAATGTGGTGTTTGTACTGTAATAAAGATTATTACCGTATATTACTGATTATATAAAAAAGAGTCAACCTCGTTTTTCTTGAATTATAAAGAACGACGGTTATTAGGCCAATATTCTGGAATAATTAAAATTAACGATTATAGTTTATATTTATTCTGACATTCAATTACATGTGATTACAGTACAATTTGACTTTTGTGCGAATGCAAGAATAAATAGCTGAACTGTTTTCTAGCCATGTCTATCCAAGCTCATCAATTGATCTCCGAGTTTCTTTTTTCAAATGGCATTTACATATCTAGTGGGCTTCGCTATGTCTTCATTTAGCCTGTTCTTCTCAAGAAATCAAGGCAGTTTCTTTAAACCTATTTCCTTTCGACAGCCTCTTTGAAATTTATCTAAGTATTTGAACTTTAGGTAAAAGACCGAGGGGTTCTGAGTCAATAAACCTTTCTAAATGGCTATATATTAATCTTGCATTCTTAACAAGTCAATACAATCAATACGATGTTATCTAAATGAGATCCTGGAATCATTGCTGTCAAAATCATAGCTTATGTTAACGGTTTGTTAAAGTTCTGGATATATAAGAAAATAGTTCAAAACAATATTTAAATGGATTTGGTGGATTAAACTGTCAAAGCCACCGTGACGGTTCAACACTGATGAGATTAAATGTTTTCCTCTCAGTAAGGGGAAACATTGGTGGATGTGTGTTGTTTTATTGAAAAAAGAAGGACGTGTCGAATAGTTTAATTTCTTGGTTTGTCATTCTACAGGATAGATCTGAGCTAGGGTATGATCCGAAGTGTGTGTTGGCGGAAGGATTGTGGCTGTCTGGGAGGAAGTTGTGAGAGATAAGAGCCGGCGGCCGTATTTAAAGTCCAGATTAGATAAGGTGAGCCAAGGCTGAATGGAAGACAAGAAATAACGTGGGAGGGAGGGGCAGGCAGGAATTGAACCTGGCACCTCACCAGGGCATGAATCTTCATTATTTCATTATTAGAAAGACTATTTCTGGTCCATCGCTCTTCCAGGAGGAGAGAACGTCCTAATGACGATAAATGGACGTCGTTGTTTCCAACTGCGACAGTCTGATGCAGTAATATCTCCACGTTATTCTCAGTGTTCTGCCAGAGGACAACTTGTTTGCGATGTTTGTAGCTTTATTCATTTATGACATTGGGAGAGAAGAGGCTGTAAGAAGTGGAATGGTCACACCGTCCATTTTCCACAACAAAGATAGCTTGTATCGAATGCATTGAACAACTTTCTCTTTCTGCTTCATTGTCCCTCTAATCATTTCACAACTTCAACCCTGCCAGTCAGTATAAGTTCCTAAAAATACTCTAGTACCTTGTAAGTGTAACTACCCTCTCTTCTACATGTAATGCCAGTCGCTAACCACCCGCCGTTATCATTATGATTTGCACCTCGTGTCCTTGGGATTTTTTAAAAAAGATGTCATAATCATAGCGATCTCTGAAAATAATTGTGATTAAATTTTAAGATGCATTTTCATAACTAGAAACTATTTCTAAAGACGTAATATACTGCGATAATATTACAATAGTCAATCATTCTAACACAACTTTATAATGGTCTGGAGATCAAACTGGCGATACCACTGGGGGGTTCACCACTAATCTTGTCATCTTGTCGTGTGAATATAGCTCCCCCAAAAGTAATTTGGATATATTGGAAGGATTCGCCTCAACATCCAAGATTAGATCGTCCCCTATCTATAGATAGAATAGTTAATATAAGTACAGTATCACAGAGATAATGTAAAAAACTCTCTGTGTCACGTATTGTTTCTAAATATAGTTGTTCTTACTTCTGCAAGCCATCTTTTCAAAGTACCGTGTGCAAAATGTGCCGTGCGCACCCACGGCTCAATGCATTGACCTCTGGTTTGGAATTACTCCTTTGATTTTTCCATTATAGAACACCATGCAATATAACAAATAATCGCACATTAAATAAATTCGATATTTATTGTGCCATCACAATGTTCCTCATAGAAGTATTTAATGATGTTATAAACTAAGAATATCATTTTTCTTAAATTTCAAAACCTTTCAAAATGTCCGTAAGCCCCCTTTCGATACAATATTCCCGTTGATTTAATTGCAGAAGATATTCGAGAGTAAAGAGAGACTAAAACACACATGGTAATGCGTTTATTTTTATTAACGCTTGTGGTTCCTAAGGTAGAAGAGTTGATAGAAACCTCACGATCATAAAAAGGGAGGAAAACACGCATTGCAGTGTCTTCACACTTTCAACTATTTATTTCATGAGAATTAGCCTTAAGACTAAAATGCCTTCTCAATCCGAATCCTCCATGTTCTCGAGCTCTAGCCATAGTCTGGTGCCTTGGTTCAGTTATTCCATTCTTTGAAGATTTTCATGGAATAAATAATGCGGTGGTGTTCTCCCTTGCCTGCCGTATACATTGATCCAACAGTGGGTTCATCCTCTTTTAGAAGCCGTTTTCAACTTCAAGAGCAAGTGAATGTACTCTTCCATATAAGGATGGGATTTGAGCCTTATCTCGGTCTTTCAATTATATAATGTCGTTTTTACAATTCCTCTAGAATGATTTGTATTATAATTCACCCATATTATATTGTTCTAGGAACAACTGAATGCTATGACAATACCATATAACTGAATATAAACTTCTTTAGGTATTTCAAGAACTTGTGCTAGAACCTTTTCCTACTTATCCCCAACGGTATTGTGTTCTGACCCTAGAAGGATTCCTGCCAAGCTATGGTTTCTAAGGTCTATGTCATATTGTGGTGACATCGTCAATCACCCCAGCTGTCCGCACGCCAGGAACTAGGCTTGATGGCGACCTTTTGTCGGCCGCTTTGTAAACACCGGGGGAGCAGCTTTCCGGTGGTCACTCTAGAATATCTTCGCTGGTGGTCAGCATCTGCTAGGAGGTCAATCGATGACATTAGCTGTTTCTTTGGCTCAATCTTCTATATTCACTAGAGATTGGTATTGTTCTACCTTCGTAATCGTAGAACGTACCTCGATTAACATAGGTTCAACCTAGTTCAACCTGATCTACCTTGGAATTCCTAGAACGTCGATCACTCTCTGATCACGGTTTTGAAAGCTTCATAAACCCCAGTACAAATATTACAGTTTAAACCTGCTTTCCTAAGGTCTGAGTAGAATGCACATATGTGGATTTCTATAATAACCTCTTCACTTATAGCTTCCTGATGTAGAGGTTAGTTCGTACTAGTTTTAGTAGTCGTCATGCCACAATGGTACTTGGCAGTAAGTGTCATGAAGCTATCTTCTTGGACCGTTGTCGCTCTTTTCCTGCCTTAACCGGAGGAACTGTATCTATGTATCTCCTGAAACTGCCTCCAAAGTTCTGAAACAAACTCAGCTTTTGAGTTCGCTCATCCTCCAATCTTTCAATTGATCTCCATCGTAAGGCTTCAGAGAAACGAATATGCGTTGACATTACAAAATTCTAATGTAAAAAAGATCGCTAGCGCATATCTGGAAGTAAAGACTAGAATCACATATGTCTAATGTCATAGAAAACAGAAGCGCCTTATCAAAATGTACATATTTGCATTTGTTAAATATTTTTTTTATTTTAGAGGCGCGGAAAAATATCATTTAATATTTATCATATTTTAAAATATATTTAAGAAAAGACGGTTTTATCAATTTAATTTTGTCCACCAGTGTATATATTATCTGAAGATTGTTTGGACTATCTAAAAATCTGAAATATTTTAAAAGGAAGTCTCATCCCTATGCTATATTATTTACAAAATATTATCTCAGGAAGATATATATTTTAAAATATTAATCTATTCCTTTTATCTATAAATAATTCTCTAATATAAGATGCAAAGATTTTTTCGAAACCCCGTTATGATGATCAACTTATCTTTATTGTTATTTGTGTGAAAATGTTTTTATTTTAATAATAATATATGATATTGATGTTAAAATAGTTAACATACAATGATTTTAGAATTTAATTGACATCTATCGATAAAATTTGTAATAGGTATTTTTAGCAATGTATAGGAAATGGAATCATTAAAGCACGAAAGTGTATTTTCACAAATAAATCAAACTTCTACTGTTCTTACTGCGATGTAAAAATATTTGGAGGGCTTGGTTTATCAGCGGTGAACCCTCCCAGCGGTTTCTCCAATTTAACCTACCAGACCGCTTCTTTAGAGCTTAATTACTGTATTGGATCATTCTGCTTATATATGCTGCAATGAAGGGTGGAATCTTAGAAATGGTTTTCAAGAAAACTATGGACATAAGTTTTTATGACAGTAGAATTACATATAGCAATGTGTTTATTTTCTCCTATATAATCATATGTCAATACAATAGTTTGTTTTTATTATTTACTTTCATTCTCCATTAAAGTCTATATTGAAGCAAGAAAAAGAGATTGGCCGAAATAAAGGTCAATTACTGATGGTCTATTTACAAATTCACAAGAGAATTAAACTTATAAAGATTACTTTTTAGGTTGATAAAATTGGTCGAGATTTCGAGCCAAAAAGGCTCTTCTTCACGGCTTTAACTACGATAATAGTAGTACATAGAAGTAATTTGATCTTCAACAGGCTTAATTAAAAACATCGTCTATTTTTTATACAAGATTATCAATGGTTACAAATTGATTTCTCAACAATGCTCAATATCGTCATTGATTTTGTTCTCACAAGAAGAACGAATGTGTTTCTATGGGAACATTGCCTCAATAAGTGTAAACAAGAGAGCTGTTTGCTCCAACCATCTAAGAACGGCGGCCGGAAGATGGATCCCAACAAAGAACCGGGCCACTCTCATTATCTCCAAATTTAAAACAGTTATGACGATAAAAAATCTTGGCAATATAATAGACGCCCTTTACGATTTAAAAAAAATCTCCTAAAATAATCCCCGCAGCGCAGCCTATTATGGCTAGGATCAGCCGCTAGCTTTCTTGTCGCCTCGTGCAGGCAGGCATTCAACATTCTTATATTACATGTGTGCATACATCGCTATGTGAATTCTTCTCTATTTACATAGTCAAAGTCTCTATCGTATGTTCTACTAACTTGGTTCTCACGTACTGATAGCTAACAACTTTTTTTTGCCTCGCTCAGTGTTATTCCTATCCCTGTATTTGTTATATTCTATCACATATACTCCTCACTATTTATATGTCCCTTTATTCGCGCTTTGATTGGGTCTTTACTCTCACGTGACCTCAATCCGCTAATCAGCATGCAGTGCAGCATGCGTGCGTTATTTTAGCACAGAGGTTGCATTTAACAACAACGTTCTATATGAAATATAAGGTTGTGGGTTCGATTCCAAGGAAGTTATTTTTAAAAAATTAAAATGATATCATTTTTGTCATCATACATAACATAAAGTTGCGAGGAGAATGATATTCATGTACCAAAATATCTTTCCCTTTAAATGTGCATCAGAACGATGGCACTATTGCATCAACCTTAGTAAAAAAAACTTTATAAGTGATGATAAAGAATGAGTAAAAACACCAGATTTGACTAATTCATACCAAATCCAACCTATATTCGGGCTTTGGCTCTCATCAGTACAGGGGCGGCTTCGATTTCATAACATCCTAAGAGAGAGGCTATGAAATATTGCGATCGAATATACAATGTACTGAATGTACTGTACTCAAAATTCTGAAGTATGATCTTTTGTAATGATAGATATTAGCATCGTGGTAAAATATCGACTTTATCACATAAACACACATTTCCAGGTTTAATTATATTTGAAATGTACCGTCGCGCGCAGGAGAACGACTACATACTACTTCATACGAGAACGAAATTTTATCTTTTTATGCCGTACTAACTAAGGTCTACGATGTACTCTGAAAATAGTGTAAAATAAAGAATAGCGCTATGGATATAAAAAGATTGTTTATTTATATTCTGCGCCAAGAATCCAAGAGAAGTTGCTACAAGAAACGGAATGTAGCCGCTAATGCTGATTGGAATTTTTATTGGCCCATCATACCGTGAGAATGGGAATGATCTGTTTGAATACAAACCTTTCATAAAGAATGGTGGACCATTTCCTTTCTGGGTTGGATAGATAACTCGAGCTCTTTAAGCTCACGTGCCTATACACTCAATTGAGAGACTTCTGAGACTAAAATTAATATTATAACCTTAGTATACTGACTTGAGGCAGGATTGGTTATTTTCGAAATTCCGACAAAAAAAAAAGAAGTTTCATTAGCTTCAAAATACGTCCGACATGAATTACATTTAATATTCATTTAGCAACCTTCTGCTAATCCTTTTTCTATATTCTTACTTTTTCGCATTGGAGGTAGGTGGAAGGTGGTCTAAACCGTTGGTTTTCGACCGCTACGACCTGGGATCGAATCCCGCATTTGGCACTTTTATCTAATGTTTTAAAAAATTGCTCCAATGGCCCTCAATTCTTGAAAAAGTCCAACTCCACCAGCGAGTGGGGCTCTGGCACTGGCTTCTGTAAGTGCAGAAGTCGAACTTCTTTTCACATGTGTAGACATGTGGTGCACTTACAGTAAAAGCAGTCACCTACTTCTACCCACCATGGTTATGCCTGTACCACGTGTACTAGGGATAAAAAAAAACAATGGGGAAGGCATGGCTCATTTGTGATGAACGCTACTAGCTGGGAATTTCTCTAGCTCAATCTCTATACTTCGCGAATATTGTATCCGCTGATTTGCCTGTCTGAATGATCAATTATCAAGGAATAATTTTAGCAAGAGTATTTAATGAAACTATTTGAAATATCGTTAAAATATTCACCATTGTTATCGTATTTGACAATTATGGGGCTGTCACCCAATTAAAGTGAAAATCATTATATGAGAAGGAAATAATGGTCGCTTGATGGTGCCCTGATCACGTAACCAAGGTTTGATTGGTTCTAAGAATACATTTCCTGAGCGGTCACTCTGTGGTAGGATGCCTACTCTGTGAGAAAGTTAAAAGTAAAACTCTATTTGAAACAAAAAGTACTAAATTGTAACTGAATCAGGAGAATAAATGAAATGAATTAAATGAATAAAAGGCATCTCCTGATTGTGAAAGTTGCTGATGGCTTGAGGCTATCTGTTGGCAATAAATATCAATCAATCGTTGTTTTAATTATCTCAGATTATTAGAAAAATATATCTTCATAATAGTTCTTGAATAAAACAATAAAATGCAACCACGTACATGTTTCAAGCTAGCCTTTGTTAGCGTGGTTGTAGGCTCTGCTTTAACGACCAAAAATTCCTAGTCCTAGAGGCTTCTTGAGAAAGCAAAGAATAGGTATTGAATGAATGCCAAAAGTGCATGAAAACAAAACTTTATGAAAAATAGTACGAAAGTGTGAAATTGTACTATATACTCTCTCTATGTACTCTATATGTGAAATATGGATAAACCCGAAGTCCTATGGATATTTTGTTGCGAACCTTGTTATAAATAACCACTGCACACAACCAAAAGGAATATATAACGACAGATAAATAATTGAGCCATCCCCAGGTACAACTTGGAGAAAAAGCACATAGAGGAAACTGAAGCTATTTCCTCTAGGTATAAAGGCAGCTATAAATTCCAGTAATGATATCATCTTCCTCCTTTTAAAGTTACAGCCATCTTCTTTGGAAACTCTTGGCTGTTTTTCTTGCTGCTGCACAAGTTTTTAAATCTATATGTTCAAATAGCTTATATGTTCTAATGGTGTTGTCTGGCTTTTGTACATGTATCATATATATTTTATATATACATTTTGTATATAGCTATACTTGAGCTCGTCAAAGTATTATCTAAGTATATCTCAGCACATTTTATCAATGCGCCTTATAAGTATCATCTCATCATTGAACTGAGAGCGGTTGAACCTGTCCTTGTCTGGAGGAGGACTCTCTCAAGATGAAGGATCCCCCCTTCCTTATAACAGTTTTTTAAAATCATTCTTACTTCAATCTTATTTAATCATCAAATTGTAAGTAATATCATTTTCTTTGTTTAATTTCTAATTCATTTTTGTAACAATTGACCAAGAGTGTCGATAAAATATTTTGATTTGTCTATCTCAATGCGCCTCAAATCAGGTAAATAATTAATTTTTAAGACAATGAACAAAGAATAGCAACCAATCAAATTTGCTTACTAGACCCACCACCCATGGTGCTTTCCCTACTGCTAAGAATCATAACTACAGAGATATTTGGTTTTCGAGTTGTTAAAATTACACTGCCTGATATTTTTACCTTATTGAATAAGTTTAATGTTGAAATATATCTTCTAGACTACCTTTGTTTGAGATTTTGAAGGAATGTTTTAGTAGTTTTTGCTGAAACAAATACAGGTATCGATTTAACATTTCGTTAATATAAACATCAGTATCGTGTAATATCGCGTATATTGTGTATATCATGCAATATCGTGTATATCGTGTATATTATGTATATCGTTTAATATCGGGTATTTCGTATAATATCGCGTATATCGTGTATATCTTGAAAAAACCGGGTTTATCGTATAATATAGCGTATATCTGGAATGCAATCTATATCGTTTAATATCGGGTATATCGTATAGTATCGCGTATATCGTGTGATATCGTTTATGTCGTGTATATCATGTATATCGTGTATATCATGTATAACGTGTATATCGTGTAATATCGTGTATAACCTCTATATCGTGTATATGGTTCAAAAACTAAAAACATGTTCGAGGCAAGAAATGCACAATGAAATGTCAGGTTATCTGACTAGTGCAACTAACCACTGTACATATTCACTATTAGTAAAAATACTCATTACAATCTTTCATGGTATTGTCAGCGTTTTATAAAATGATTTTAAAAACAGATCAATATATTGCGTGAAAAAAAGGTTTCAATTTACTTCTTTATAAACGTTGACAGAATGGTTGGGCATAAAACAGCTTCTTTGCTTATCGTTAAATAATATTTATCTAAATATACTAAACATTAGAGAAGCTGAAATGTAATTTCATCTTGTAACTATGCAAAGTAGTCTTTGTAAATATAATGATAGAATCATATTACATTGTTAGATTAAGCGTGTGTTTTGTTAGACTAAATATAAATACAGCAGAACTTGGATAATTCAAACATCTTCAATTTGAATATTTATCTTGGTCCCTAGAATTTTAAGCCTTTTATTCAAAACGTTTTTAATTCGAATTTTTGGATAATTTGAAAATTGGCTTCGAATTATCCAAGTTCGACTGTAATATCAAGGATACCATCAGCACGCTATTTGAGTCAGTACCTAGATATGTTGCTGCCTGCGTAGCCGCCATATGATCTATATATGAATATGTGAATAATGACAGAGACAACTTCAAGCCATAATGGATATATGGTCTGGTACTGCATTGCACTAGCGGGAGATCTGATGTCTCATTAAAATACTAAAAATAAAACGTAAACTGAATTGGTAAGGCCATGTGCTAAGACAAGATTTCTTACTAATACAATAGATTTAAGGATGCATTTATGAGGCCATATCAAGAGGAATCCCTCGTACTAAATTTATAGGCCAAATGTAAATAGAGAAATCAAGACGTCTTGCTAATATTTCAATACTATGGCTGTAGATATATCATATTGGAGGAGGCACACTAGGTCGGATTCACCTCAAATACCTGATACTAACCGCATGCACCTATAAGTTAGACAAAGAGAGGTTGTATCACTGAAGCTTATTCATTCCAAGAGTGGGATGAGGAAGGAAGCCCTCGTACTACATTTGTAGGCCAAATGTAAATAGAGAAACCAAGATATCTTACCAATATTTTAATGCTATAGCTATGAAGGAAGCCCTCGTACTACATTTGTTGGCCAAATGTAGAGAGAGAATCTTTTGCTAATATTTCAATACTATAGCTATGTATCAGTCATATTGGAGAATGAACACTAGGCCTGATTTACCTCCAATACCTGATACCAACTGCATGCATCTATAAATTAGCCAGTTGTGTCAATGAAGCTGTGAGGGAGGAAGCCGCAACCTACCCTGCTAGCATCTCAGCCGATCCACGAGCGACACCTATCGTCGTCACCCACGGAGTATTTATAAACTTGCCTCTGACATATGGCGCCGGAGATGTACGGTGGAAGCTAATGAGAACCGTGTTTACCAGGCGGCATCACCTTAAAGAAACTCTGTTTGTTCTGCGGGGATTTACAGGGAACTTCTTTCATCGATTTTCTTCTTTAAAATCTTCGTTTCTAACTTTATTTTTTTATTGAGGTAAAATTTAAGTCTCAGATAAATATTGTATTTGAAAATTGTAAAAATATATATTCACCTATTCATGTTGGAAATTCACATGGTAGCCACTTAGTAGTTATTTGCCATCCACTTTAAACAGGAATAAAACGATAATATTCACTAATTGTCAACGTTTGAAATTGAGGCTTTTAAAGTTTCGAGAACCTTAACTCTCTCTCTTAAAGATATTTGTTTTATTATTTCACTAGACAACTATATCCTACTAATGTTATAATATACATCAGGATATATGTTCCAAAAGAGACATCTATCCCATTAGTTGTGCATCAAAACGATGGCACTGTTTATCGTCCTAATAAAAAACTTAACTAGTGATGATAAAGAATGAACGACATCACCAGTTTTGGTAAATTCATACAGAAAGCCAACAACCTGTATACCATGGCTTCGGGGTTTGACCCTCATCAGTACAGGGGCGGCTTGGGGAGTTTTTTACTAGGGTGATGCACAGTACCATTGTTCTGAAGCACAACTAAAGAGTGAGGTGCCTATTTTGGTACATGAATATCCTCCTCCCGCAACTTCATGTTATATATCAGGATATCTTTCAATTATATATGTCATAATTTGTATAGTTAATGCCAAAAGATATAATTTATTTCCGTCAAACTAAGTATGTAAATATGTTACCATTGTGTTAAAATGTAAATATGTAAATTCATCCATGTATAAAGGCGGTACAAAAATTAAAGGTGGCAGACATCGCGGGTGCGCTGCTCGCTAGGCATAACGACTGCGCCTCTTCATTTAGCTACGACATATATACACCTATCCCCCGATTTACACGGTAGATACGTTCCTGAGAAAAAGGTGTAAATCGGAGGATAGGTGTACACAGAAATAAAAATAAAATGCATTGACAGGTTAAAATATGTAGTCAGCACATAAGCTCGGGATTCCTCGTGAGATGTATACACAGCGCATATGTTCAATCACAGTAGCATTTAGTATAGTGCGATAAAAACAAACAAAAAAAACTTATTTGGAAAACCGTGTAAAAGCGAAAACGTGTAAAACAAGTACCGTGTAAATCGGGGGATAGGTGTATATTAATGATGACAGTAGTTTAACTTAGATCAAATATATTTGACTAAAATGCCTGATTCTCATACACGCTAGAAGATAGAAAGTTTCTAGAAAACAATGTCCTCCTAGAAGATGATAAGTAGTCGAAATATGAGAGGAATTTAATTAAATATTATGAAACAACCTAGTTATAATTAATGAATTTCATATGGGAATTGCGCTCTATTTTATAAGCTCGTCCCAAAAGTTCGTGTTTTTTTTTTAAACGTTGTTTTCATTTTTACTTGGTGAATAATATTATTACGGCGAATACATAATAATACATAATAAAAAGACATTGTACATTTCGGCGAAAATATTGGTATTTCAATTTTTTGCAAGTGTTCACGAACCTTTGGGATAACCTTGTATCATATACAATATATTGGCTAAATATAACTTAGATTTAATATATAAATAATTATAAAATAGAATTTTTATATTCTTAAGATTTCAACCCAGTATCTCAATCAGAAATCTTTACCAACAGCTATCTTGTAGCATCTTCATAATGTACTCATTACAACGTACTACATGTTATTCTTAGTCAAAAATGAATATATTTTCATAAGATCAAAACTGGACGTGCGCATACATGAGAGAATCTCAATGGCTATAAACACTTGAATACAATGGTTAGAGTAATTAAAGTGTGGTTCTATCAAAATGTCACATTCCATTGTTTTAATTAAACAAATTATTTAAGGAGAATTGAAATCCCCAGGACTATAGGTTTACTATCGGGACAAAGTATTAGACAAAGAGGGATCCTCAGTAGTATTAGAAGAATAAGAATAAGAATATAAACTCGCGGCTGAAGATTAGAAGAAGCACAAGAAAGTCTTCTACCAAAGTTTTACCTCTGACTTCTAAAAAAGACCAGAATTCTTTTTCCCCAGAATAACTCGGGATCCATCATTTCCGTCTCTTTTTTCCTGCACATTCACCTTCTTGCCTGCCACGGCTCTGATAACGAGGGAATACTGCCTTCTCTTCTTACTGTACAGAATACGCCGATACTTACATCTGCTCTTATTACAGGTCAACATGTACCTAAACCTATATATATATACTGTTTCAAAACACCTTTATTAGGTACCGCTCAAAAAGAGCAACCTAGCTCATGTTATTTACAGTGGATAATATATGTAGAGGTTCTTCACATATTAAAAAAAGTGTCCAATACGGGTTTTTGATCCAAGTTCATGGCTGGGAAATCGACGGTTATAACCTTCGTCCATCAAATTTGATTTAATTGAGCTGATAGTAATTTGAGGTAGAAATACCTGACCTAAGGCGTGAAGAAGGACGAAAATAAAAAATTACGTATTTACATGTTTACAAAAAATTGAGCCGGCTAAAGGAAAACAACAACAATGGAATTTTTTTAAGTGTAAAGCGATGCTAACCTTCACATATTATACATTGTTGCAAATATCATAAACAAAGTTGCTATTTTTGAGTGGTACCTAATAAAGTGATTTTGGAACAAAAAAGAGACAAGAGAGATTTTAGAGAAAGAAAAAACTCAAACACATTGACCTTTCTGTCTAGAAACAAATGGTGGGATACCATTAAATGAAATGGGCTAAATGTTAGAGAAATTGAGGCTTTGATGGTTTAATTTCAAGTCATTCAGAAATGCAATAAAATGGCAAGCAATTTTCTCTTTAAAAACAATCTAATAACGGATTTTAAGAAACTTTTTTTTTTATTTTTCGAACTTTATGTGAAAGCTGTAAGTTATTATTTGATCTAAAATATATAAAAGCTAGCCATCTCTCCTTTTTAGTAGCTATATCCCAAAACATTCTCAAAAGATTCAATTCTTCATTACTTTTAAAATGTCTTTCTATTTTTAATACAAAAGCAAATTTCAATTCAAGAATAGATAATTAATATAAGTACTATCTTTCCACATAGATAAATCATTCACAAAAAATAGATACTTCCTATAAAAAAACAACAGTTTAAATACAAATAACATGATAAAAAATAGTGCTAGTAAGCAAAAGTATAAAAAACGGCTAAAATTCGACGTATCGCTTTATCTTCCAATGGACAAATAGAAAAAGATAAAGAGAAAAGGTCTCTAAACCAACAAAATCCAAGAACAAATAAGGCAATCAGTAAAATATTTCTAAAAAATGGAGCACCATCTTCGGCAAAAATTTCAGAGGTTTATTCTTAAGGGATTTTCTGTTGCTTTTTGTGCTGGCCGATCGTTATCAGAGCTAAATTTACTTTTCCATTCGCTAAGTGCCAGGCACCTCGTCCATTTAAGTTTGATTAATGAAGGATTTAGACGCATGCTGATCTATAGTTTATGTTCGGCGATAAAAAATATCCTTCTAGGAATTGACTTCATTAAAAAATCAATCGAGGCTTCTGTACAGATTGACTGTTGTGAAGTGTTCACGATTTTGGAAATGGTGATTATTAGAAAATTGCGAGATAGAATCGATTCAAATCAATGTCTTACCAGGAGAATACATATTTCAATACATTTTCCTGCTAATATAAGTAATCTTCTCTTATACTATTCCCATTTAAGTCATTTAGAGACTTTTTTTAACACTAACGTTTAGTCGAATATTCACACGTACTTAAAATATCCATATAATAGTATATCTATACTAATTTTCAATATAAATATTCGCGTTACCTATTCATTATATATATATAGGCTGTGGGAGAACGGTATTCTTGTATCAAATGAGGGAACTCTCTTTAAAATGACAGAGGTTGGCTTTTGTTTGAATTTGTCAAAGATAGTCTCTCCTTATTGAATTTTTAAATGGACATGTGACTCTTTTGGTATATTTTGCGCCGAAAGGCGTGCGTGATTGACTTTTCTTGATTTATCAAGAAAATGGGTTGGCCAAATATTAAAGAACAACCTCAATCAAGATTTAGTTAATTTTTGTTCCATTGGATGGCCTTTGCTATCTAAAATGCTCAAGTGAGCGTTCAAGAAATGTACTTTATATATTTATATATATGTTTGTGTGTGTGTGTGTTATTAGAAATGCTTATGTATATTTGGATTCAACAATAAACAAATAGGGACAGATGCTATTAATACACCTGCAGACAGTTGGTTTAGGAACATAGAGTTCAAGCGATCCTCATCAACGGCAAAGATTCCAATAAAAGAAGGCCTTCTTGGTTATCAGTTAACTGCTGGACAGCGAGCAGGTAACAATGTCGGACTGGACCTTGCTCTAAACTGGCTAGGACGATTTTGATCTTATCTCACTAGGCTCTGTCCTCCTTTTACCCAATTGTGTCTACTCATTTCTATGCCTTGCCATTATGGATACATTGTATTGTGATACCTGCTTAATCTCCACCACTGGCAAAATCTGAAAATATGCTTGATATCACGTATTATCCGCTACATATATGTCTATTTATATATTTATTTTGCATATCGGACGCGATATCCCAGCTTGGGATACTTGCGTCTAAATACATTTTAGCAGCTTATATACAATTCAATAACAAGACTAAAAATAAAATTGAAATTGAAAGATTGGTTTTCTCAAACAGAAAAGAAAGTCTGAAATGAATTTACAAAAATTATTGAATTTTACCTAGGTGTTTTTGTTATATAAAAATTATCACATTTCTTCGATGGGATAAAAATGATTACTTCTGTTGAAATGGCGAATCCTGTATAGGGCGAGAGGCCCTAAATAAAGGCTTGTTGTTGTTGTTGATTACTTCTGTAACTGTGAAAGAATGGACGTTCTATCAATAAATGTATATTTCTACTGTCCTCAAAGCTTCATAGTTTCCCCAAATACCTTCACTTAAAATTTCTCTCAATGCGGATATATAAGTAGAATTTCGTAAAGAAGCCTGGTGGATTAAGCTGACCAAACCTGATGAGCCAGGCCCTACCAATATTTCACCATTGCAGTAAGGCAAGAAGAAGCCGTTTAGTAAAAATTTCGTTTATTCAGTGATATCAGTGAATTATCGTTTAATAGTTTTTTTATTCGCATTGATTTTTGCAAATTATTTATTATATATATTATTCAGTTTGTTAATTAAAAATCAAAATATCAATTTTCCTCTAATTTACAATTTTTCATTCAATTTTTATATGATTTAGTTATTTTCATGAATATATAATTATCAAATTTTAAATTCATATCATTAAAATGAATTTTAGCAAGAAGTATGAAAGAATTAATCCATTTGATCGTCAATATCAATTGTGATTCCAAATATCATCAAATCAAAATGAAAATCTTAAAATATTAATAGCAAAGCTATATAAGGTTAATGAGAAAGCCAATAACTAAAATTAATATAATCAATTAATTATTGATGAATTGGTGTGTTTTATCGCAATTTAATTTTATTCACTTCTAATTACGTCATTAATTAACGATGACTACATTAATGAGTAAAACGTATAATTAATTTACTCACAGAACGCGGTAAGTTGCAGAAGACATTACAAAAGCAATAACTTATATAAAAACATCTGGATTTGTGATTTTTTTCTATTTATTTATTTTTTCGTCTCGGTATAAAAAATTAAAAACCTAACGCATATTTAAATATTAAAAAAATATATAATATATACCAACACGTAAATATAAAGTATATACTACACATACAGATTTATTAGGACCACCGGTCTTATACAGATTTACCACAGATGAAGCTCCTATACTCCAGACAGCACAGAACCCAACAGCTTCCAGGTCCGAAGCATGTCCAATGGCCACCGTGCATACGTCAAGGTTAACGTATTCCTGAAAAGATGAGTGTGAAATCAGCCGCGTTTTATTCTTCGCTTTCCTCATCCGAATAGACCACAAAATTCGGCGAATCTATTAAACTACTCCGAACGGTGACATGCCCAGTGTCTCAAGCAACACGTTCGTCTAAGAATCAATAGTTTTTATTTGATAACATCTGCGTTTTTTGTGTTAATAATTTTATTGAATATTATCTTTTCCCTGTTATCTCTCCCAGTTCCTTAATATTTCTGAATATTTCTCGAGTTGTAATAAGAATAAACTCATTAATAGATATCTATTGTCTTTCAATACATTTCCGCTTCATTTCTTCATGAGCAATCTGCATGTATGAGGCCTTGATAGAGAACTTGGGGAGTTGGCGTCAAAATATTTATGTTATAAGATTCAAACAGTAGTTCGCATTCTTTACTCAATATGAAAAGTGGATATATTAAAGAAGTTCTACGAAATCTAAAATGTTTTAGGCTTTTGAATTAATTATATATAGTTTAGAAGCGCGTCATCTATTGAATAAAACTAAAACCTCTCTTTTTTCCATCACATTAGTAACTGTAGGAAATAGAGTTCTGAATAGGTAGCGCTGATAAAGTTTGAGTTAGTGTCCCAGAGATTGTCAATCTACCTACATGCCACCCAGCAGCATACAATACAACATTGTGTGTATGTCACAGGTATGGATGGACCATGAATGGTCCCAAGTCCCTACACGGACAATTAACCAGTCCAATTAGGTCCACAACCACAATCTTCTCATTAACCTCCTCTCTCCAATCAGGGAATAATTAATATGCGGAATGGATATAATTGTTAAATCTTCATTATCTGGTGCTTCCCCAGGGGCCGCTTCTGTTTGTCTCTTGTATCTCATTGAATTCAAGGAATATTTGCATGTGCAACAAATGTATCTACGGATATTTTCCTTTATGTATATGCCTTCAACTGAAGATATAAACACCATGGCAATAGTTTGGTTTTAGAATATATTGAATTAACTTTTTTTCAAATCAATTTCTAGTTTAAATTCGCAATAAAGTCAGTTAATGTTGTAACAGTGTCAAAAACGAAAAAAAAAGTTGTTAAAACAATGAATTCGAAAAATAAATTCCTTTAAAAAACATGTATAATTTTTATTAAAGTTTTCTGAGCTCTTTAACTGAGTGTTCATTCTAATGGTGGTGGTGGTGTCTTTTCCATGGAGCAGATCAGATCGGTCCGTGCACCCTGATCATAATATCGGCCAACAAAGGTACCTTGTTCGTATGGATATCCTCTTCTGAATTGATGAGGACATCCATACGAACAAGGCACCTTTGTTGGCCTATGGTTCATTCTAGTGTCTATACATTATTATACACCTCTCTCTTGGTCTTGAGATGGGTAACGTCAGCCATAACATCGACCTGCCCATTCTGTGGGAAAGAATTCTCGCAGTCCATCGGTGGCGGAGTCTTTCCCGCAGTGGGCGCTACCCCAATGAAGACTTTATTTATTTTATATATATGTATGTTATAAAGAAAAATATTGAGAGATTTCCTGCTTGAATTTAGATCATCTTGAGGATTATACTATGTTAATGCAGTCGTGGTTGAAAATCTTGAAATAAAAATAATAATGGTTTTAATCATAGGTTGCTTTAATTGAGCTAAGGAATGTATAAAAGACATAATTTGGTAAAAGTAATGCCTGGCTTAAGGCGTAAGAATAAAAAAATGAAAAGCGTATTTACATAATGTACAAAAGATTTGAGCCGGCCATTGGGATAAAACAACAACGAGTTTTTATAGGGGAAGGGTGACCTCTGGCGGTCGATTTAGCAGAATATTTGAATATATGAAAATATGATTTTAAATAAAATAATATTTTATATATATAACATGTATATTTATCAATTTTATATTTTACATCTATTTATCTATGTTTATCCTTATTTAATACCATTTATTTATTATTGTAGTTCACCTTATATGAACGATGTAATAAGTTTCAATCTCTCTCTATAGACAACAAAACAATTATAGCAGGTAGTCTATAAAAGTTTTCTTTGCAGAGAACGAATATAGATAATTATAAAGAAGGTATGATGTAGACGGTATGGTAGACATTGAAGCTATCCTATTGAAGCCAACATCTGAGAATCCAGGATGTAGAGAGAAATTGCCAAAATGCGGGAAAAGTGCCAAGTTCCCCATACAAGATAATTATTTTTGTCATTCGCGCCGTTCCACCCCGACGGCATACAAAACTTTCACGGGTGACATGTTTTTTTATTAGCGTGATAGGAATTAATGGTAGTTAGCGGCTGGTAGTTATGTCGATTAGTGAACTCTTTTATGATGATGGAACACTCTTCCTCACCTTTTTTTTTTTTTTTTAAGATTTTAAAATATATTACAAGAGAGCTACACATCTCGATGATAATGCACAATTTGGATCATAGATAATAAACACAAGGTAATAAGACCAAATCCAAATAAAAAATAGTGTATGACGTTTCAGCGTTGGTAACAGCGTTGTTACCATTTTCAGACAAAAGTACTGAATTTATAATATCATTCAGTACTTTTGTTTGAAGATGGTAATAACGCTGTTACCGAAACGTCACACACTATTAATTCATTTGGATTTGGTCTTATTACCTTAAGAGATACACATATTTTTAGAATATATTCATATTATATTAAATATTTTCAGAATGAAAGAATTTAAGAAGAAATACCTGATTTGAGGCGTAAGGGAAAAAAAAAAAAATATTACGTATTTACATATCTACAGAAAGAGCCGGCCAACGGGAAACAACAACAATAGGTTTATATAGGGAAAGCCGCGATATCTGGTGGTCGTCTTCATAGAGTAGTTTGTTCAATCATTTATAATTTAAAATAATAATATTTTAATATATAACATATATATTCATTTGTTTAGATAAAAAAGGCATATTTATTACATATTCAATATATATTTACTCAATCTAATATATGCATTTTTATTATCTAAATATTTAAATATGGATTGCTCTATATACAGAAAAAAATGTTTAATGCATTTTTATATCAAATTCGTAAACATTTTATTTAATAACTCCTTCAGACAGAAAATAATGTAGGCTGAAATTTTCTTTTAATACGCAACATTGATAAAAAATTATTTTAAAAATGTGTTTCATTGTATGGCGCAAAATACACAATAACACCATACAAACTCTATTGAAATATATTATAACAAATTTTCAACCTGCACTATCTTTGTTTAATTTGTCTGCATTTTTGAAACATGAATATTTAATTATCATTTTATAATTATATTCAATGATTTATATATTTGCTTTGTTAAAAAATAACCCAAAAGATCTGATGTTGAAATAAGTTGTATTTGAATATAATTCTTTTACTCTCTTCTTACATATGAATTCCTTAATTTCAAGACCATTTCTAAATTTTTTTAAGCATTTAGAAAACAAAATCCTCTGAAATATAAATAATAATTTTATAAAACGGCTTCCGAGGATGTCTTTTATTATTTGTATTGATTAAGAGCTTTTATCAATAAATTTAAATTATTTAATTTCAGATTGTTCGTCAGATTCTCGGAATTTCAAAATATGTTCTTTTGTATAATAAAATTAAAAATAGAAATTTGATAGTGAATTATACTACAGTAGAACCTGCCTGTAAAGGACACCTAATTGCAGAGCCAAAGTGTCCTTTAGAGAGAGGTGTCTCTTACCGAAGAGTTGCTTAATAGTAGAAATGATGATTTTGCAAATGAAAACTGTCCTTTATAGAGAGATGTTGGCTAGCGGGGTGTCCGCTAAAGGGAGGCTCTACTGTATAATATACAACCCTGGTATACAATGGTATTAATTTTCTAAGCAAGAGCTCCACTCTTGAGTTTATTTATTAGGTAGAGTCCAGTCATGTCACTCCATAAAAATAGGCTAATTGACTAAATGGGGAATAAATGTCAGGCGTCAATCAAACGACACTCGAAAATGTCTTTAACTGTTACTTCTGCCTCGTTCTGTTGACGGAGAAAGAGCATTCGCAACAATGGCACATTTGGAATCTACCCAAAATATATCAGTCAGGATGAGCTCTCTAATGAGAACGGAGACCACAGGAATAGTCTGGCTCGAAAGTTAGTTTATAAACCTGTCATCAAAATGCCTAGGTCCTGGACTTAAAGGTCAGATGTTATATATAGCTGTATAGGCTTGGGTTGTCTGCATACCTTGGAGGTCAGACAAATTTGACTAAATATATTTCATTTATTTTACTGAGATTCACTTCTTCAAAATTTTCTAAAGATAAATAGAATTCGGCCATTTTAACTGATATCAGAGAATTGAAGAGATTTCACCTTCTTCCCCATCAAATATTATATTAAAAGAATATTTGAATTATTTTGATCGATGTGAATTGGCTAAAAATGTAAGACAAAATCAAAACGACCAAAGTCCAGATTCCTTATATATTTCAAAGATCTTTTATTTATCCGAAAATAGTATAAAATTATATCACAGAGATTGAGATTGAAACTGATTTATTAATCGTTCATTTATATTATAAGAGAACTACCAAATTTCCGTTAAGAAATTATACCTTCAACTACAAAATTAATCAAATCCAACTATACACGCTATTCTTCAAAATAAAGAAGATATCAATCCCCGATTCCGACGACCTGACGCTTAGTTAGGAGCTCATCACCCAACAGCTACAAGGTCTAGGGACCACCTCTACTCCACCAACTCGCCATGTGTAACTAGCCAGGACAAGGTAACTCGAATGTAACACCTGTAAACTGAGACGAAATAAATTAATAAAAATATAAGAGAAAATTCAAAATTATTTACATCAGACGAATCTAACTGAGGATCATCTGGTTTGATATCCTTTTTCGCCTTAAGAAATATGATTAAGTATCTTCTGCCCGTATCCCAGATTTCTAAATTTTTCAACTGCCAAATTGATTGGCATTAGGCATAGACAAAGACATAATGTACTTAGGAGGTTATCAATGCCTTCTCTATCCTTTTAGGATAGTCTAAATTTCATTTAATTAACTTAATATACATCTTTTTTTTTTCTAATACTCTTTTTTTCACAAAAAGTAAAAGAGAGAGATATAAGATATATTCGATTATACAATAATATCTTAAATATCATCATCATCATATTAACGCCTTATGAAAATTTATACAAATATTTTTAACGCTACCTTTTTTTATAATTAAAAAACAATTTATTCCGACCTCTTATATCATAATGATAAATTAATACAAAGCAATAACTCGCCATCTATATATAACAAATGAAAACATTAAGACGCGAATGTTTATTTTGTTATAATGATAAATATTAAAAATGTTAGTAAAATTATTTTATTACGATAACTTTCAGGAGCAGGAGATGGGTTACTTAGTTCTTGCGTTGCAATAAATATCTAAAGCACACAACACAGACATGCGCAATAAGATGTGTGTGGAATATAGGTTCTGACCCCAGGCCGATAATTACATCTATACGCCCCAACCAGCGGGCCGCTAAATGATCGCAAAAATAAAAGGTTTCCTGTAATACCATGGGGTAGCTGTATATTTAATTAAACACAATGATTCCCTTTAATTAGCTGGAGATAGGTGCTTTGTTGTCGACGCTATCGCCCATCTAACTCACCTCTCTGGAAAATTCGCCTCTGCTCATCTACCTTTAATTAACCCTCTATAGGAAATTCTGGTGCCCATTTATCATCAACTCACTCTCCCTGGGAAATACGGATGTCCATTTGCCATCTACTCGTTCTCTCTCTCTCTGGGAAATACGGATGTCTATTTGCCATCAACTCACTCTCCCTGGGAAATACGAATGTTCATTTGCCATCAACTCACTCTCTCTGTGGGAAATACGAATGTTCATTTGCCATCAACTCACTCTCTCTGGGAAATACGGTGTCCATTTGCCATCTACTCACTCTCTCTGTGGGAAATACGAATGTTCATTTGCCATCAACTCACTCTCTCTGTGGGAAATACGAATGTTCATTTGCCATCAACTCACTCTCTCTGGGAAATACGGTGTCCATTTGCCATCTACTCACTCTCTCTGTGGGAAATACGGATGTTCATTTGCCATCTACTCACTCTCTCTGGGAAATACGGTTGTTCATTTGCCATCTACTCACTCTCTCTGGGAAATACAAGTGTTCATTTGCCATCTACTCACTCTCTCTGGGAAATACGGTTGTTCATTTGCCATCTACTCATTCTCTCTGGGAAATACGGGTGTCCATTTGCCATCTACTCACACTCTCTGGGAAATACGGATGTCCATTTGCCATCTACTCACTCTCTCTGGGAAATACGGATGTCCATTTGCCATCTGCTCACTCTCTCTGGGAAATACGGGTGTTCGTTTGCCATCAACTCACTCTCTCTGGGAAATACGGATGTCCATTTGCCATCTACTCGTTCTCTCTCTCTGTGGGAAATACGGATGTTCATTTGCCATCTACTCGCTCTCTCTCTCTGGGAAATACGGATGTCCATTTGCCATCTGCTCACTCTCTCTGGGAAATACGGATGTCCATTTGCCATCTGCTCACTCTCTCTGGGAAATACGGGTGTTCGTTTGCCATCAACTCACTCTCTCTGGGAAATACGGATGTCCATTTGCCATCTACTCGCTCTCTCTCTCTCTCTCTCTGGGAAATAGGGATGTCCATTTGCCATCTACTCACTCTCTCTGGGAAATACGGATGTCCATTTGCCATCTACTCACTCTCTCTGGGAAATACGGATGTCTATTTGCCATCTACTCACTCTCTCTGGTAAATACGGATGTCCATTTGCCATCTACTCACTCTCTCTGGGAAATACAAGTGTTCATTTGCCATCTACTCACTCTGGGAAATACAAGTGTTCATTTGCCATCTACTCACTCTCTCTGGGAAATACGGATGTCCATTTGCCATCTACTCACTCTCTCTGGGAAATACAAGTGTTCATTTGCCATCTACTCACTCTCTCTGGGAAATACGGTTGTTCATTTGCCATCTACTCATTCTCTCTGGGAAATACGGGTGTCCATTTGCCATCTACTCACACTCTCTGGGAAATACGGATGTCCATTTGCCATCTACTCACTCTCTTTGGTAAATACGGATGTCCATTTGCCATCTACTCACTCTCTCTGGGAAATACGGATGTTTATTTGCCATCAACTCACTCTCTTTGGGAAATACGGATGTCCATTTGCCATCTACTCACTCTCTCTGGGAAATACGGATGTCCATTTGCCATCTACTCACTCTCTCTGGGAAATACGGATGTCCATTTGCCATCTACTCACTCTCTCTGGGAAATACGGATGTTCATTTGCCATCAACTCACTCTCTTTGGTAAATACGGATGTCCATTTGCCATCTACTCACTCTCTCTGGGAAATACGGATGTTTATTTGCCATCAACTCACTCTCTTTGGGAAATACGGATGTCCATTTGCCATCTACTCACTCTCTCTGGGAAATACGGATGTCCATTTGCCATCTACTCACTCTCTCTGGGAAATACGGGTGTTCATTTGCCATCTACTCACTCTCTCTGGGAAATACGGGTGTTCATTTGCCATCTACTAACTCTCTCTCTCTCTCTGGGAAATACGGATGTCCATTTGTCATCTACTCACTCTCTCTGGGAAATACGGGTGTTCATTTGCCATCTACTCACTCTCTCTGGGAAATACGGTTGTTCATTTGTCATCAATTCACCCTCTGTGGAAAATACGGATGTCCATTTGCCACCAATCCACCCTCTGTGGAAAATACGGATGCCTATTATATCTATAACTTACCCTGTCTGGGGCAGTTATTTGAACAACAAACAGGATTTTTATAAAAAACTTAGATTATATAAAGATAAAGGATTCTTTATAGATGGAAATTTTGCCGGGAGGATCTATTCAATTAAAGGCCACTCTTCTCGTTAAAATAGAAGTCAACACTAAACGCCATCTATTGACCGTCTTCGCAAACTAGCGGCCTCCGTTCCATGACAAAGCCACAACACCAGCTTTGGCAAACTGAGAAGCGTCCACCTAGAGACCAATATCTCGTTATTCTAGGGCGGACTGTATTTGGTGGACGCTTCTCAGTTTGCCAAAGCTGGTGTTGTCACCCAACCGAGGCCACTAGCTTGTTGTGACAGTCAATAGATGGTGTCAGATTTTGACGGGAATGGTGATCTTTATTTTCATTAAATATTCTTCATTAAAAGGCTTTCAAGATTATGTGCCCGGAAGGATAAGACTATTAATAACTATAGGAATTTATTCACAGAATTCATGGAACACTCTCCATCTTATTTCAAACATAAAAACTCCCTAAAAACGTTAGGTCGTAAAAAACATTTCTATGCAGAAGTATCTATGTAAAATACAATGATTCCTACCAACAGAAGGGATAGATAATATAATACAGAGCTTATTCCAGTACTTGCATTAAATGTCAACATAGGTGGAGTGATGCCAGCAGAGCTGTCCTTTCACATTACGTTCAGCCAAGTGAGGAGCCAACCAGGTTAAAAAATAACGTTGGACAATGTCAGCATTGTTCCTCCCCCTGCCTGCTCTCGCCGCTGCTCTTTTTTCCAAATCATTCCTATACCCTTGCAGAACATAATCTAGCCGAGATAATCATCAGCTATCATTATATATCCACTCCCTCATGATAGTCGGACATCGTGGAACGCCACCTCGACCCTATGTAGGGTCTCTAAACTTCAAATTCCTTTAGTGCTGTAGAAAAGAGAAAAGATTTTGAAGAATCTACATTATCTAGAGCTATTATTGAAGGTGGTAAGACACGGATGCTTTAATATATGAAAATGTTTCGAAATATTTACGTTTTTCAGCAATAAAATAATTTGAAGAAAACAGAAACGATATGGCTTTAGGTATATAAACGAAGCCTCATATATATATTTATTTAAAACAATTTTCCATTTGGTTTAGAAGCCATTAGGGTCTTTAGATACACTTGCAGATTAATTTGATCAGAGTTATGTTTTAAATAGAGAAATCCGATTATCCATTATTTGTTCGTTTGATATTTATATTGACTATACAGCTATCTCTTTCTTCAGGGAATAAATTTGATTTCTGAAAATTCTAAATTCATTGTCAATCAAATATTCCTTTTAATAATTCTCCATTACTAATATCATTTCCTATGAATATCAAATTGTCTGGAAGCCCCCAACATTAATGATTAATTTTAACAATTAGGTTCCGTGTTAGGTTGTTTTTATACTTAACAATAATTAATTATATCTCTTCAGCACTTTGTGTGAGCGAGAAATCTAAAAATAAATTAAGAAAAATACATTTCCTTATCATGTAACTGAAAGTTGCTGATGGCTTGCGCCAACTTTCAGTTGCACGATAAGGAGATGTCTTTTTTCTTAATTTACCCATCTTACCCCAGTACAATTTATATTTGTACCATTTTTTCACTAAAAGTAAATGTTATAGAAGAAACCACACACACACACACACATAAATGTTTAGTTTCCGTTTGTAAACAGAGCATCTATCAGATGCAAAAGGTAAATATGGAATTGATATAACCTAATCTCTTCAAGATATATCATAGTTATGTTGATTGTCCTTCAAATAAAGTTGAAGAGAGAGAGAGAACAGTTTGTTCAGTTTCTCCGCAGGAACAATTGCTGAGGTTGATATGTCCTAAAAGAAGAGAGAGAGCTAATATGCACGTTCTATTGCGATATACCTACTCTCTGGCAGGGAGGGTTATGCAAATCCGTGACAACAATCGGTCCAGATTTCAATGGATGCGGACATAAAAGGTCATAAAGTTGGTCGTGTCCTTGGATTATACGGTATTGTTAACCACAGATATCCTTTACTTCTGGTTAGCTCTGGATTGGTTGAATTTTTATCTATCAGTTATATACATTGTACTTTCGTCTTCTATATTCCCAACTCATTTATTATTTTATAAAATAATTCCTTGTATCAATATTAAGTAAAATTAATCAGACCTCCAGGGAAAAGTATATTTTCATGAAAAGACACTTTTCCCTGGAGACTTATTAATTTCACTCATTTTTTATTATTATTAATTATTAATCAACCAGGCGCTATAGTGTAGTATTTGCGCCTATTACAGAGGAAAAAAGTAAAAAAGCATACAAAACACACAAATAAATTAAAACTTAATAATAAATATTTACATATATTAATCGATATAGTTCATAAAATTTATATAAACAAAGTGTCTGATGTAAGAGATTTAAATCGTATAGATCAAGGAAATTTGAAAATAGTTTCAATTGACTTCCGCTCTTTTTCTGTAGAATGATTGAGCGAAATTACTCATAACATGGAGGTCAACTATGCATGATTCTAATTCTCTATTGACCACTGTGACCGTTAAATACGGGAAAACGTTATCTGCGTGTATATCAGAATTATACGAGGCTCTGGCAAATTAGAAAGTGCAAAGTCGAACTGATTTTTACATATGTAGGCATGGTGCACTTACAGTAAAAGCAGTCGCCTACTTCTACCCACCTAATTATCATGGCCTGTTCCACGTGTACTAGGGATAAGCAAAAAAAAAATCAGAAATATAAAGAAAGTAATATAGAACGAATCCTCTATTACATTTCCAGTAGAACTGGAACGATTGGAATCTCAGGTTAAGGAGAGAGGTCAAAGGATCCATTCTCAAAATGAGAACATTCGCAACGGTCGTGAGTCATTCCGGTTGGTTTAATAGAATCCTAAAAACCTCTTCTTTGTTTTTTTTTTTCAAGAACATAGATTTGAGCATTTATTATATATCAATAGAAAATAATATGGATAGCTCTATATTCAAAATGAATAATAATACCTTTACCACATATATTTATCAAATTTCCAAAAAATAAAAATAAAGAAAGAAGCGATATCATATGGTGTGGTTTGTGACGGTATATAAAACATTTAGAAAGTCAAATGAAAGTCCCATTGTGTTCTACCCACAGATACTGCTGGAAAATGGCGACTGTATGGCCTGCTGATCATGCCTCAGCGCGTGATGTGGAAGCCATCGTTGAAAAGACACTCACGTGTTACTGAAGCCTTTACATTCACTCTCTTTATTATATTCGGCACATGTCAGATGTGAATGCTGGTGTTGACGTGAAGCGAAGGAAGAAATCAGCTTTCAAGTTATTCTGTTTTATATTGTATACGGTTGTCTTCCAAAAGTTCGTGTTTTTCTTAAAACGTTGTTTTTATTTTTACTTTGCGAATAATATTATTACGGCGCGAATACATAATACAATTACTTTATACATAATACAAAGACATTATACATAACGGCGAAAATATTGGTATTTCAATATTTTGCAAGTGTATACGAACTTTTGGGACAACCTTAAATTTATTTTTACACATGTTAACATAGAAGCCAATATAAAGCAATAACGCGCTATCCATATGTAAGTGAGTAAAGTATTCAATAAGTATTGAGAAACATTCGTCCTTATATACTTTCATATCTTATAGAATCCTATCATAAAGGTAAATCAGCATAGGAGAAATTTTTATGATTATATTAGCTATCAATACAATCTCAGGTGTCCGGTAGTGTTGAGGAATGTGTGAAAAAAAAAAAAAAAAGAATTCAAGATGGGAATGTGCAAATATTGTCTCAAATTTGTATTTTGAAAAATCGATGCTTAATTATTCTTATTCCGATAGATGGCCCAAGCCATTAACAACCATCAGTTATAAGATTATTGGTTAAGAAATGTAAACACAGAATCACGAATGTTTATTTTTGAATATAAACCAAACTTATAGATTATTGTGAAAAAATAGCACAAATGTGATATTGTACTGGGATAAGGTAAATAAATTGAGAAAAGGAAAAAAGGGGCATCTCCTTATCGTGTAACTATACCTTATCAACTATTAATTGATTTTTAATCAATAAATAGTTGATATTTATTCCGATAGATGGCGCAAGCCATCACTAACTTCTCAATTGCACGATAAGAAGATGTCCTTTTTTCTTTTCTTATTCTAGATTATTGTTTGTCAATAACATCATTATGATTGGAATATATTTTTGTCTCTTGAGGCTTGCAAAAAATGGAACATAAAATTCCCGAATATTCTACCTTAACTTGCCGAAGGTGTAGGTAAGTATTCCCAACTTCTACCTATTCCTAACCGCAGCGACACATTGCGACACAATGCGACAACAGGGCTGTCTTCCAATTAGGTTCCGCATCAGTAAGCACAAAGTTGAGACCACGTGCGCGGATTTCTAATTAAAGTTTTTGTTCCAATATTTCGGTTATCGGGCGAACTTAGCGCCTGGAATTAATGGAGCAGACCTTGCTGAGACATGTGCAAGATAAATGCTCCCTAGCAGCAAAAACTGGGATCCGTAATCAGTCTAATTAAGGGTGAAGGACAGAGGAAGATGGAGTACTATAGGTCTAGCCTACAATACATCCTACTTCATCCTATTGTACTTTAACTTTATTTATACTCGTGACAAAATTATATGCACTGCTCTCTACATACAAAGATATACTCTGTAAATAAAAAAAAATCGTATCAATCCATATATATCCCTATATATCCTTAAATTAAAACCCCTACAAAGCCCTTAATTTATAATCCCTATTTATCCCTAATATATAATCTCTGAAAATTCCTATGTATTTCTAAAATAATCTATACGTATCTCTGATGAATCACCATATAGTACTTATATAAATCCCTATTTATTCTTTTAAAAATTCGTATATAATAATAATATAAAATATTTATGTATATTCCTAATTAAATCCCTATTTATCCCTAATAAGATCCCTATAAATCGGTGGGAACCATAGATTTAGTAGGGAAACTCCCCAGGCTGTCCTGAAGTCTAGTATAAAGTTCTAGTAGTTTGTATTAAAGCAATGGTGAGATGTCACGTTTAAAGATAATGGTTATAGAGAAGCCATTGCAGCTGAAAGAATACTCCAGTAAGATTTCAGTAAATTCAGTATTCTTTATGCATAGAAGTTTATTTTAAAAAGACAATTCCCTACTGTCCTTACTGCAATGATAAAATACTAGGAGAGGGCCAGGAATTTGCAGCATTGAGATGTTGCAAAAGTTAGTTCTTGGTTGTGTAATTGGTACGAACCTTGGAGGCAGAAATAACATTGCCGAGATAAAGAGCATATACATAAATTGGACAAGATAATAGATAAACAAAATCAGGACCTGAAATAAAACAATAAAACTTAATTGATTCTTTAATCTTAAGTTAGAAAAAATAAAAGAGGAAACACACCTCCGAGATTGTTTTGAATTGCCAGCTATTCAAACTTCAGTTTTGCCATGTTAGTATCGACACCTTAGTGAACATATGGGAACGCTTTGAAAGCCGACACTTAGATACACTTTAGAACAATGGTGTCTTCTAACTTTAATAGTTCTCAAAGTGTCCCCAAGAAGTTTAAAGGGCGCCGGGTCGATGCGTCTATCTTCCCATTAGGACGTCCAATCGTTAGCCCCGTCCCAATCGCCACGCCCCTCGGGTAATTTCCCTACACAGGAATTAACTGATCTTCCCTTCGCTTATCAAGATCCTATCTGAGGGAACTCCTCCCACTCCTCACTGTCCAAACGAGATCGCAAAAACTGAGGAAACATCGTCGACAAGATTCACAAAGAGATGAGCTCTTGTCAATACATAAGTTCGAGATGTATTTGATAGAAATCTTTTCAGTGTTTTAATCTATATAAAAATCATCGTCACGTTTTCTATCAAAATAAAGGTAGAAACGGCGCCATCTATTGACCGTTTCTAACAGAACTGGGTTTGCCACTGCCCTGAGTTTGTCAATTTGCAGAGACGGTCCATTGAGATGCCGCATACGTCTGTTTAAATGAAAGAGGTAAACTTTCTGTTTCTAGATATATTTACATATTTACATTCCTATTTACAATGGAAAATTATGTATATATACACACATACAGCTTTATTGAGACCACCGGTCTTATACAGATTCACCACAGGAAGGAAGCAAGGATGGAGCTCCTAAAAAGTATGTATTCATATATACAGTTATCAGCGTCATAATCAAGCAACAATTCTTAATTCTGTCACCGTTTGCTTTTGTGAATGGAATAAATACCCAAATATGGCCATTTCTCATAACCATCGGTGGCGCAGTGGTAGAATGCTCGCCTGATACGCGGCAGGTCCGGGTTCGATTCCCGGCCGATGCATTTTTTTTTTAACAATTTTTAAAACTCATTTATATATTATACAAGAATGACATCCACGGCGCCAATTTATAATTGTAACGAATAGTATTTGAATAAAAGCATTTAATCGGGTAAAACCCGGGCGTTGCCCGGGTCATTCGGCTAGTATGTGTATAAAAGAGAGAGTAACATTATGTGAAAGCGAAAACACTATATTAAATGATTTAAATGAAGAAATTTCAGAAGTCTCCATCACATATATATTGGTGATCCTTTATTGTATATATTTTTGTAATAAAGATCCAGATATGTGAATATTGGGCGTGTAGGAGAGAGTGTTAAGTGGAAGGGGTGAAGCCGCATTTGGAAAATTAAGTCAAGATACACAGATAGCTAAGCTGTTATCCACGTAATGAATCACGCAGGATTAATTCCAATATTCAATTCCTACCCTAATATAAAATATAGCTATATTCTCTCTTCAAAATAAATGAAATATATCCTGTAAACATAATTATGGGCTTCTATCGACCGGCTTTACAAACTATCGAATCGACTCGTTGAGAAATCAACAGCTTTGGCAAATTCAGAAGGCCCGCGTGGAGACCATTGTTTGGTCTAATGACCCTCATCAGCTCAGGGTGGGCTTTGATTTCAAGAGAAGTTATTCAATGGAATCATGAAACCTTCAAAATTTTACGAAGATGTATTTATCTGGTCAAATTGCCTTGCTCAATTCTATGGCCGAAAAAAAAAAATCGTAATTTTTACGTTAGAATATTGATCTATAAAAAGAAAAATCACCTCTCATATTATATTTCTAAAATAAATTCAAACAAATTAATTCCCGTGAAAATAGACGTCAAAACTAGACGCCATATTGACCGTCGCCGCAAACTAGCGGCCTCGGATCGGCGACAAAGCCACAATAGATAACATCTAGCTTGACTGGAGAGAAGGGAACTTCTTTTCTATAGATCATTATCCCCTCAGAAAAATTTCCATCTATATTTGGGCAATAGGTTTGGCCTAGCCACTTTGCCAGCAAAATAGCTCTTTGGCAAATTGTAAGAGTTCATTTGATCCCTTGTGGATCTCTCTCTCATGGAATAAAGCACGCCCTGGACTGACGGGGGCCAAAACCCGAAACCATGATCTCCGGGTGGACGCTTCTCAGTTTTCCAAAGTTGGTATTGTGGCTTTGTCTCCGACCTGAGGCCTCTGAATTTGCGGAGACGGTCAATAGATGACGTCTATTTTGACTGGAGAGTTTTCACCTTTATTTTCATCGATCATTATCCTCCCGGAAGAATTTCCATCTCTTTTTTTATCTTAACACTTCAAAAACTTAATTCCTTCATTTTCAATGAAAGTAACAATCTTATACGTTACCGGTTTGGTAAATGTGCTTGAAATGACAAAAAAAGCCTCTTACAACATATAATTCGTTTTATACTTACTTTATATAAGAATGGGGACAATGACAGCTCGAAACATTTTTAATAACAACTAATTGGTTGATTTAATTCGTTCGTTTTAATTCAAACAACAATTCTCATACATAAATATGATTGTTTCTCAAATTCGCCTAATCGAAGAAATTTTTTAAAATCTATATTGTCTTTTAATATATTTTCATTAGGACTAAATCATTTTGGTATGTTATATTACCAAATAAATGAGTCTTTTAAAATAAAAATGATTATAATTCAATCACAAATATTAGAAGAATGTAATAAAAATCAACCTGTAAATCCAGCCTTAATCTATCTCTTTCTCATATAATATAGGCATATATTAACTCTTATTGCTTTTTATATTTTACTAAATGGATGTTGCCGCTCTTCTCAACCAATATGACTAGAGTAATCCATTTCCATTGGGTATTTTCCCTCTGTAAACATAGTTTAAAACAATATATTTTCTGAAGGCCTTGAAGGATTTATGTTTGTCTTTTTTTGTTCTCGTTAAAGAGATCTACTGTAGATTTAAATGGGAGATATAACGTGCAATCAACATTAATTAGCTAACGCATATATAATTGAGATATTTAGTCGTTCCATGACTTCTAAACTATCATATGTTGTTTTTGTCGTGTACAATGAAGAGCCTCAGATGTCCCCGTGCATCTCTATCACAGCATTGCTTTTTATTGGAAAATGAGTGCCGTTGCCACGTTAATTACCTTGGAAACGAACCAGAATTTGGTCAAATATTCCAAGGGTCCAGGAGGGGGGATCGCAGGGAAGAAACTATCAGCCTCGATAGAAAGCATGACAATGTTACTACTAGGGAAATCTAATTTGAGATGATCTACGATGCCCGGGTGACAAAAAAGACAAGATCTGTCTACAGTTTGTCCGATGAATATTTATGACAGATCTACATAATCTCGAGGCCATCTACATGCTCTCTAAACCCACCACCGGTCGATTGTATAATGGTAGAGGATTTGCCAACAACCGACGTTAGAAGCGCTCAAGAACTGCGCTCACAAGTGGACTAATAAGATTCAATTTATTTCATCTACACACGCAATCCTTCCTCCAAATATTTGTTCCCTCTAACTCCTTATTTCTCTCTGCTCAACGATATCTACGTTCTTATTTCAATTGTGGATTTCATTTTCAATTCCATTTCATATCTCTTTGTAAGACTATCTGTCCTGGTGTGGAACTAACACCTACCCACATATTCTCATGCCCAGAAATGGCCGCAACCTTGCATAAAATTGATATGGACCCAGAGCAGCAGCTTTACATACCCAAGATAGAAGATATTGCGACTGCTGTGATAGAGATGCATGGAGACATCTGAGGCTCTTCATTGGACACGACAACAACAACTAGCTTGATGACCCGTGTTCTCCAAGGAAGAATATTTGCTCAGTTATTATTGTTATTAACAAATGTTAATCATATTGTGATTGTGTTACTCTCAGTAGAAGATAGTAGTCGTGATAATAGGAATTGAATAACATGTCATCATCTTACTTTGAATATCATCATCATGGACCTTTTGAAATACGCTTATCTTCTATTAATATAAAAATGAATGTTTGTATGTTTGTTTGTATGTCCGGTATACAAATTCGCAGTAGTTCACTAATTCAAACAAAAATTTCCATACATAGGTAAAATAATACGGGGAAGACGATAGGCTATTTTAAAAAATATATAAATCAATTATTAAAACTATATATTCAAATTATTATACTTAGCTCACGAACAGCGCCCTCTATCAAATATTAGATTAAATTATGCTGATGCAAACAAATAGATAATGCTAATAACAAACAATTATTAAAAAATCTTATTAAATATATATCACTCGGGTAGATATGCACACGGGTCAATCCCGGGTCACCCGTCTAGTTGGATATAAATCTGCGCCCATCAGATTTGGAAAATTCAAAGACAAACCAGTATATCATGCTTGTAGTATATTAAGCCAATTCAATATACCTCTTCACCTAAGATTTTTACTATAATTTTAGCCTGCCCAGAAGTCCAACCCCTCCTCTATGTGGTGGGCGGGAGAAGCAGAACAAGTAAGGAACTTCTCTGTAAGGCGAAGTACGGTGGGTCTTCGTGAGCACTGAGCCGCAACGATAACCGTGAAGGCCTACAGGGAACTGTGAAATGTGGCTGACTAACGGGGCAATGACACTGCTCCTTTCCATGGAGTGGACAAGACACCACAATCACGATAATATTAGACATCCTTGTAATGATGAGACCCATAAACTGAATCCATGGTTAACACATTGGGTTTTGTTCGAATTTTGCAAAACTGTCGTTGTGATCAACTCCTTAATCTTCTCGTTCTGTCCAGAAGATATTAGATAGAGGAAGTGTTCGAACATCTTTCTATTAGAAGGAGCGATATATTCGTAAGTGAATATCCCACACATTTATAACTAAAACCCATATATAAAATATATCATATAAGGAATTATTTAACATTCAAGTCTAATGCATATCCTGTAATGATCAACATGCCATCAGAAAACGGCCTGTCCTTGGGAAGATTACAAACGACATCATAAATAAGTTCAGAAGGGTGTCATCACGACCACTTTTATTGCCAAATCTCGCCACAAAATCTCCATCTGTAGGCCACACATAGTATATATCTACATACAACACCTCACGATTTCATGGTAACCAACCTTTTCACAAAAAGAACTATGTCTTCATTAGAAATATATTAAAACTGTCACGTGCGATGTGAATAGAAATTCTTTTATAAATAGTTAACAGACATCTTTTTTTTTGTAGAATTTCTTTATCGATTTCTCTTATTACACACATCTTTTTATCATAGATTGAAAAAAAGAAATTTCATTGAGAAAAAATGTTTCAAAAGACACCAAAACGTTCAATTTCCATTCCATATATAGTTGTGCTAAAAAAAAAGAATAATATTTTGACATTTACAAAAATATTTGTTAATAATGAATCTTTGCAATGATTTCCTTTTGTTGATGGCGCGAATTTTTTCTTAAAATTCTGAAAAATTAATTTCAAAATAGTTTCTAGTCAAAATTATTTACTTATCAATGTAATAAAGTTTTATTTGATTTATTCTATGAATCCTCTATTGTCAGATTTAACCATTGTTAAAGACTGAAATCTCTCCACGCCAAAGGTCTGCAGATCCTCGCAGCCAATGAACTGCCAATACCTATATGTATGAAAATAAGTTTTCCTCTCTTTCTGAAGGTAAATCTCTGTTGTAATCTTAAGTTTTATTATTTTAAACGTGGTATTTAGTAACCAATCTCAGGAGATAGAGAATCTATAAGTAATAAAAGTGAGATAATTAATTATTAAAATCCGTGCCATTTCAAAAGTCCTTAATAGTAAAAAAAAGTCCTGAAATTGATTTTCACACACACACGAACACGCGCGCGTGCGCGCACATACACACACAAAAATAAATTTCAAAAAATATATATCAATATCTTTATTAAGGCATTTAATCTTATGTACAGATTATACTAAGAGATACAAGAAAAGGAGTCAAAAAAGGAGGAAGAAATACATTCATATTTACGAAGTTATATGGTAAATATGTACATATGTAGAACTAAAATTAATTATATATATTATTATATTTATTTATTTTTTATTGTCATCAAATCAGACGCGATATCCCCACAATGAATTCTTGCGTTAATCAACAACACTAAATTCAGAGAACTATTTTACATAAACAATTGGTGAATTACAAGGTTTGAATGGAAGTTTAAAGAAGAAAAGATGGGAAAAAGGCATTAAAATCATGCTTGATTTTACATTCTAATCCATATATATATAAAAGTCAGTGTATGTATGTATTCTCTCCTGCTTTCTTTTCATATATAGATTAACTTTTAAAAAATCTATATCAAATTCCATCTCATATGTTTATAGGCCTTCATTTATAAACCTACAGCATCTTAACGATGATTCCATATTCGCGCAAGGTTTTTCTCTCTCCTTCAAAAAAACAAAGACATAAATTGCAGGAGAATCCAATTTGAATCACACAAAGCTGACTATAACTAATGATGATACGTACCTAATCATTTTTAGAGCTTCTATAAATGTAGGTGCCAAACAATACAGCTGTCCATAACCTTGGAATTAATTGTCGTTACTCATAACACTTTTCTTTGAATTCCATTCCTTATATATTTGTTAATTTCCCATTTTTATCACTTAAAATTTCCTATTCTCTAAGATTTTGCTCATAGAAGGTCAAAAGGACATTGGAAAAAAAATTCCGCATTATTGTAAAGTTGTTAATTATTATATCTGGCTGTAGGCGGTCGACTATTTTTAGAAAACCTTTATAATGAGTTTTGTTTAGATATCTATATCCTATTCATACAATTTTCACTTTTATATATATTTTTCTCCTTGTTGGCGTTTGTTTCCCTTAAGGACGTCGATTCCAGAATGGGGAAAGTAAGTGTGGGAGGAAGTACTTTCAACTTTAAACTAGACGCAATCTGAATATTTTCCCATTTTCCCTCTCTTTTGCCTAAACCAGTGTTCACCAAAATAAACCCGTTAGGAAATATTAGAAGCATGCTACGAAATAGCTTGTCTGTTTAGTGGAATCGTTCTTTGTGACCACAATAGGAAGGTGTAATGAGATACTTTTGTTATACATTAACATCTACTC
The DNA here is from genome assembly GCA_030710605.1 of Cordylochernes scorpioides. Lineage (NCBI taxonomy): Eukaryota > Metazoa > Arthropoda > Arachnida > Pseudoscorpiones > Chernetidae > Cordylochernes > Cordylochernes scorpioides. Next base: position 42,958,359 of record CP092871.1, read on the forward strand.
AGGGAACAAACTGGCCTTTCTACAAAGGTTGCTTCTATACACGGATCAGATGCACGTACTAGCTAACGACAGGTTCATGTGGTCTTAACCATATGCAAAGTTTCTCGCTCAAAATAGAATGTACTGTAGTTGTAAATGGGGGAAATGACAACCGTTATCCTAAAAGAAATATTGAGATTCTCACGAAGCTAGACGATCAATATTGTAACAGCATTCCTTAAACCAGTGACTTTAAATCCTAAAAAGCCCAAAGGTAAATTGCTTTCCTACCATCTACCTACCATAGTAACAGTTACTAAGGAGTTACAAAGGTGTAAGAATAGCTGGCATTTCAAACCTACCCAAGGGAAACTTGGACTTGGGAAATTCTTCTGTACTTAATACTCGAACTTTGGTAAACATTGAGGCAAAGGTTTAATTGGAATAAAACGAACGTATCCATTTACTATGTTATCAATATGTCGACTCTATCAACGGAGATTTGTAATTTCATTTGGAATATTGTGCTCAGAGTTTATTCCGAGGTTTCAGGGATGAACTATATTTTAATCAAAATGGCAACAGTAGACGATGTCGACACAAGCTGCGGCTTAGATAGAGGAACTGTAGGACTGAACGCCACTATGATTTGAACATTTCCTCAGATTATGTGTGTGATTGAGGCTTCATATGAAGTTCAAAATAAATAGCCATACACATAAAGCAAATATCACTAGACCAATCTTGTTAACAAATAAGCTATTTAAGTTAACAACTCTGATAACATTCTCCAATCAACGCCGGCTTGGCAAGTTCGAGATGGTATTTCTGCGCTAGATAAAGGGAGAGAGATAATCCTGAGATGTAAGGTGCTGTGTCCATGTGGTCCGAGTGGCCGAATCAATTTGCTCAGCGGCGGTGGGGGTATAATTAGGACATGACACGTGACCGTCACTCAAGGTCCTGCGGCCTTGGACAGAGGCTGACAACCTAGACACGCTGAGTGAGTGAGACCTTCGGACCTTTCCGGGTTTGTGGCTGCTTGACTGACTGTCCGGATTGTTGGAGGTCTAACTAGCCTCCCGGACTTTTAATGGTCTAACTGCTGCCTAGATATTTGAAGGTCTAACTGGCTGCCCAGATTGTTGGAGGTCTAACTGGCTGCCCAGATTGTTGGAGGTCTAACTGGCTGCCCAGATTGTTGGAGGTCTAACTAGCCTCCCGGACCTTTAATGATCTAACTGCTGCCTATATATTTGGAGGTCTAACTGGCTGCCCAGATTGTTGGAGGTCTAACTGGCTGCCTAGATTGTTGGAGTTCTAACTGGCTGCCCAGAGTGTTGGAGGTCTAACTAGCCTCCCGGACCTTTAATGATCTAACTGCTGCCTAGATATTTGGAGGTCTAACCGGCTGCTCAGATTGTTGGAGGTCTAACTGGCTGCCCAGATTGTTGGAGGTGTAACTGGCTGTCTAGATTGTTGGAGGTCTAACTGGCTGCCCAGATTGTTGGAGGTGTAACTGGCTGCCTAGATTGTTGGAGGTCTAACTGGCTGTCCAGATTGTTGGAGGTGTAACTGGCTGCCTAGATTGTTGGAGGTCTAACTGGCTGCCCAGATTGTTGGAGGTCTAACTGGCTGCCTAGATTGTTGGAGGTCTAACTGGCTGCCCAGATTGTTGGAGGTGTAACTGGCTGCCTAGATTGTTGGAGGTCTAACTGGCTGCTTGAACTTCTAATGGTCTAACTGGACTTCGAATGGTTTAACTAGCTGCCTGGATTGTTGATGGTCTAACTAGCTGCCTGGATTGTTGGTGGTCTAACTGGCTTCCCGGATTATTGGTGGTCTAACTAGCTGCCTGGATTGTTGGTGGTCTAACTGGCTTCCCGGATTATTGGTGGTCTAACTAGCTGCCTGGATTGATGGTGGTCTAACTGGCTTCCCGGATTATTGGTGGTCTAACTAGCTGCCTGGATTGTTGGTGGTCTAACTGGCTTCCCGGATTATTGGTGGTCTAACTAGCTGCCTGGATTATTGGTGGTCTAACTGGCTTCCCGGATTATTGGTGGTCTAACTGGCTGCCTAGATGACTAGATCGATGTGGTCTATCGTAAAAGTCTATCACATACTAACATAAGCCTTAACAAAAACTTACCATTATACTAGGCCAAGTAAAAAAAACTAGGCGCACTAGGCATAATAAAGATTAGCGCAACACTAGGCAGAGAAGAAGATAAGTAGGTGCTAAACCTAGCAAAGATAACAAATATTTGTCCTAAAAAACTAGCTATTACCGGGGCGAGAAAATAAACTTAGAGTGTGCACTAGGCCTAGAAAGGACCCCCGAGTTATACCGATGGCAACTCCGTCAGACGACAGGTAATCCAAAGACGCCGGCGTCTGTGATTGATCAGAGACTCCTCCTATTTTTACCCCTGGGAGACACGAAATATTAATAGACCACGTGGTGGTGTCCCGGAAGCCAAATTAAAAAAGACCACTGCCACATGGTACGGTAGCTCTTTCTTTTTGGAGGATTCGCAAGGGTGCGCTTGCGCATCCAACTAAATACGAAAAAACTTGCAACATTTTTATAGTCTTTAGTTTGTCCCCTACCGTGCACACCCACCACGCTCACGCTCTGCAGGATCGGAAAAAGAACGAAATATTCGTCTTTCTGTACACGCTATAGAATGGCATAGTGTACCGGCATCTAAGTAGTCATAGAATTGTAAGGAAGCTGACGTTCTTTACACCGCGTGGAAATAAAATATTTGACCGTGAATGAATTGAATAGCAAGATTTACCAGTCAGGCTATCTTTGTTTAGAATTGAATAACACTTATTATATACCTAAAGAGGTATTTATTCCTTTAGAAATGCATTATTTTTTCAATCCTCTGCGATATGTAAGCAGGCGATAGAAGAAAGCGCCACAACACCAGCTTTTGATCATTCAGACAGAAGCTATGCTGTATACCGTGGTTTTAGGATAGGTTTCTCACCAATACAAGGTAGGCATTCTTTTCGTAATATCCTGAAGCTATGAAATTTGAAAAAAAAAAGTGTTAAAAATGATGAAATTGTATAGCTTATTTTCAAGCCAAAATACAATGGATACGGCAGGATGATATTAATATACCAAAAAGAGCGCCTCTTTCACTAAAAAAAAAATGCATTAAAGCAATGCGTCTCCTGTTTATCATCCTTGTGAGTAGAGAACGTCAACTCTCTTTCTAGATGAAAAAATAGTACAAATGTGATATTGTACTGAAATAAGGTGGATAAATTAAGAAAAATACATCTCCTTATCGTGAAACTGAAAGTTGCTGATGGCCAATTCTGGAATAATTAAAAATTAACGAAGAGATTATATTTATTCCCGATGGCGCAAGCCATCAGCAACTTTCAGTTGCACGATAAGTAAATGCCTTTTCCTCTTTATATAGTTATGGAAAATATGATTACTTATTTGAATAACAAACTTTCTAGAGATTGTCAATGTAGCCACAACCCCATGGGCTAGATTCCATAACTCTTTGTTTAAAATCTTATTCAAAAATCCACTGGAATACCAAGACAATATTTTAAAAAGATTTAGTAAAATGTATAAAATATATGCGCAATACGTGTGTATTTCAGGGCAGTTGTTTGTCTTCATTGTCGATTTGAACCCAATTCTTAGTGATAAGGATTGCCATTTGTTTCCAAATAGCAGGCGTTGATTGGCTATGGGCCGTCACGTGATTCTGGCGGATATTGATAATAAAATTATAATTCTATGATGGATGGGGTCCGAGATAGATCCGCCATTTTGTTTCAAGACAGAACTACACAAAATAATTTCTTTTTTATTTAAAAAATCATAAATTGATGGTGAAATTTTACAATTTTTGGTGTATATTTACACCATTATGTGTATATTTACAATCTTTACAATTAAAAAGTGTTCTCATATACACATACATCAACGAAATCTGCCTATAATTCTTATCAAACACACAATTCTTACAATTTCACCAAAACTTTGAAGTGTGTTCTAGCGAGAAAAAGTTGAGAACAAATGTTCAATTTTCTCTATCATAGAGTATATTTTAGAAACAAGTGTTCTAATTGGAAACAGTTCAAATAGCGATATTGAAATCTTTTAGAAAGATAAAGGGAGTTGCTGCTAAAGAAGAAACTTTGAGAAAGGGTTAAGAAAAGGTGAAGGTAAAATCTTCCCCCCATTTATCAGAAGGTTATCCTACTCCCCCCTGATCAAACAAGAGGTATTTTCCTACCCCAGTTTGGAAAAACCACCAAGGCCATTCCATTTTAAATTCTGCAAGATTCTCTCTTCGTTTTAGTTGTTGGAAGATTTCGGAAAGGCATTCTCTAGCCCTGAAGCTTCACCTCTTTTTTTACTTGACCTTTTAGACATTGCAATTTTCTCTATATCCTTTGATGAAAGCCACTAACTTTCCATTAAAGATGGATAAATCACGCTCTCTTTAGTAATTTAGAATATACCTCTATATCAATTTCCCTTTTAATTTTAAATTTTATTGCTTTTATTCTTTAAATCTAATACAATCATTAATCTCTATTACAATTATCAATGCAAAGCTTAGTTTTTCATCGATCAAATTATCATCTTTCTCAAGATGTGTTCCAAGAAAATATCTAATGTGCATAAGTTGTTTATTTGCATAAATAAGCTTGCGTTTGTTAACGTTAATACCAACATTAGAAGCAATAAATCAATTTGAGATTTTCCTCTTTCTATTTTCTTCTGCCCGCAATATTTTTGCTGAGAGCGAAACGTCTTCAAATATTCAAGCATTCCTTTTGATACAAATTTTCAGGTATGACTTTTTTTTCGCCTTTTTAAAAATTTTATGTTTTCATGACCAGAATTTTTAAATTCTGAATGATTATGTTTCAAAATGATTCGCCTATTTGTTCACATGAAATTCTGTAATTTATCTTGAAGATGTTTACCTGATTTATAAAAACGACTATAAAAGCTAATAGGTTATGATGAGGGGATTACCTTTTTGGAACTAATTGCAAAAGATCAGGGGAATGGGGAGTGATATTAAAATATATTAATTTATATATAAATTAAATTTACATAACTTTAACCCTATATATATAAAAATATGGGAGAAAAATTAATATCTATAAGAACCTAATATATTTTCTATAAAGATGGAATCTCTCTATATGCATCACAGCGAGGTATTGATTAATAAAAACTTCCAACAAAAAGAGAAGGCTATTTTCTCTGTTTGCTTTCTTTTCTCCAAACTGTTTTATTTAATATTGCGAATTATGAAAACTAATTTAAAATTTCAGAAAAGAGAAAAAAATGCACGCCTAGTCTAATTTGTCAAAAGTAGAAAATGTAAAATTATTACCAGCTTTATTAGTTTTTGTTTGTTTTTCACTTTATTAGTTTTTATTATTAATCTTGAACGCGTTTTCCTCTACGCTGAAATGTCTTTAGATGGGCTTTAATTAAACTTTATTTCTCTACAGCTATAGAATACTTGGGTTGCTAGGAAGAGATGAGAATAAAGAATAGGCATCTTCAGCAAAACTCTTTGGAAATTGAAAAACCGATACGTTCTTCTTTATAAATGTTTTCGTTATATAGAACAGTGGTTTCCACCTAGTTTATTTTACCAGATCCACACTTTAAAATTAAGCACACCAGTAGAGAAATAAATGTGTCACACTTAGAAGGAATTGAAGAAAAAAAAAAGAAATTTGGTTGAAATTATTTTCTTGTAGCGTGCGCAATGAATGATTAAATTTAAGGTGCAATACGTTTTAAAAAATGAAATATTTTTATTTAATAATAATTTCTACCTCAATGTAATAAACTGTAAATTAATACCAATTTTCATGATATTATACAAGTTATATTTGAAGGTATCATTTTCTATTTATATTAGTGTAGATTTATTACAATGAAAATTGTGCGCTTATAGGATTTTAGAATTGTTCGTGTAAAAATAAGATATAGTTGAGAGAAATCTTCAACTTTCCAACTTAATTACATACTTTGTCTTATTTTGATAGGATAAATATTGATATTTGTTGACTGTGTGTGTGTGTGTGTGTGTGATATGCTTGATAAACTCTCGTGATACATTTCTTGAGAGGTCAGATCTAGAAAATGGCGTTTTAAAGAACCTTCATTGGAAAGACTCAGGACTTTTTTCATTTTCAATTTTCACCGTTATAAAGAGTATCGTTATAGTGTTTTCATTGTATTTAAATTGTAAAAAGTTTTTTATTTCGTGAAATTTACCCATAAGATCAGCAAATTAATCAGCAATACACAGCGGAGATTTAGAAATAGAATTAATGTTTAAATATTTATACAGCATAGAAGAGGTTTGTTTTCTGCTGTTTCCCAATACAGTTTGCAAGTCAATACATAGGATATCGGGAGATGGAATTCCAAGTTTTACCTATTGCACAATAAGATCTTAGGTTGAGATATATTTCAGTTTGTTATTCAGCTCTTCTATCTTCTAGGATTAGGTTTAAAGTGCTAGCACCCAAACAGTACTTAGAAGCAAGAAAATAATATATTGCGCAAAAATTGAAAGTTTTTCACGTGATTCTATTATCATAGATATATTTATACTTTTTATTAATTCAAAAATGTTCCATAAGATTCCATTAACAGTAAATAACCATCCTGGGGCACTCCTCATGTATAATAGCAATAGCCTCTCTGAATTACTAATATCCCCCTTCTTATAACCCATCTTTCTGTAATACCTATATTCGGAATACATTATTTAAGTATATTTCTTCAAACTTTTCAAGTTATTTAACTATATTTATATCAAATACTCCTTTAATGCTTTCTAAATTCAAAGGTTATTAATAAATATTAAGCAGATATTTTCGTAGAGCATCGATTTTTAAATTCAATATCCATCTTTTCACATGCCACAAAGACAATATTTAATCATTCAACTATACCTACAAAGCGAGTTGTCTCGCTAAGGACACTGACGCCAAATGAAAAAGAAAAGAAAAAAAGTATCTATTTAATCCCCAAGTCTTAAAAATCTCGTCACCTATGAAGGTTCCTTTTTCTCAGAATCTACAAATATCTTCAAAGTGTGTGTATGTGTGTTTCGTTGAAAAAAAAACATTTTAAAAGAATTTCCTCTAGATGGACATATTGAATATTCCAGAAAATAATTAGTTAAGAGGGTCCAAGCCGTGAAGCTGCTAAGAATCAGCAGAGTGGGAAGGAAGTGAAGATGTCGAAGGAGGATCAAATCGTGAGACCATCTTTATCTCGGCCATCAGGGACGACGGACAATTGAGGAAAGTATGCAGCCGACTGATTCCCAACTTAAATAAAAAATACAAACTTTCTATTGAAGCATGAAATACTCTGTGGTTCACATTCTCAAAGGTAGGCAAGGGGTAGCTTAATTAACGATATCTGCCAGTCTCTACACCCTGCATGGTCCCCCTTCACGGCCCTGACCTAATTGAAACAAAATCTCTGTGTTTTTTCTTCCATTTCCCACATCGTAGAATGTTGGGCGCGCATTAACTGAGAATCATTCTTAACGCCTTGCCAATTGTTTTATTTTTGATGCTTCTGTCGAGGACAAAAGAGTTTGGTCGAAACATCGAATATAAAATATACACATAAATACGAATATAAACATAACCAACTCATCCTCGGAAGCTTTTTAACTTATTATGCAAAATGTATTTCGGAAGATTTTACTTTTCCGAAAAAATAATAAAAATTATATTATAATTAATATATATTTATATTGCTAATATATTTACATTTCAAGATGAACGTATATATAGGACTAAAATTTTTCTAAAGAGTGTTTCAATATAGGATTAAATTGAACACCTTTTAAAATAGTTTATACCAAAGATTACTTTCCATGGAGCAAATCCATATAGACAAGGCACCTCAGTTGGCCGGTATTATGATCAGGGTGTATGGACCGATCTGATCTGCTCCATGGACAGGATAGCACCATCACCAAAAATTACTACTGAAATATCTATTAAAATATTAGATGTATAAAATATTTCCCATTTCAAACAATTTTAAAAGTTAGACTATTATTCTTTTTTTTTATGAGCATTCAGGTTTTTTTGACAGAAATATTCGAAAAATGTTCTCTCTCAAACTTTTTCTGTAATTTAAAATATATATATTTTTAGGAATTTTTTCAAATGTCGCCGAGTCCATGGGGAAGAGATATTTCTAATTATATTTTATTTCTTTTTCAATACCCTCCATAAGTAATTTAATTTCGACACGTTGGAGTAGTCTTATATATTTGGAATAATTTTTGTTAAAAAATTTTAATTTTAGAATCACTAGAGGTTTGATAAAAATATTCCCAGAATATTTAATAGAGAACCAATATTTGGTGTCGAGAAAATATTTTTCTCAACTCGTAATTTATATTAAAATTTTGGACTGAAAATATAGTTGAATTTGGATGATAAATAAAATTGGAATTTTTCTATAGAGAGAAAAAGTGACATGAGTCCTCTCTCTCCATGCCGTAGTATATATAGATACTAGGGTGGGATTTCTTTTTTCGTCTTTGTTTTAAACACATTGCATACATAAAAATTGCTTATACTTTAAATTAGCTAGTACTTTAAAAATATATATTCTACTATCATAGTATTTATAAAATTAATGTAGTTTAAAACGCGTGTACTAGAATTTAATTGTTCTTAGATGCTCCTACAAATAAGCATGTACAGTAGTATCGAATTATTTGATGTGTGTGTGTGTTTGAACATTATTCCTGTTTTATGATGATAGAGATTGATGTGAACACTATGTATAGTCGTTGATACTAGTTTATAAGTTCCTTTTACGACCGCTAGAGTAGACGCTAAACAAAACGTTATGGAATTTTCTAGACCAGCCACTGATACAGCCGATCGACGTCAGTACTGCCGCCATAAAACCGTTTTTTTCAGACGCTATATAAGAGTTGTTAGTACAGCCGCCATACAACTGCTAGAGCAGCCGCCATACAACCACTAGTACAGTCGTCATACAACTGCTAGTACAGCCGCCATACTTCTAGAGCATCTGATATATAAAGGCTAGTACAGCCGCCATACTTCTAGAGCATCTGATATATAAAGGCTAGTACAGCCGCCATACTTCTAGAGCATCTGATATATAAAGGCTAGTACAGCCGCCATACAACTGCTAGAGCAGCCGCCATATAAATGCAAGTACAGCCGCCATACAACTGCTAGAGCAGCCGCCATATAAATGCAAGTACAGCCGCCATACAACTGCTAGAGCAGCCGCCATATAAAGACAAGTACAGCCGCCATGCAACTGCTAGAGCAGCCGGCAATTAACAACTAGAAGCCGCTAAACAATACAGACGCCCAGCATAACCGATGGTAGAGCTGAGACGACCTGACTAGTGGAACCATGAGCCAATCTGGCAGGATCGATGCTGGGTTGTAGATTATTCATCCCACTTGGCCAGATTAGGGTGCACTCGGAACTTCGAGCCCTTGGACGCTTCTCTAATTCCCTTGACTTCAGGGAATGGCGCCCTATACATCATTCTATTTATGTTGAGTAGACAAGATACTTTCCAGTTGTGTTAGCTTCATTTCTACTTCCTTGTTGACCCACTGCCAGAACTTAACTAATCTATAAATGTCAACCTTAATAGTTGCATTAAAATTTGCCACAAAATGGGGATAAACACCAATTAAATAATGTTTTCACTAGAGTAAAATTTCTCGGAGTTTTCTTAAGAGAGGCAGAACTTGCGTCATGTTTGAAAATATATATCTGAAAATTGCCAAGAATTAGGTATAGATATAAAGGAAAACTAACCATTCTATTTTATTAACCATCTAGAGGAACCTATGAAACTGTGCTGGGACCATACTGCAACCTTTCAATCTAAGATATATGGGATCTTTAGAGATGCTTCCATGTCTGAGAGTGTTCACAAATCTTAGTATCAATTTTTACATACTTACAGAAGATTTAGAAATTTGAAATTTGGTAAACTTGCTCAAACCTGATGACAATGCAAGTTGACAAAATTTCAGACTTCTAGACGTCCGTGATGGCTGGGAATACGATTTATTTCCTTTCAAACGAACAAAATTAGACGGAGCCGTTTCTATGGCGTATTGTACGGCTGGCTTTCATTAAAAAATGTAGTCCGGATGGTCGGGAATGGACAAATTTCTAATTTTTCTTTCACATGTTGCGATTATTATTTAATATACTTCCAGACATAATCAGTCTATGACAAGAAGGTGACAAGAGAGTGTGACTCCCTAAATATAACATATGTCCACTCTTCATCGTCAAACTCCGATGTGTGACTCCTCTTCCACTAATCCGAAAATAGACGCTTATTTTGATAGCATTTTATATAGAACACTCTCTCGTGACTAGAACATAATTTAAAATCTATTAATAAATCGTTTTAAAAGCCTTCGTTAAAAGTACTGAAAAGGAAAAAATAAAAAAATTCAGTTACCACCATCGAACCATTAGATTTATTTGAGTTAAAATAAAACGACGGGGGACGATCATCGTATATTGAGTGAAGAGTTTAAATATATAGCGTAACACATAAAAGCATGTTAATTAGTTGTACATATTTAATCACATTTAGTTCGAAATTCTTGATCATCGTCCCTCGCCGCTTTTATTTTGACTCATATTAATCTAATAGTTCAATGGCATGGGCTGAAAAAAAACTTTTGTTTGCCTTATTAATACATTTTAATGGTAATAATTTTAATAATAGAAATTTTATCATATAAATTAATCATATAATGCCTAATGTTCTCACTCATTCAAACATTGCCAAAAGAAAACCTATTCGTTTCTAGATAAGTTTGACAAGGCAACTATACATAAAGAATTTTGTCAAATATTAATTAACGATAGTAATTTTTGAAAATTGAAACAGCCCAACTACTCACAGTGATATTCAGAGTAAAAGAAGCCTAGGTTAATACAGGGATATTCAGTTTAGAAGGGTTTGTCCCGTGTTATATAAATACGAAATCTTGCATCAAAAGAAAACCTATAGTTTCCGTAAACATTTCCTCATGGAGAAATACTTCCTTAATTTTTCCTTCTTTCACCCACAGAGATAATTGGGCGCCTTTGTTGAGGGTGATTCGCTTTTAAATATCTCGTTTCACTGTCATTTTCTACAAAGGACTTCCCAACCGCGACAACAGAAAATATATAATCATATTCTACAATAAGTTATATAAGTTTGTTAAACACTATTCCGCTTAGAAAATGGCTTAAGAAACAGGGAGAAAGATATTGAGATTGAAACTTCTTTTATTATATCGTTCATATAAGGTTATATAAGGTTAAATACAATAATGAATAAATATGAATAAATATATGAATAAGTATATGTAAATATAAAAAAATGATAAATATATCTATAAAATAGTATAGTGTTGAAATAAAGTCTTGGAATATCTTAAGATACGAGAGTATTTATTGATGGCTTCAGTTCGACTAGTCGTCAATTATCAACCAAATTCCAGAACAACTTTAAACCGCTAGAGAATATTGGACAAGCAAGCTAAGGACCATGATTTCACAAATTCATAGTGATAAAATCTGTGTTAAATGTTTCCATTGAATATTTAAAATTTAATAATAGATTATAAATTATTTCTTCGCGACAAAATATAAATACAATATCGTCATTGGTAGCACCCACCACATGAGATTTGTACCTAATTATAACTTTCAAATTTTTAATATATCGAACATCTACAGCTAGGTTCTAGGAGAGTTGAGTTATTCCCAGTCTCAGGAAAACAGCTGCTCGCACTCAACATACACAGATTCATAAAAGTGTCCAGTCATGACATGAAACACTTCCATACCTCCCTGTGTTGACTCTATTTCAAGTGGCAAAGAACCACAGCGGTATGCCTCCCAGAATATATCTAGTCTAGCGTGTTCTACATTTTCCGAGTCATTAATTCGTGATTTAATTTATCCTCGAGCTTGTGAAATTATCCATGATAACCAATAATGGACTTATTTAATTATTCTTCTCTTTATATCATATCTAACTTTATTTCACTTTGTTAGGATGTGTTAGAAAATATCTGTGATTTTATTATTTTTGATTGCTGATTATGGAATTTTGTCTAGAAGAGAGAGAGAGAGCCATGACTTAACTAACCCTTCGTCGCATATGAAATATTTTACCTGAAGTAAGATCATTGTTTTAATAAACTGTTTAAAAAAAACTTTGCTTATTCTAACAAGATGCTTAGTAACTGAGGCAGTGTGTGACAGCGTTTATTCAACTGTTTTGGTCTGTACAAATCTGTGACAGTGTGTTTTTCAAGTTGTGTATTTGTCTTGTACGGTGTGTGTAAATAAGAAACAATTAATATATACAGATATGTGTTTATTCGTTATGGTATATGCAAATATTAAGCGGTGTATGTATACAGGTATGGGTTAACTCGTTATGGTAGGTGCAAATATGAAACAATGGATGTATACAGGTATGTGTTTACTCGTTGTGGTAGGTGCAAATATGAAACAATGGATGTATACAGGTATGTGTTTACTCGTTGTGGTAGGTGCAAATATTAAACAATGGATGTATACAGGTATGTGTTTACTCGTTGTGGTAGGTGCAAATATGAAACAATGAATGTATACAGCTATGTGTTTACTCGTTATGACAATGCAAATATGAAACAATGGATGTATACAGGTATGTGTTTACTCGTTATGGTAGGTGCAAATATGAAACAATGGATGTATACAGGTATGTGTTCACTCGTTGTGGTAGGTGCAGATATGAAACAATGGATGTATACAGGTATGTGTTCACTCGTTGTGGTAGGTGCAAATATGAAACAATGGATGTATACAGGTATGTGTTTACTCGTTGTGGTAGGTGCAGATATTAAACAATGGATGTATACAGATATGTGTTTACTCGTTATGGTAGGTGCAAATATGAAACAATGGATGTATACAGGTATGTGTTCACTCGTTATGGTAGGTGCAAATATGAAACAATGGATGTATACAGGTATGTGTTCACTCGTTATGGTAGGTGCAAATATGAAACAATGGATGTATACAGGTATGTGTTCACTCGTTATGGTAGGTGCAAATATGAAACAATGGATGTATACAGGTATGTGTTTACTCGTTGTGGTAGGTGCAGATATTAAACAATGGATGTATACAGATATGTGCTTACTCGTTATGGTAGGTGCAAATATGAAACAATGGATGTATACAGGTATGTGTTTACTCGTTGTGGTAGGTGCAAATATGAAACAATGGATGTATACAGGTATGTGTTTACTCGTTATGACATATGCAAATATGAAACAGTAGATGTATACCTGTATGTGTTTACAAATAATGGCATATGAAAATATAAAGCAGTGGATGTATACAGGTATGTGTTTGTGAAATTCTGAACCAAGGTGTTTAGATATTCGCCTGCTACGTTGTCTGAAGTAGTGGGCAAATACAAGCTTGACGTTTCAATGTTCGCAGAGCTGAAACCGTGGGTGTATACACCGTTTGTATTGCCCGCGCGGAAGAAGACAAAGAAACAAAGCAGAGCTAGGACGGCAGCCGTTTAAAAATACACTTCACTTCATTGTCTAGAGCTCCCGCGACATTTTCAAGGGCTGCCGCCTTTCAACACTGCGGGGAACATCATATATATATATTGCAGACCTTTAAAAATTGTTGTGCGTGTTGCTGCAAATCTCCGCTCTCTCAATATTCCCTAAAACTTGATACAAACATCATTTTAAATATTTAGTTTCCATGTAATTTCAATTACACTCTCAGTGATAATTGCAAGACGTATCAATTAAGAGTGAAAAATACATTTTGCAATGATTAGCTTTTATTTGCATTTTAAAAAATCTAGTCTTCCAGCTAAAAGATTTTCAACGGGCCTAATCCTTTATAATGAGTAATGATTGGGAATGAGGTATATAAGATTAGGAAATACACGGATTATAAAGATATCTTCTAGTGTATGCATGTTCGATACACAAGTTGGGTGTAAGTTTGGTTCGTCCTGCAAATATAATACACAATGCGCTATTAACGGTCTTATTCTAGGAAAAAGTTGAACCTATAGATAGAAAACTTACCTTTTCAAATGCAATATTTGACATAAGAAATAAAAAGAAAAAAGTAGATAGAAAATAGCTGAACGCTTTTGCCGTTTTGTTTTCTCTAGCTGAGGAAATATAAGATGGAGGTGTGAGGCATTAAAATTGAAGATATTTCAAAAGTTATCAGAATATGAACATTTTATTCTTTAAAGAATTTTATGGTTAGTCCGGAAGTGTTGTCTGTTGATAATATCATATAAAATATTTTACACATATAATATCTGATTTAATATGCTACTTTGAAAAAATGTTGTATTAATTGTGTATTTAGAACCACTTATTCAACATTGAAGATAGAATGAGTGAAGACTATAAATACAAATAAACTTCAAATTAGATATCAATTAATTTGATTTCAATAAGACGAGAGAAGTATATGATTAAATTATGAATTTTTGCGAAGTATAAAATGGATGATATAAATAAAAATAGCATTACATTAAATATTTTAAATATTTCACTAAATATAGCCGTTAGCTAATCTTAAAAATTATTTTTCCGTTTTTCATCTAATCTCTTCAAAAGAAAGTGTGAATAATTGAAAGTAGATTTTAACATTGTAGACAAACTGAATAAAATAAACAATATATAATTTGGTTTAAAATTAAAATAGTTAATACATAGCAATAACGCGCCATCTATATAATACAAATGAAAACAACAAAACGTAAATGTTTCTTTTCACAAATAAATCAAACTTCTACTGTCCTTACTGCGATGAAAAAAAAAAATGTTTTAGTTTATACCTAACTGGCCTTGTTCTTATTGTTTGCGAAAAAGCATTGCTCGATGCAAATATTTAAATGTAATTCTACTGTCCCAAAATCTTATGTCCATAGTTTGCTTAAATACCATTTCTAAGATTCAACCCTTTAATGTTGCATATAAAAGCAAAATGATCCAATAAGTATTAGAGCCCTAAAGAAGCGGTGTGGTAGATTAAATTGGCGAAACCGCTGGGAGGGTTTACCACTGATGAGCCAAGCCCTCTCAAAATATTTTTAAAATCTCAATAAGGGCAGTAGAAGTTTGATTTATTTGTGAAAAGAAACATTCGCGTTTTGGTATTTTCATTTGTATTTAAATAGTTCTTTAATCGTATGAAACTTGGAAAGAACTATTGTTTTGTTTTCAATTCCACTTTGATACACGCAAATAAGGGAGATTTTCTAAAGAATTTTATAAAAAAGATCCCCAACTGAGGCCAATTATATTATAAATAAACGGAAGTTTTTAAAGAAGTTATATGAATATACATGTGTATATGTTTCTATAAAGTGAAATACAGTCGACTCTAATTTGAAACTCAAGGGACCCGAGAAAATTATCAAAAGTTCAAATTAACAAGAGTATAAACAACCAAGAGGAAGAGAGAGAAAAAATCAAGTTTCAAGAGTTTAATAAAAAATCGTGAATTATTATTTTTTAAAGATTTGTACAGTTATTCACAAATGTTCATTTTGTGGCAAGATACTATTCCCTCAACTCCAAATTACCGAGGGGACTAATTAATATTGATTTTATTCAACTTATCAAGTATCTTTCAAGGGACCGAGAAAACATTTCAAATTATCAAGAGATTCAAATTAACGAATTTCAAATTATCGAGAGTCGACTGCATATATATATATATATAGCAAATATACACAAATGCTCGTATCTTTGTAGGAAAAACGCTCAAAATGTTTTAAAATCAATATTTTAATAGAAAATAATAATGTGCATATGATATTTTATATATAAAAACAAGGCTATAAGAAAACAGGTTATTTTGTATATTTTTACTCTGTGAATAAAATTTCTGCCACCAGGGGGACAAGATTGAACGCCACATTGTAGAAGGCCTGTCAGGCGGAAAGGCAAAGAAATGGCTTCATGTCAGGAATATTTCTGTGACATTTTGCCATTAGTACCTACGACATTATTTGCTTTTCATCATTTTATATAAAATAGTGTTCACAATATTTTAAGATATATAAAAATATATATCATTTAACTATCTTTGATTTTAATTTGTCGTTATAATTTTTAATATAAGTGTGATTTTATCACCATGCTATCCTATATACCTTATTTTATTGTTTAACAGGATATTTATCTATTTTTTAATTTCGATATATTTTGAAATATTCATATATTGTTCTTATAGCTATAATTATGACACAACAAAGATATCTTAGACAGATATGCCACCTGTTTATTTCTTTGATCAGATAATCTTTCTTAAAGTTGTTCTGTGGCCGAGAAGTCATTGCAGTGATAAACGAAGCAGAAATTCGCAACTATTTTCTTTTTATCATTTAGAACCACCAGCATTCTTCATTCCGTAGTGTTTCATGAGGTCACTGGATCTGTAAAGAGTTGAAATATATACGTATGAAAGGTAATATAAATATTTACGAATTAAGTCAATTTTGAGAAAAAAAATTAACTAATTGAATAATTTTGGTAAAAAACACTATTTCTATAATAACGGCTTAATAAAACTGTCATTCCTATTACCTAGTTTTAACCTCTTTTGAAGCATGTTTCAGTGTATAAACGCAAATTTGTTCTTAAATATCTTTTTCTCAAATAAAAAACAAACGATAATGACCTTTTAATGAGTCGTGTTAGCGTATACAGCCTGCACGAGGATCAGTACGTGGTTATATTTTTCTTATTAATTTGAGATAGGATATTGGCCAAAAAATTCCAGAAATACAGAAAGAAATTGACGTTTAATTGTTATTATTTTATATGCATAGCTCTCTGTGTTTACCAATAGCCAGTTTTAGGATCGGAAAAACATCGTGTGTAGCGTTCATTTATTCCACCGTTTTCTACATAGAAATGAAAAATATAATAATTTGTTTTGTATTAGAAAGGAAAATAAACTTATTTTTATTTCTACAACTAGTCATATATATATGTTTCTTAAATATATGTTTAATAAATTAAATATAATCCTCTTGATAGATAATTTCTTTGTTTATATGTGAATACCTTTCATAGCTCTTTAAAAGTATATAAGCTATTACGTGTTCAAGATATATATAGTTATCTTAAAATCGGAATAAAATATCTCTTCCATTCATCTCACTTTGGTATTATAAATATCCTAATTACCTAATATGTTTTATTCTCTATTTAATCGTGAGATAGAATAATGCATACCATTTCTTAATATATTAAAGAAAATCTATAGAATATTTTTGACATTTTTATCTGTAAAAAAGAAGAATCAATGCTTGTCTGCCCAGTTTCTCCATTCGATATTATTCAACAACAAGATCAGGAATACCAAACGAGACATCCGTGTTCCACTTTGTATTTGAATTTTATGAAACATGCTTTTAGCTGAATCCTTGGATTTTCTTTTTGTGTGTATTTTCATATAAGATTTATTTCTTTTCCGATATGTAATATATTTAAACATTACAGAACAAAAATGGTTAATAGTAAGTGTTTATTATCATAATATTACTTACATATGAATGTGTTTGCATTGATATGCAAAGATCATTATAATAAAAATTGATTTTCAAATCTTTTTTTCCAATATAGACTGCTTCTGGGTTATTAATATTATTTTAAAATTTCACTTATATATGTTTTTTATTTGAAAATATATTAAAAGGAAATCCTCCTTGTTTTGTGATGAGTTGCTTCGTACCCCATACAGCCACGACTTTTTCGTCCTTAGAAAATTATAGATTCAAAATTCTATATTAGAATCGGAATGATCTCTCATAATATATGTGTGTGTGTGAAAAAAAAATTAAAATAGTAAAAAAATATCAAGTTTTGATATTAAAAACATAAATAGCATATTCTGACCGCTTATACGAACATTTTAGATGGCAGAGCGCCATCTAGTGGAACAAAAATCAACTAAACACCGATTTAACATGTTTCGTGATATTTCGCAAACCCTATTTCTTGATAAATCAAGTAAATCCAACTACGAATGTGTTTCGGGCTGCTGGTCTTCGTCAGCGTGGTTCAGACTGTATCTCAACGACCAAATATTTGGTCCAAGAGGCTTCCTGAGAAATCAAAAATGGGTAATTTGTCAGGAGGTATCTCGGAACAAATTATATATATACATATAAATATGTATAGAGTATATATGTATATATATGCATATAGTATATATGTATTTATATGCATATATACATACCTGGCTTCGCTCGTGTTCTGCTCGAGTGAATGTTCACAAAAATATTCTTGGTTCTGCCCATCAAACATTTTGTGGAAATATTATCAGAATTCTCTGAATAAAAAAAATCAGAATAGTATTTAATTAATTTTGATTTTCTCTGGTTAACAAATACTCTTTCCAGATATAACTCTATATCCTGTTGAAAAATCAGCCAGATTCGTCAAAGTGTATTGAGGAAACGTAAAAGAGGCACACACAAATAACTGTACATACGTTGCTTTTTTAAATATATAAATATTTTACGATATCCCTACGTCAATGCGATGATGATAATATTAATATATATTGTTTTGAAAATAGAGTAATCCATATTTAATTCATTAGATAATAAAAAGGCATATATTGGATTTAATAAAATATTTATTTTCCCAATATTTCGGTTGGCTGAACGCCAAACCTTTATCAAGGCATTACATTTTTGTGTACACAAACTATGCGGCGCTGAGTTTGTGTATACAAAAATGTAATGCCTTGATAAAGGTTTGGAGTTCAGCCAACCGAAATATATGCAAAATAAATCCTTTATTAAATCCAATATATGCCTTTTTATTATCTAATTAATATATATGTTGATGACGCTACCTGTCGATATATATTTATATAAAGTTATGTTAGCTTTGACGTGATGTTGTTATGTAATGTTATGTGTGATGTAATGTTCTGTTTTAAATTATGTATGTACAGCGCAATCCTAATAGGCTGAGGAAACAGCGTCGCGGTGAGGTTTGGAGTCAAGAACTAGGTAGAGGAGAGATAGCAGTTAATCTGTGACCTTACTAACGCATCAGATGTCTTCGAAATGGATAATATATCAAATTATAACAGAATTCGATTAAATTGAATTTTCTCTGGTCGAATTGTATCTTTTATTTAAAACCAATAACTCTCACTCACAGGTGGGTCTCGAGGACCACGCTATCACCATCTCCTCAGCGGCGAAGCATGCGATCTACGTATTCTTCCTAGATCACCAAATGTGTGGTGTCGCTGGGGACCCGCTGGCGATCTTCCACCAAGCTCTGCAGCGATGGCTGAGGCGGCATGTACAATGTCATTGTAAATAACATATTTTTATATCAATATTTCGTTTAATCATCATTTTCATTATTGTCAATTTCTCATAATTAGTGCGGACTATGCACTGTCCTGTATTGACAAGATGTCAATAAAAATATTCCAATTGTCTCTCTCTCTCTCACTTTGGTTCTATATATCTCCTATATACCAAGAGAAAGTATCAATTACTGTTCTAACGATACTAAATGTCAAAGCCATTCAGTGATGTCCTCTAGGTGGCCTTCCAAAATAGGGTGGTCTATAGGCACAGGATCGCGTGAGGTATCCGCGCTATTTGCTCACGCCCCACTTCTATTCCAGTCGGAGATCGTAACCCCTAGATCCCTAAATAGAGGACATGGTCACCACAATTTCCATGGTCACCCAACAATGGAAAAGTTTCACAATCTGCGAAATATAATCCTACAATGGTATATAGAAGAACAGGACCCATGGTTGTCCAAAGTTAGAATGATTTCCTGATGTATTCGTTTTGTGGAAAAATGTTTCTATATAATCCTCAAAAAAAAAAAAAGCTATGATTACTAACAGGACTTTGGTAAATGCTCAAAAATATAAAGGTATTACGGAATATTCGATCTGAGAAGTTAACACTAAATTCATAAACAATACAAGTTCTTCTATCACAAGAATTCCACATATCATCAAACACTGTAAAGTTTCTAAAATAATTATTTTATGGGATCCTATAGCCTTTTGTTGTTATTTTGAAATAAGATATCTTGAGTCGGGATGAGATAGATAATTTATGAAAAACACACGAAAAAACATTGAGATATCATAAAGAAATACTTTAGAACTAACAGTGCTTTTACTTAAACAAAAACAAACACATTCAATAAAAGGGAAGACATCCATGTTATACATTTTGTCTTGAGAATCATTAAGATTCGCCTTATAGACCCCAACGAGTATTTATTTTATTGACATCCTGTCGTTTTCATTCTAGGAGTAGTGTTAAATATTATTTGACCCAAGCCCAGGCCGTGAGACAAGGGACGACAATGTTTGAATATTCAACGGAATGATGCGGCAGTAGTGAAGTGGGGCGTCGTTTCCAACACCGCAGTTCCGCACTTTGTTTGTTCGCCCTCTCACTTCTTCAAGTCCTATACCTGCCACCGTGTTTGTTTGCCCTCTCACTTCTTCAAGTCCTATACCCGCCACCGTGTTTGTTTGCCCTCTCACTTCTTCAAGTCCTATACCTGCCACCATGTTTGTTTGCCCTCTCACTTCTTCAAGTCCTATACCTGCCACCATGTTTGTTTGCCCTCTCACTTCTTCAAGTCCTATACCTGCCACCATGTTTGTTTGCCCTCTCACTTCTTCAAGTCCTATACCTGCCACCATGTTTGTTTGCCCTCTCACTTCTTCAAGTCCTATACCTGCCACCATGTTTGTTTGCCCTCTCACTTCTTCAAGTCCTATACCTGCCACCATGTTTGTTTGCCCTCTCACTTCTTCAAGTCCTATACCTGCCACCGTGTTTGTTCGCCCTCTCACTTCTTCAAGACCTATACCCGCCACCGTGTTTGTTTGCCCTCTCACTTCTTCAAGTCCTATACCTGCCACCGTGTTTGTTTGCCCTCTCACTTCTTCAAGTCCTATATCTGCCACCGTGTTTGTTAAACTTATTTTATACCCTTTTTACTTATCTCAAGTAAGCATGGCCCAAGTCATATTTATCATGGTGGGTAGACTGCTTTTACTGGATGTGAGCTACATGTTTATATGTAGAAAGCGGTTCGATTTTGTACTGATATGTGTGTCAAAGCCATGTTTGGCTATTTGCACTTACTAGTATATTTGGACTTCTGGGATAAACAGGGGCCAAAATGAAGATATTTTTAAGTGAAATGTAATTATAAAAAGAAGAATCAAAGGAAAGAATGTAAAGGAAACTTATAAAATATATTGTACACAGTTTTTGCCTGGAATTTTGAGCGTAAATAAAGAGTAAGGAGGTGCAGGTGTCGATGGTTTCACTTTGGCGTGAAACAGATGTTTGGCGAAATCTGGAGTGAAGCAGACGGCCCCACTGCCTGGCGAGGTCTCTTCCTTAAGCACTCACCAACTATACCTATGGAGATATACTCTATGATTGAATTCAATATATCCGCAATATATTTACACACGGAACTTGACGACGGAAATGTGTAAGCACATAGAATAACTTTAAAAATGGCTGGTACAATTAATCACACTAGAGGGTTGTGTGAACTAGCTTCGCTCTAAACTACTTCTTAAAACTTTATTCAAAAATAAATGCTAAATTCTTCATCATTCGTAGCAAACGTATCATTATCATGAAGTGATGCAATGATATACAAAGGATTAACCTGTGGATTCCATTTTACCGGAGGCGCCACCTACCGTATCATCTCAAGTGACTTTGTTACCGACTCGAAGCCCCTAGTTTGCGGCGACGATCGATAGATAGCCTCTAGTTTTGACCTTTATTTTGACAGGAGAGGCGACTTTTGCTTCTATAGATCAATTTCCACCCGGCAAATATTCCATCTATATGCATATATATAATGTCATTATATACTTATACCGTATAAAAATTCTGCGACATGATTATAAACAAATAAAGAGACTGAGAGCACTGTCGAATCTCGAGTTAATCAAACTTTTACATTTCTGATTTGGAGAGACGACTGCTATTTTAAACTTGTTGAGTCATTCTAAATGTGAATCCATTCTGGCCGACAGTATTTCTACAGTGGCAAAATATCGCAAAGAACTCTTCTTGAATTCGATAAACCTCGGGCACTCTCGGTGTAGGTACGGAAGGACTATCTATAGAGCTTAAGTGCCATAGTGGGGCTATAACACTCGGCTATATACGGGGTTGCCTGCCGGTTTAAACATTCATAGCCGTGGGTTGCTAGGTGACGGTGGCGGGAAACTAGATTGAAACTAAATAATAGATGATGGTCTAGTTAGTTAGTTAGTTCCCATATATCATACGGAACAGACCGTCCATTCAACTACATCATCCTTAAATACATTTGCTATTGCTGTATAGCGCGATATGGTCGACAATAATGTAGCAGCTGTTTAATGGAGGAAGTTTCGATTCTTACAAATTCAGACAAATTACAAAAAAAGATTTGTGAACCTAACCTAAATAGAAAAGGTACTCAGGTTTGTATTTCAGGCTGCTGGCCTTCATCAACCAGGTTGCACATTTGAAGACTAATTAAAATTAATATTGTGCTGGCTATCAATACAATTATCGTAAAAGATACATTCTTTCAAATTTGATAATGTTATTGAAATGATTGACTTGAAATGGATCAATCTTTAAAAATCGCCTTTTTTGTAAAACAAGATGCTGTAACTAAGCGCCATCTTTTGACCATTTCCGCAACTAGCGGACTCATGTGATGACAGACCATAAACACCCGTTTTAGCACACTGAGAAGCGTCCACCTAGAAACCATGGTTTCGGATTAATGGTCCTCTTCAGCCCAGAGCAGACTTTATTCCATGAAATTCACGAGAGATAAAATCTCCGCAATCTGCCAAAGAGGTGTCTAGCTGGCAGAGTGGCTAGGTGCCAAATCTACGGCCAAAATATAGATGGGAAATTTTGCCGGGAGAGGCGACTTTTACTTTTTTAGATCAATTTCCTCCCAGCAAAAATGTCCATCTATATCTATCTTCCAGTCCGGAATATATCCATGACTGTATCCAAGCCACAAAACTGATTATTTAACAATTCAGGAAAAAGGATCACGCTTCTGATACTTCGCCAAATTTTGAATCCTATCTACTATTGCGGGAATAAAAACAACATCTAAACACTGATCTGATTACATTTATGTTTAAAATGTTGAAAATATCAGGCTTACAGGGATAGGTTTATTTTAAATCATCTTAATTTATAAATCTATAGCTTTCGGGCATGTAAAGCCCTTCTACAGGAGAAAACTCTACAAAAAAACGACAATAGAACTAGAGTTACAATAAAATAATTTGTATCAAATACAAATTATTGTAACTTAGCCCTATTGCCACTTTACATTGTAGTGGTTTCTCTTTTAGAAGGGCTTTAATGCCCGAAAGCCAAATATTTTAAAAAGAAAATCCCGGGAGCCTGGTATTAGGCTCTGTGCTGCCTGGAGTATAGGAGCTCTATCTATGATTTCTTCCTGTGGTGAATCTGTATAAGACCGGTTGTCTTGATAAAGCTATAGGTGTGTGTAATTATATTTGTCATACAGGGCTCATATATGCATGGAGATCAATATTCAAAAAAAGGTATTAATTATTTTTTGATAAACCTTTTTTTCTTATTCGTGAGACCGTACTAAAATAGCAGCCTAGGGAATAGTATGTTCCGAAGCTGTTAGAATATTGTTACAGAATGAAATAAAACTAGTAGAAATACCTATGCTAAAGGCCGCCAAAAACATGATACAAGGGTCATTACAAAAGTTTTGGCAATCAATATTAAATAATAAAATATTTAAGAATAAATTATACCATTGAAATCTACATGCATTTTATAGCACCTATGCAAAATATCATCCGTGAAAACCAATTATCGAAGCACTTACACCGGCCATCTTCGGGGATGGAATTTACGGTATTGATAAAGGCTTGAAGTGCTTCATCATCAGTGACAATGTCTTGTACTATTGGACTCTCGAGATGGCCTCTTATTATAGACTGGATTTGATCATATTAAGTCTTGCTTCCATGCTTGTCTGTAAATCTGTCCACAAATCTCTATTTTCAATATAGTTACAAGAATAATATAAGGAAATATTGTACAAAGTGATATTGTACTCGGTTCAGGTTGATAAATCAAGAGAGAGGCATATCCTGAAGTGAAACTAAAGTTGCTGATAGCCTGCATCAACTGTCGGATCAAATATAAACTGATTTTTAGTTATTCCAGATTTTAAAAAATACCCTTTCTCTCTTGATTAAACAAGAAAATCTAACCCCGTACGTTCAGGCTGTTAGCCCTCATCAGCGTGGTGCAAGCTGTACCTTAACGACAAAAAACGATGACTTTGTGGCTTCCTGAAAGAACATTTAAGGCCGTTAGAGCATGTGAACGCCACTATAAGAAAATATAGTACAACAAGGAATTTATACTGGGTGTTCAGGTTGATAAATGAATAGAAAGCATCTCCAGATCATGTAACTAAAAGTTGCGGATGACCTGCGCCATCTGTCGGTATAAATATCAATTGATCGTTGATTTTTATCAGATTTGATATGGGGATACTTTTTTTCTTAATTTTCCACCTGATCCCAGAACAATTTCGCTTTTGTATCATTTTTTTTTTCATATAGTTTGGCGTTCTCACGCAGTTACACCCTTATAGGTTGTTGAGCTACAGCTTGCACCACGCTGATCAGTACCAACAAGATAAAACGTATGGGGTTAACTTTTCATGATTAATAAAGAAAGGGTATTTCATCAATTCTGGAAAATTTAAAAATCAACGACAGTGTACCTATCCGACGAATGGCGCTAGCCATCAAGCAACTTTTAGTTGCACGATCAGAAGATGCCTTTTATAAAAATCATATTAAATATTATATAGTGTTTGTATGTTTTTATTTTAAAATAATGGGTTTAATATTTATGTGGATATTTAAATAATGTGTTAAAACCTAATGTAACTATATCACATAGTATAAATTGTTTAGCAAAAGATAAAGAAAACGCAAATAATGTGTTGGCAATATTCCTGTCTTCTCATAGCTTTCTTTTAATTGCTAGTCTTTTGCTGTCATCGTGAGGTCTTCTCCCGAAATTGTCGATGAATTCCATTCTCGGCCTTCTTGGTCTTTCTCCATCCATTTCTCTAACCTCTCTGAGTGACCTTCTGGTTCCCCCTTCTGAAAAAGATAATTTAAATGATCTAAATGTTCTATTTATAATAATGTTACTCAAGGGGAACATGGATTATTAAAAGAGATATGAAGAATGTTATAAAATTTCTGATAGATTTTGATGTGTTGTCAATGTGAAGACGTGTTTAGGTTGTTTACCTCAGAAATGGACACCGAGGTTATCTCCGCTGTAATTGGTGTGACTTAAGACAAAGTGTAACAAGGAGGAATGTCTGAAGAAAACGTTAAACAAACATCCCGGCACTACGCGGGGACAAAAAAAAAACGACGCAGCGATACAATCTCCTTCAGAAAAAGTCAGAAGAAGTATTTTGGGTCCATGACGTTGATATTTCTGTCCAAATTTATTAAAAACCTTTTTTTCCCCTTCTAATGTCCATATGACGGTTGCCAGCGCTGGGCGTTTTTGGCACTCGATGGATTCCAAATAAATTACATTTTTGTGTGTTAAAGTGAAAATTCATCAAACTTAAATAGAAACCTCTGTATGAAGGAAGGCTATTTTAGAAATAGAGTGGTTCATCCAGTACAGCCTCGGTACTTTCTGTTTCAGAAGTAGGATGGTTCATTAAGTACAGCTTTGGTACTTTATGTTTCTGAAGTAGGATGGTTCATCTAGTACAGCTTCGGTACTTTATGTTTCAGAAGTAGGATGGTTCATCTAGCACCGCTTCGGTACTTTCTGTTTCAGAAGTAGGATGGTTCATTAAGTACAGCTTTGATACTTTCTTTTCAGAAGTAGGATGGTTCATTAAGTACAGCTTCGGTACTTTCTGTTTCAGAAGTAGGATGGTTCATCTAGCACAGCTTTGGTACTTTCTGTTTCAGAAGTAGGATGGTTCATTAAGTACAGCTTTGGTACTTTATGTTTCAGAAGTAGGATGGTTCATCTAGCACAGCTTCGGTACTTTCTGTTTCAGAAGTAGGATGGTTCATCTAGCACAGCTTCGGTACTTTCTGTTTCAGAAGTAGGATGGTTCATTAAGTACAGCTTCGGTACTTTATGTTTCAGAAGTAGGATGGTTCATCTAGCACAGCTTCGGTACCTTCTGTTTCATAAGTAGGATGGTTCATCTAGTACAGCTTCGAAACCTTATGTTTCAGAAGTAGAATGGTTCATCAAGTACACACAGCTTCAGTACTTTCTGTTTCAGAAGTAGGATGGTTCATCAAGTACAGCTTCGGTACTTTCTGTTTCAGAAGTAGGATGGTTCATCTAGCACAGCTTCGGTACTTTCTATTTCAGAAGTAGGATGGTTCATCAAGTACAGCTTCGGTACTTTCTATTTCAGAAGTAGGATGGTTCATCTAGTACAGCTTTGGTACCTTCTTTTAGGACAAGATAATAAGCAATAAAAAAATATAAAACACCATTTTTTTTTATTCATAAAGGTATCCAACTACATATTTGTATTATTATTGTTGAAGAACTGTAAAAATTATCTTTAAGAGTCTCCGAATAAAATATAAAATCACAAGAATAATAAAAACTCTATATAATACCTAATTAATGGGTCGGATAATTCTAGAGTATGGGGAATCTGGTGATATATAATGTTATAAATATATATAATAGAATTGTTATATATAATAAATATTGTAGAGAGAGTTATAAATGTTTGAGAGAGCTGTCTGTCTGTTATTTTAACTTCTGTATTAATGTCGTGTAGAGGAGGTTGATTAAAGGCTGAGCTAAGGCTTCCGTGAGAGCTAGGTGTCACGATACCATGGTGGGGGCCGTGTTTACCTTGGGCCGACGTAAATATCGCACTTATAGGACCCGCCGTAATGCCATGGTATTTAGCCCAGTCTTGGCTTTGGCATGTTGAAGACCTTTCTTGTCATTGGAAATAATTCCTAAGTAGTTGTATTTTGTTTCATTGATAAATCAATTGATTTAAATCTCCTGACACAAATCAAATAATTAAACAGGTTTCTGGAAATAAGTTTCTTTTCATTTTATTAAAGCAGTCTCGATAATATCAGGCCTCTCTGCGCTTCTACAGGAAAATATAAATAAAAGAATAAAACGCCGCCTGATGCCAACTATCTATATCACTATAGTTTGGCATCAGACGTCGTTTTATTCTTTTATTTATATTTTCCTTTAGAAGGCAGAGCTGACCGAAAGCTTGAGACCGCTTCAATAAAACGAAAAGAAACTTATTTCCAGAAACCTGTTTAATTATTTTATATTAATAGTATATATATTTATTTTTAAATTGAATTTTAGGTATTATAATAAATGTTCATTCAAATGTGTGGCAGTGAACATTTGCTTATAAGTTAATATCAAATATAATGGGAAATATCAGTATATTAAATGCTTTATGCAAATCAGGAGTAGTAAGACATATCGCCATGTTTCTCTCTATCTTTGCAACATGTTCAACGAAAATGATGTTTGGAATTTGGACACTTATCCTCTGGAAAGTATGCAATATCCTCCCAAGATTATTTATTGAAATCCTGATCAACAGTTAGCATTCCAAGCATGATAGTCTATATTACATATATTTGGAAGTTGTTGCAGGGGATAACATAATATGCATATAAGATTTTCATAAATTGCTTATCAGATGATAAGAATACCTATAGATGTACGTGTAAGCATATCAGGTATCAACTACCAAGCATTTTTCTTGTAAAAGAATTTATTTGCATATCAACATATTCCAACTTTCCATTGTTGACCCGGAGTATCGGCTACTTACTGCCATATTGATGAAATGTTAGCAATAAATGAGGTTGATGTGGCAATCTTCTACAAGAAATTTTGCAACGATAAGAATAATTGGTTCAATAAAACGCTTCTTTGCAAACGCACATTTTTGACACGCCAAATTAGAGACTTTTCAAATGTCCTAAGTCTTTAGAAAAATTCTCCAAATAGGGACAACTCCTCTTTAAATAAATCAAAGCGTGGGTTCTAAATTCCATTTTCTTTCACAATAAGTAACTTTGTTTTTAAAAATAAAAATAGGTGCCTCCCGCTCGATAGCGCATTGGATGGCGAAGTGCCAACTATCGGAATAAATATCAACTGAACGAAGGTTTATTTCTAGATGCTTCAATCAAAAAGTTCAATTGAGCGGCCAGAAATGCCATTTTTATTTTAATATCTGGTCATCTCTTTTTCTAAAACCTTTTGCCATATATAATCTTGTTTATTTTGAAGAACGATACTATAAGGGCATCATTAAAACTTTTTATTTTGGAGAGTGGGGATCCCAATAGTATTTTTCAAAAAGGTAAATAGGAAGATTTCCAGAATGTCAGTAGCCTGGCCATCACTAGAAGAAGCAGTCACTGAACTAAATATAACAGGGAAATTGACGAGGGGACACATGCCAAAAAACAAGCTGGTGAAAAATCCTTTCAACCTCGAGTTCCCAGGATTCCATTGACAAATCCTGCCAAGGACTAATTGGATCAGACCCATCTAGAGGGCTTCGATCTCAAGTCAACGAATCCTTAGATTACCTAATTCTTGATGCTTATCCATGACCGTTCTTAAGGCTTCTAGCATGTCATTTAATCCAATATTTTGTTTACAGGAAAGTAATCACAATAATTTTACATATTTATTATATTCACCTTATATTAATGATATATGAAAGAAGTAGAAGACCTTATATTAATAACTGAAAATGTATATAAAGTGTTAAATAGGTATATTAGCAGAATAAGATAACACGTATGACATACCTTATTACCTATTCAGTCAGTATGCTGGATGACATGGCATTTTTAATATAGTTGTCGACCTCGATATTTGAATAAGGAAATGTCAAGCGTCTTTATTACTTGCTTTTCAAATAGTTGGCTACACTCTTTCCACATATCGCCCAAATTTTAGATTTTTAAATATCAGTTTCATAATTCCCATATTTAAATATATGTATTATACATGGCTTTTTTAGATGCCATAAGAATATCCAAATATTATTTTTATTATTAAACTTGAAGCTATTATATTGCCTATTTTTGGCGTACTAGTATGCCATATTATAAATTGTTATGTTATCATTTTGCAATAGTTGTTAACTTATTATTGCTAATATTAACATTTTAACACATTGGGAATATATTCTGTTCGATTATCTTTAAGGTTATCAGTCCTAGCATGAAAGGTAATGAGGTTCAATTAAATTTAAAAGGAGATAATAATTCTTGAATTTATGTAAGATCTCCCTAAATAATCAAAATCCTTTTTGTAGCTAAATTCAGAAGTTTTATACTTAAAATACCAAATAAACTAATCAATTTTTAAGTAATAAAAGTGTTCCTCATTTACTTTCATTAACGAATAAACTTATATACATGTAAAATTAAATACACATTTTAAACATTATGTAGTGACAAAAGAAAATTATTTAATCGTTTGGTTTATATGTAAATTGCTATTTTTGAATAATTTTATTTCCAAATGTTTAAATGGAAATGGTTATATCTTAACATACACTATTCCTACTTTAAATGACGTCTTAGAAATCAGTTCATCCGATATTACCATCATGTATTCAAACGCACATGTTTTCTAAACTAAATACGGGAGACGTCAAAGGAAATGTAAATAGCTTGTAGTTTTACTTACATCCTTTCTTTTTATCCGAGAGCTTTGTTTTCTTTTTCCAAGATAGAAAAAGAAAGCATCGCAGACAAAGTAAACAATGTATGTGGCGAACAATGAATTTCTTGTTCAATAAACTAACACAGAAGCGAATTGTTTCTTAAAAAGTAGACAAACTAGATTGAATTAGTAAAATTAATTTTGACAAGTTAAATTCAATTTGTAAAAAATGTGAATGCATATTAACAATTAAAACCTTTTAAATATAAAATAATTCCCAAAGAAATCATTTAAAAAAGTATATAATCTAGGGTTGATTTAGAAAGCGTTTATATACATATGTATATATAGATATTACTTATATTGTTTTTGAGAATAATTATTTTACTCTGTAAGAACATAAAATTGAAATATATATATTTCATATATACACCATTGAAGGTTTATTAATAAACATACAAAGCATACATATGTTTTTTTCTACAATCAAATAAAATTATTATTTATTTTTGACTACGCACACAAAGGGTATAACGGCACCACAGCTTCTACTTCGAATTCAAATAATAATAGCCAACATCATCTTACACTTTAATTATAACATTTTCCATTTTAATAACAACCTTTTACACTCAATAACAATATTTTCATTTTTAAGAGATATTTTTCGACTTTATTTGAAATACTTCATTTTAAATGAATTTTATTTATATTAAAGAGTACTGTTTTTGAGGTTATATTGGTTTCTAATAAGGATATTTATGCGTGTAAAAGTTGTGCACTCTGAAGATGCACATTAAAAATTTTAACAACGACATTTTATGGTATAATATCAACATTTCATAGTTTAATAGCGAATATTCTATAAGATTTAAACTAATTTGTTTCTATTGTTTTTAATAGAAAAAAATTAAGATTTATAAAATATACCATTTATACCATTAAATGTCGTTATTAAACTTTTAATGGAATGTTCTTGAGAGTGTAAAACCTTTAATAAACACACTAAAATAAATTATTTTCTTATTAGAATCAAAAATGCGTTTATTGAAATAAAATAAAAAATGTGTTTGTTAAAATCAAAAATTATCATAGCAAAAAAAAAGTACTAAAATAAAGCAATTTTATTTCAATCAAAAAAATGTGAAAAAGAAAACAAATTACTATTAAAGTTTCAAATAAAACGAAAAACATCGCTTAAAATGAAAATGTTATCATTAAAGTGTAAAATATTATTATTATAAAGTGTAAAATGTCATATTAAAACGAAAAAAATGTTTTTAAAATGAAAAATATTGTTTTGAAGTGCAAAACCTATATTTAGATAAAATATACCATTATAGCAAATAAAAATATAATGTAATAAATATTCAACAAAATTATATATCGTTCACTTTATAAATATATCGAATTTTACAATAAAAACTACAATTTTAGAATATCAATAGAAATATTTCCACTTGAGAAAAAAACCGTCAAAAAAACTATATATATAAGTGTTTCGAAAATGTATTGCCAAATTTTTAAATTTATTCAGATTGATCTTTTCGAGAAGAATAAAATTGTCGCGAAATGGGATCTGATAAAAGCATTTAAAGTCAATTTAATTATAAAAGAACTTGAACCATCATATCTAAAAGAAAGCACTTCCAAGGTAAGTGTACCTAATTTTTATAATTTCTATAGATGTAGCATATCTACACACCCTCCATGTAAATGTGGAGCTAGAAATATAAAATACACATTTTATAAAATGTGTGTCATCTTAATATTTCAGAGAATAATGAAGACTCAGATGAATACACATTTTTTTTGGTTCAGATAATAAAGAAAATATCAATATATAATTATTTATTTATTATCAAATCAGACGCGTTATGCCCACAAGGGATGCTTGTGTCAAGCAACAACACTAAATTCAGAAAACTATTTTGCATAAACAATTGGTGAATTACAAGGTTTGTGTAGAAGTTTAAAGAAAAAAGATGGAAAAAGGGCATTAAATTCATGCTTGATATTACATCTTACCTAGGAACAACCAATGAAATAAATACAAATCTACAGTTTAGCAATTACGGTTTTTTAAACCAAGATAGAAAAACATAGATATATTTACAGAATATTCTAAATATATAGATGGAAAATCAATAACTATGACTATTGATACAAGAAATTATAATAAATGACCTTCCTTCAAATCTATAATTTCAATATTAAAATAAAATTTTGCAAGATATGGATTTCCCATTGAAATAGTTTCAGATAATGGATTTCAGTTTGTGAGCAAAGAAAATTTCAACAATTTTTACGAAATCAGTTATAAGAGACAATGATTCCCTAATGGGTAAAAAAGTGACGAAGCATAATTAAGCATATAAAGAAAGAATGAAAAACATCTGATAACAAGAATAAGGCCTTTACCTCATGACTTCAATAAAGGCAATATTGTTTTATGTCGCAAACACTGAAATGAAAAATAAGTTGACAACCAATTATGTCAACCAAAGATTTATCATTCGAGAGACTATATCTCCAAATTCAGTTAGTTAACACTATGACAGAAAGTTCTATCATTTGGAATGCAAAACATCTAAGGCATGTAAAATGTAATAAACGACTTTAACAAAGATATTGATTTGAATACCACTTTAATTAAGGCTCAATAATTCAGAATGGAACTTCCAAGTACTTCAATAAATCTACCAGAACAAGAAACAATCATAGAAGATACGAGACCAGAAGATCAGATTGATATATCTGATAAGGACAGTTAATTCACAAATAAGTCACCCAGTAAGGTTTCCGAGGATTAAAACAGGACTGTCATCACTCGAAATGGAAAACAAGTAAAAGTTCCTTCATGTTTAGGTCCTGACTTAACAAAGGAGGAATATGTAGAATAGTGTGAAAATATATAAGTGATGTGAATAATAATAAGATACATCGACATAATAATACGACTGTATTTTTCTTTTGGTAATTGATATTTGTACTAAATTTAAGGTGAAAAAATAAAGAAGGCATATCCTGACCAGGAGCACATGTGACTTTTAAAGTGTTTCTGCTGATAAATAAATATAAGTAAATATTAAAAATCTATATAGTTACATAGTTTATAAATTAAATGAAAAATAACGAATATGTATATGAATACGAATAAAAATTTAAATAAAAAGGCATATATTGGATCAAATATTATTTAATTTACCAATAAATATACCAATGGTAAAATAAATGATATTTTGATCCAATATATGCCTTTTTAAATGAAGATTTATTTTTGGATTGCTCTATTTTCAAAATTAATAAAAATATTATTACAAAAAAACAAGTTTGACAATTTCCGGAATATTGTTCAATAGATATGCAAAAATATTTAACTTTACGTCCTAATATTATAATTAAAGTATAATTATATGCAACTTTCGTTTTTAAATATATATAGTAAAATATTAATATCTTTTGTATAAAATGATTTTCTATAAATTTTTATATAAACCAACTTTTGATATATGTTTCATGCGGAACATTATATATTTAAATATCGGTACATTTTATGCGAAGCCAAAATAAATAAAAATGAAGGAATCAGTGTATTTTAAGCACAGGGATCCTTTAACCCACATTCACAAGATGTGAGGTGGCAAAACGTGGTTTCTAATACAAGAGCTTCCCTTTAGGAAGGCGATGTCGTGCTTCTTTTTTTCACACCAAATTTTTCCATTGTTCCATTTTCTTTCTCAGCTTTCTTTTCTTCACATCTTTCTGAGCCACTTTTTGTCGTCTTTTGTCCTCTCGGAGTTTTATTTGGGAACAACTTTCGCTTTGGGTCCTTTGTAACAAATCTACAAACCGAATCGTTACAACAAGGTATATACAACAGGCCTGATTCAGCTCCAGTACCTCAGGCTACATAATCTACAAGAGGTCCTGTGTTGGAAGGGTATTACTGTTAAACCTCCTTGTACAAGCTTCTTTGTTCCATATATATATATATAACCTGATCCCTATAATATTAAATGAAGGATCGCCTTCAGGAGAGAAACAAGAGGTATCCATTCCTTTAAACGACCTCTCATGATAAATTCTTCCATTTTATAATGCAGTTCTTTTTTTTTTTTTTGTCATCGCACAATCGACTAAGAACCAATTGGTTTGAGACATAACTAATATTCTAGAAATGTAGAAAAAGAAACAAGAGTCGGGGAGAAGAGTTTCCTTATATAAGAGGATGATCATACAAGCAAGATTCTACAGATACAGGTACTCGGGCGTACTGGCCGAAAGCTTGTACGAACGTCCTCTTCTAAAAACTCTTCTCTTCAACTTGTTTCTTTTTCTATATCGAATAATATTATCGTTGTCTTAATTATAGAAATGAGGTAGGACTTCCCTTGAGAATCCATCCACACAAAAAACTTGGATAATCCTCTTGTAAGTGATTTCTTATTGAAGGTTTAATTGGGTCTTGTCAAATCCTTTATTTTTTTTTTTACAAATTGATCGATAATGGAGATGTGTGGTTGCTCATTATATGTATCTCTCATGGGAGGTTTTCCTGTAATATAATATTATATTACATAATATATACATACATAAATACATTACATATATACATATAAATGGAAGGGGGTACTTGGATCTGTAAAGAAAAAAAAAGGGGGAATCTCTCGAAATATTTTGACAAAATGATTGTTTTTTTTTTTAATTTACAGATCCAGGCACGCTCTTTTATATAAACCTATTTAATTGATCGACCTTTGACTGAAATATAAATGGAAGTTGATTCTTGTCATTGTCTGGCAAAAAAAGCGTAATTTACTTTACCAATTCTAATATATCGACCAATCAGGACAGCTTAGCAATAGGACAGCTTCTCCGAAGGTTTGTGTGCATTAAAATTTGATACTTCGCAAATGGAAAGCCAACTAATTTGCATCGTTTGAAGTTTTAAAATTATGATGATATTTTTCAACGAACAGACCCCCCACATCACAACAAATGTGCAGGATTGTGCCATAAGAACGACAGCGACATAAGCCCTATAACCATAAATAACCATTGAAATTTGCTATCATCTATAAATCTCTCTCTCTCTCTGTATAAATAATTAATTAACAATAAGTTTTGCTCTCGTAATATACTCTCTATACTCGAGTATGAATGTCAGTTGTGGGTTCATAAATATTTGTCTAAACAATAGTAGTGGGCCTCATTCAACCCACTTAGATAGGCCAATCATCTTGTAAATTACTTTATAAATCAATTATTCTAAATATTATAACTCTGTAATATAATTTTGCCATCAAAGTACACTGTTAACTTACATGTTACTATATAGATTAAACTACTAGCCTAGCCTCCATCTATGCATCCGTCCAATGGAAATAGAGGAAACACGGATAAGGAAGCGTGAAGCGTGCCAACCAATAGGATCCAGCGATGAATTAAGCAACTTTGTTGAGGAAACAAACAATATTCAGCAGCGTGAAGGCAAAATACCACATTATAAAGATTCCATGGTGTATATATGGGAACGGCCTGGATTTTTTTTCATTTGAGCATATCAGAATGCTTGGAAATCTTAATTTGGTTGCTCCATTTTCTCACTTATTTTAGTTAAAACCATCCTTTCTTTCCTTCTTTCTCGCCTTCTCACAAAATTTGTCTAAATCTATTGCACAATGTCTACTTTTCACCGTTTCTGACAGCAGGGCATATAGTGATAAATGATTAGCCCTCGTATTATTAAAAAGTATTTTCCTCTTTTCATACAGATGTTTGCAGGGAAATATATAGAGTTAGTTCTGATTCAAAATTATCCCTGCACAATACCCATACAAGATTTTCTTTTTCATAGTTTTTACATGGTCTTCAATAAAAAAAGTAAACAAGATTGTTAAAACCATCCATAGAATTGGGTTGAGTAATCTTAGCCAGGTACCATGGCATACATTAGTTAGAATGTATTTACAGCGGACTAAGTGAAAGGTTGAGAGACCCACAGGGTGGGGGAATAGGGAGAAATCGACGGCTATTCAACAAGATCGATTCCCTGAAATTATGTCACGCAGAGGTGAGCGCGCAAATATCATTAAAATTAGAGATTTACAATGGCTGCCTGGTCAAACACAAATAGAAGGCCTCTGTAGTGTAGTGTAGATATAGCAGACGATACCTCCTCCCATTTTGTAGATGTAGATATTTTCAAACCAAGACTGAGTGGTCATGTGATTAAAGTATTAGCTTATAGCGCAGCACTATCCCCATTTGAATCAACTACTTTATTAAAATTAAACAAATGGAATCTCATAATAGTTTATTAAATATATTAAAATTTATTCGTGATAATGATAGCAAGTGCAAGTATATTTTTAAAAAGTTTGGGTGCATCTTTCAATGAAAAGTTAGAATGTATTCTGGACTTGTGTTTATTAATATATCATGCACTTATTATGCTAAAAGTAGTTTTTGCACTTCTTGATTTTCATGTCTACCATTCGAAGATATTTTTTAAATAAATAAAAGAAAATAAATATTTCTATGATCATGAACTGTATGTTTATCGTTATATTTCCAATAATATATATGTTGCCTTAATATTATTATTTAATATATATGAAAACATTCAGTAATAGAAATGTAAATTATTTATTACAGAAATATTATTTATTACACAGTTCTGTATATAATTCATAACACAAAATTTAAAATTAACTTGTGAAAAATATATTTAAAATGTTATTCACAGAAGGAAGGCGTTTCTGCTAAATGATTTCCCGCGCTTTTTCAATTTGTGGGCAGACGACGCACAACCCTCGTTGCTAATCTTAGCAAGCTGTAATTAAGACTTCTTTTATACCCTGGTCGTGTGTGAATAATTGAGCCAAATTATAATTCTTACTAGCTTATAATCACCATGTATAACGATTTTGTGTTTTGTACCATGAACAACCCAATTTATGACTAATGTATTCCAATAGCAATCTATTTAGAAGACGTAAAAGATAAGGGCTATACAGAACTTTTTTTTCTATTGAGAAAATAACATTAATTGTGAATAAACCAGCTGTTTTCCTCAAATACATATATTGAAAATTGCCTGTAATTTTTATGTTTTCTGTACGTTATTACAATTTTTAAAATGAGGAGATCATTTATATTTTAAAATAATGTTTAAATTGATATTTGACCAAATCTATAATGTATTTTATTAATTAAAAGGAAACATTTGGTGCATTATTAGAAAAATAACATAAAAATAAATATTTAAAAATGATGCCATTAGGTAAATATAAATAATAGTGATATATATGTATATTGTTTTGAAAATTATCTTTCCTAGCTACATTTTTAAAATTAATGCTACAATTTTATAACTATTATCAATTTAATATGCATATTAATTTTTAAAAATGTTTTTATGGCAATGTAGACATCGTCTACAGAAGGTTATTTAGTATAAATAAATATAAGTAATATAAAATAAGATAGGCATTCTTTTCTAAATATATTGAATGTAATTATTTCATTATACATTAAGTTTATGTTTTAATTAAATATATTTACTCATAAACTTGTATAGCAGCATAAGTAGTTGATTAAAATGTTTTGTATATTTATGCATTTTTCTATTTGCATATAAATCAGCATGTAGGCGGATTTCTATGTGTTTATCAATAATTATTTATCACCAGAAATATTAATGTAATTATTGAATTTTATGAATTGTTGCTCTTGGTTCTGCTTTTCCGTAGGTATATTTGACAATACAGTAGAACTACCTCCATGTAAAGGATAACATCTAATTGCAGAGCCAAAGTGTCCTTTAGGGAGAGGTGTCCTCTTACCGGAGAGTTTCTAAATAGTAGAAATGGTAAGTTTGCAAATGAAAACTGTCCTTTGTAGAGAGGTGTCCGCTAGCGGGGTGTGCGCTAAAGAGAGGTTCTACTGTATATATTTGGGATTTCTCTTACTGATAACTCGTATGCATTGTCTATAGGGAGTTACAAATAAGTAGAAGGTTGCTTTGCGACACTGATGAATTGTCACGACCTCGACACCCAGGTGACACAGAGAGACATCCAATAGACAGGAAGCTATCTTGATTAGACCTTCCGGCAGCTCGTAGCGCCCTCCGTGTGGACATAAAGATTGACGTCTGGAAAAGACGAAATCAGCTTTTCCTCGCTTTCTTATCTACGATTATCCGTTCTATCTTTCATACTATCTTATTTAATAACATTTAGGCGTTCCAAGTTATAATTCCTTAAGAATTATCTATTACACTTCTCTCTTCTTAAAAATGTTTTTCACTCTCTCTTTTGTACCAAAATATTCTCTCAAAATATACGCATCTTATCAGGAATGCAATAAAATAGCATTTTAGTGAGACGAGAGAGAATGTGAGAAACAAATTAAGTCAATTAACCCAAGCGCATCAAATATGATAAATATAATTGTGTCACAGATAGGGGAGGGGTTGAGCGCTGCCGAATAAAGGAGATAACCCCGGAAGGTGGTTATTATAGTCGTCTGACCATCCCCGCCCTTCTTGATAGAAGGCTACCTCCATCATTGAGAGACATTCATAAATATTTATTTAAATGGATATTTTTCTACTCAAAATTATCTTTTCCACCTTTTATTTGAACAACTTCTCAATGCAATAATCACAAATATTGTTAGTAGAATAGTAACCCGTTGCATATACAACAGAGTAATTTAAAATATACCAATTAAAATTCAAAACATGTTTGAAAAGATATACAGGTGTGTAATTTAGCATTAATGAATAACTTTATTTTTTTCAAAATCCACTAAAAACATTTAAAGCAAAAAAGATTAAAAGCCGTTTTTGTTCGAATGCGTGTGGAAAAGGGTAATAAAATCCAAACAATAAAAGTGATAAAAGAGTATATTAAAGAATAATTTTTATTCAAATATGTTTTTAAAATTCTAAATAGTAAAATATCTAAATACACTTATGTACGATACCAATTATATTATTTACCTAAAATATGCCTTACTGCTAACGCAACATTCAATTATAGCTAGTGTTTTTGATACATTTGTTTATTTTCATAAATTAATTGCCATCTATCGATCAAATTTGTAACAATTCTATCTACTGGCAATGTGTTTCTTTTTAATAAATTCATCAAATATTATCTCTACATGTAGATTTATTTGTTACACATTTGTTTATGTTGGACGTTCACAAAATGATAATAGCTTAAGTTCTGTTGAAATATCAGAAAATTGAAACGAGAAATACGAATTCTTAAAATATTAGCAGTTAAAATAAAACCAGAAAGACTTTTTTTTTAAAGAGAAATATTGGTAATTTCCCAAGTAGATGGTAGAAATGTAGCGGCTCAGCCATCCATACCTTAGAAAGAAGAACGACACAGTCGTCTTAGGTTTCTGATTGACATTGTGCCAAGTTTGTCCCAGCAATTTGATAAGGCGACATTACATATGGTTGATTCATGTGAGCAATTAACTTTTTATCAATCCTCATAAGATTTAGGGACTATAGACCCATAGGGAAAGCCAGAAAGACATGGATAGAGGAAGTAGGTTTGTTGTTGCGTCAGCATTCCCAGCAACAATGACTCGCCACTTGTAGCCCCAACAGTAGAACACTGTCTCGGCTCCTTGTTAGGAGGACAGGCGAAGCTGTTGTGTCTCGCCGCAATGAACCTCTCTACTTGAGTTTCTTTTAACAAGCCAATTCAGCCACCGCCTTTGGATTAACCAATATTTCCCTCAATATGAATATATATATATGTGAAAAAATAATAAAAAATAGGAAAAGAGGTCCAGTGTTGATATTAAAACAAAAAAAGGAATATCATGAACGCTCATACAAACATTTCAGAAGGCAGAACGCCATCTAGAGGAACAAAAATTAGTTAAACGTTGATTTGAACTAGTTTGGCACCATATCAAAACATGTTTCAATAAGTGATTACGTCAATTAATATCAAATGCCAGAAGGTCACACAGTTCATTTGGAAATATGATTTTTGTTCCATTAGATAGCGCTCTGCCATTTAAAAAACTTATGTGAGCAGTCAGAATATGCCTTTTTTATTTTTGAATATTTTTTTAAATAGTTAATCGAAACACCGATATCCTATTGAATAATAAAATACTCAGTATATAGGCAAACCAGCCTATGCAATATTCCTAGCGATAGATCTGGCATCCTAGCAAACTACTGGGAGAGTTAACCACTGATTAGCAAAACTCTCGTAATGTTTGTCATCATCAATTTAGTGGTTATAGGAATTTATTTTTAATAGAAAATAAAATAGCTCTGATGATATAATACAATCCCAATTTTTTTACATCTCCAACGCACGCTGTGTGTTGAATTCATACAAAGCTGACACAAATCTGAAATATATGTTCTCCAAATACACGTTTAGTATGATCAAATCATCTCTAAATTCTTCAATGTTCCCTAAAATGCATTCAAAGAGTGTGTCTCTCACTACTAAAAATTTACTAAAACTTTATCATTGCAGTAATAGCATTAGAAAATTGTTTTATTTCAAAAAGAATCATACGCGTCAAAATAGTTCCAATTTCTCATAAATAACTGATCCCCCATTCAGTACATGAGAGAAAGGATGGCTGCAATAATTATAGCTAAGTATTGGTGGTCAAAAAACGCAATTTCCGAAAATTCCATAAACTTAGGAAAGGTAGAGTGATAATCTCCATCACACACACACAAAGGGAAAAATCGGCAAAACAAAAATAGCCCATCTAGTACATCAAAACGAGACATTGTGTAAATACATTTACATTTCCTCGTATGATACGAGATTCTTTTGGATAGTACAAGTAGAGCATGGTATAAAATCTGTATATAGTACAGTGCATAGCATAGTGTACTCATTGTACTACGTATAACTTATTATAACCTATATAACTTACAGATCAGTATACAAGCTATGTAGTCAAAAGCGTACGTTATCTTTCGACACCATATTGCTGTACCATGTCAATCAAACATGATGAAACACTATAGTGTTAAATGATAATTAGAAATGATTTAGACGTGTATGTAGAACACAAAACTGTTGTTTATTATTTATTTTAGTCTAAATGTTCTCTCCTGGAACGTACAGCCGTCTCTCTCCAACTACCTAGTCTTTCCTTCAAGCTTAAGTGATTTTCGTCTTATTTACAGTAGACGTTCTGAAGCTGTGAGGTGAGGCCTTGTTTGTGAACAATCCTCCAAGGATGCCGTACCTAGGTTGAGACTTCCAAGAAAAGTTAAGAAAACAATATTACAGGTGGAGAGGTATGAAGCAATGTTTCACGCGCTGGGGAGTTTAATCCCAATAGGCACATGCAATACCTGGCGGATATTGTTTGAAGCGAGGGAATTGTTTGCTAGCTCGACGCTGACTCACTCAAGTTAGGAAACAAAGCCAGCTGCAAGGACAGTCCAGCAGGAAGACGTACTTCTCCGCCGGTGAACAAACCATTAGAGGCCATTTGAGAATAGACAATCCATTTAAATACTACGAGATTACAATTTTCAACCGAGTTACGTTTCCATATTAAGCATAATTAGAGTAATTATCGAGTATCTCTTCTACAATCCCCTTGTTCTGCGGAGACCTTAGAAGCGCTGTTGTATCGAAATCTTCTATTCAATAAAGAAACGCATCGCTATTGGAATTTACAATAACTTAAGTTACACCAGCGATTTTTAGTTAGAGAATATCGCTTCATATAGATCTCTTCGGAAAACTTGGTTTATACAATTGTATCAGATATTTTTCCAGCAGAAAAACATGACCCATACTGGTGCCAATGCTCCTCTAAATCTCACAAATATTTATTTAACTTCTCCCATGTAAACATGGATCATTGGATCATGGATCATGGTGTTCACACAGGAGATTGCGACTGTTATTACTGTAAATATGCTTCAGGTTTTCAAATGAAGACAAAAGTTTGATCTTTGCACTTAATTCTACATCGACAGCAGAAGGTTGAGATATTTCTAAGACGATAGCCAAGGAATTATAAACCAGCTTTTTGTAGGTAGAAGACCGTTTTGTCATGGCCAAGATGGCATCCCCAATTTAATTTAAAATTCAAACATAAAATAACGTGTTTATTTAACTACACAGTTTTTTATTAATAAGAATAGATATTTTCTATCTGAGAATGCCTATAAATTGTATCTTTGTAAAAGTTTACTTTTGAATTGTATTATTATTTTTAAAAGAGAGAAATATATATCTCTGAAAAGGAAATTTAATAGCAGAAGTAACGTAGATAAACCTCTTTAGATTTTTGAAATACAAGAATTGTCGAAATTTTCAAAAATGCTATTAATCGTTCGAACAATGTGAAAATAGAAACGGGTGAATTTAAAAAATGTATATTGAAATCAATTCATAAACAAAATT
The DNA here is from genome assembly GCA_030710605.1 of Cordylochernes scorpioides. Taxonomy (NCBI): domain Eukaryota; kingdom Metazoa; phylum Arthropoda; class Arachnida; order Pseudoscorpiones; family Chernetidae; genus Cordylochernes; species Cordylochernes scorpioides. Next base: position 43,000,738 of record CP092871.1, read on the forward strand.
AATTGTTCATATGGAAAAGCGTTATATTCAACTCATTATGTTTGTGTGTCGAAGGTGTGACGGGAAAACAAATTAGAAGGACATCACGTGACATGGTGTAATTTAGAAAGACGTCTGCGTTCCCTTCCTGGTCTGGAATAATAGGCGTTGTCATTGACATGTGGCAATCTGCGATGGTGGTTCACTCTCAGGACTGTACCATGGTTATAAAACTTCTCGCCGAATGTCTAAACAAACTCGGTCTATGTATAATAAACAACATAGATTGTAGTGTAACTGAGTGAAAAAAGCAGTAGATTTTCAGAAAGCTCAGATAGAATATAAGCTATACAAGGTAGTAGTTGAAAACAGACAGAAAACTATACAGATGACAAGTTATTCAGTGCTGTTGTAGGTAACCAAAATCGGTTATCTCTCCACATATTGCGTGAAAACAGGCTGCACCTTAAATCAGTGCGTGACAGAACTCGGCTATGTCTGAAGAGAGCACTGTACAGACTGACTGTACAGTGCCGCAGTGAAAAAAAATCGGTTATTTTTGAAGAAAGCAAAGAGCGTCGTCTTTATAAGGCCGCAGTCCCTAACAGAACCTAGTTATGTCTGAATGAGGCACATAGAGGAAAGGCCATATGGTGTCGCAATGGCCATATGGTGTTTTCATTACTATTTTAAATGATTAGAAGTATTCACCTAATGTTAAAAGGGAACACGGAGAAGACAGGTTGTAGAGTGCCGCAGTGGGTGATAGAACTCGGTTTTGTATGAAGAGAGCACAGGTAAGACAGGCTGCACCGTGCCGCAGTGGGTTACATAGCTGAGTTATATATGAAGAGTGCACCGGTAAGACAGGCTGTACAGTGCGGCAGTGAGTGACAGAACTCGGCTATGTCTGAAGATGCACAGGTAAGACAGGCTGTATAGTGCCTCAGTAAGTGTCATAAATTAGCTATGTATGGAGAGAGAACAAAGAAAGCAGGTTGTACAGTGCGGAGTGAGAACAAAACTGAGCTATGTATCAAGAGAACATAAATGGCAAGCTGTAGAGTGCCGCAGTGAGCGACAGATCTCGGATATGTATGAAGAGAGCACAGGTAAGACAAGCTGTAGAGTGCCGCAGTGAGAACATAATTGAGCTATGTATGAAGAGAGCACGGGTAAGGCAGGCTCTAAAGTGCCGCAGTGAGTGATAGAACTCGGCTCTATATGAAGAGGCCACAGGTAAGACAGGCTGCATCGTGCCGCAGTGAGTATTATAACTGAGCTATGTATGAAGAGAGCACAGGTAAGACAGGCTGTAGAGTGCCGCAGTGAAAACATAATTGAGCTATGTATGAAGAGAGCACGGGTAAGGCAGGCTATAAAGTGCCGCAGTGAGTGATAGAACTCGGCTCTATATGAAGAGAGCACAGGTAAGACAGGCTGCATCGTGCCGCAGTGAGTATTATAACTGAGCTATGTATGAAGAGAGCACAGGTAAGACAGGCTGCATCGTGCCGCAGTGAGTGTTATAACTGAGCTATGTATGAAGAGAGCACAGGTAAGACAGGCTGTAGAGTGCCGCAGTTATGACAGATCTCGGCTATGTATAAGGAAATCACAGGTAAGACAGGCTGCATCGTGCCGCAGTGAGTATTATAACTGAGCTATGTATGAAGAGAGCACAGGTAAGACAGGCTGTACAGTACTGCAGTGAAAACATAACTTAGCTATGTATGAAGAGAGCACAGGTAAGACAGGCTGTACAGTGCCGCAGTGAGTGACATAACTGAGGTATGTATGAAGAAAACACAGAGAAGACAGACTGTACAGTGCCGAGTTAAAGAAATCGATATCTCCTCTATACTTTAAACCGAGATAACATATTCCATATATACCTTCTTCTTACAGTGTTATGCTGCACTTTTAAAATTTAAATATTCAAATATAAATTGTAAAAGGAGTAGCATATTTAACCCTGGAATACACACACTACTGTAAAGTTGCAATTATCAGTTAAGCCACAGTAGTGCAGGAGGATCTAGACAATCGACTGAAGCATCCCTCCATCTAACCCAATCAATATCAACACTAATCAATTACCATTGTAATTATTTGAAGTCGATAAAATTGAATTTCGGCATGTTGATGAGTATAAGAGCGTCCATTTTTAGATCTCCTTGGTCGGCGGAGAGTAATTTGAAAGCGGACAAACAGGCCAATATTGCCCTATGGGCCGCCTGAGGCTGTTCTCTTGTTTACCCACTGTCAGCGGCCTTATTGGAGCCATAGGGGAACTCAGCCTGCGTTCAACAACTCTCAGCCTACTAATACAAACAATGTCACACCATCCAACTTCAAAAAAACAGAAAATATATCCTGAAAATGGGTAACTGACATAAGACTACATTCTCTTTCTGGTAGAGATATTCCCAAATATTTATTATATTTTCTGTGTTAAAACACTACAAACTTGAATGGTATTATATTGCAATTATTTTACCTAGAAGAAAGGATGTAAATATATATACTTGTGGTACAAAAAATATATTTCAAATTTATATCCTAATAAATATCTTCTTTTTCATTTTTAAAATTCGGATATATTTGTCCATTAATTATAAAATACCCGCGCGCCCACTAAACAAATATATTTCCTTTGAAATTTGAGATTTGTTTCTTCACTTTGTTAAATTTCACGACAAACTTTAGAAATTCAACTGCGAATGAGATGCGAACTTGAAAGCTATATTTTTTTCTTCTTCAAAATAAAAATAAACTGATAAAATAATATATTTGCTTTTATATTTTAACAATATTTTTTCTTTTAACAAAAAATGGAAATCAAAATTTAAAATGAGGTAATTAACTCAGATAATTAAATGTTCCACAAAGTATTTGGAGCAGCAGAAGTTCTAGCAAATAAGAAGGTTTTCGAAGAACTGGAGCACAGACGATCAAGTGCTCTGTTAGACAGAAGTAAATACTTCATATAAATAAAATAATCCATAAAAATCTATGTAGTCTGGTGGATTAAATTGGCGAAACCGTTAGGAGGGTTCATCACTGATGAGCCAACAAGCCCTCTGAATATTTTCCATCACGGTTATGGACAGTAGAAGTTTGTATTTTTCGTTAAAGAAACTTCCGTACAAAGTAGTTTTATTTTTGTGCATAGAAATTATTGATCATCGCGTTGTTGTATTTGAGTTTGTTATAAGGCTATTTTGGGCCCCTCCAACAGTGCAATGTATATAGATATAGTGCTTTGTATGTATTCCGCTTTATTCGTCCATCGGGGTTCAAAAATCCTCCATTCTGGTTAGCAGCCCAGTAAGTAAATATATTACCAGGTTATTTTGAGAATATTTACTTTTCAAACATGTAAAGACTTCAAGTATCTGGGATAAAATTATCATATGTAATCTATATAATAAATATATATGTCTTCTTCATTCTTTATAGTCTCGATAAAATTTGGTATTTAACATTTATGGATTTTATACATAACAGTATCATATGGAGATTGGTTAGAATTTATAACCATTCATGATACGTATAGCTTTGTCCTTTGCTATATAATTTTTTATCTTAATCTAAATTTTATATATAATCACATTATATACTATTTTACACATGATTCAATTTGAAATCAAATAGACCACGAGCATACAAGCTTTTTAGATCCTTTTAGAAAAAAAGCTCATGTGCTCATGGTCATGAAATGTCTTTTTTTTATTTTAATACCAACACTTGACCTTTTTTAATACATTATTCTATATTAAAGGAACATACTAAATGGATACAGTTCTCAACTATTGTTTAATGGTGGATTTACAGAATAATTTATACCTTAGCTGTGATCCATCTCCTGGCAAACTTAATAGCTACTAACCGATAGATTCAACTTCTGTTGTATCAACCTATATAAAGTAAGAAAATAGTACAAATATGACATTGTACTGGGATAAGGTTCATAAATTAAGAAAAGAACATCTCCTTATCGTGCAACTGAAAGTTGCTGATGGCTTGCGCCATCTATCGGAATAAATATCAACTATTTATTGATTTTTAATTATTCCAGAATTGGCCAAATACCCATTTTTCTTAATCTATATAAATGGATCTAACTATATCAAAAAGAAGCAGAAAAAAATGATCTGATTTTTGTCTTAATAGGTTTTCAATATATCTCATTCCAGATTGTATAAACCATAACGAACTACGCAAAGAAAGTTTATAAAAATGTCCATATCAATAAACCTTCAGAAATAGCTCTCTTATCTTGCCTCAATTTACTAAAAAAGAGAATATTTTAGAAACCAGTAGCCTAGATGGAACTATATAGCAAAATTGGGTGGCTTTGTTAATAGAATGTCCTACAGTTTATTAGTAATTTGTAGTAAAGTTTTAGTACATTAATGCAGTAAAAGAAGCGGCCATAAAAACGTGTAGCTGGGTTTACATATACCCCGGTTGGCACGGAAAGGAAATCCAAATTTGATTGGCCCGGGACAAAGGTTATAGCTCGCTATGATGGGCTTCATAAATTGTCTATTGCAAGCGCTCTTCTATAATATCCTTTATATACTTTGTATGGATCCTATAATTACATAGCTTAGGATAACTTCCAACATGTTTCACACAACGAATTCATTGATTTTTCAAAAAAAAAAGTTTTATATTATTTTTTAATTCTTAAATTATTCTTAATATTTATAATCTTTAAATATTCTTGATTCTTTTTTATGATAATAATAAGTTCGAGAAGACAAATAAATTCCAAGTGTAAAACATTTCATCATATCATAACAATACATGAAGAGTATTATATATTTGTATTTATATGGCTAAGCCATATGTGTTAATGCTATAGGATATCCACTCATGGACAAAACTTAAGGAAATTGTATCTTTTAGCATGTATATCGGTATTCAAATAATAACTGTGAAAGATATTTGATTCACAGTGACCTTTTTTTGAAGACACAGGAGATAACAAAGTGCGAATAAAATTGCCTCTGTCTCATAAAAAAAAAAAAAAAAAAAACATAACGCGGCGACATCAAAATATAAAACATTCTAAATTTTATCCATGAGTGTATATTCTTCAATGATCTTTTGAAGAGAATATTTATGTCAGACTTGTGCAAGGATAAGTACTTCTTTCTGGAAACTTTTCTTCATATTCCGTAGAAATTCTATGAGTTTTATCTTTCGTCCACATTTCTATTTACCTACATCATCTCAGACACTATTATTTAAGAGTTTCAACATTCAAAGAATAATTTGAATTCGTAGGCATATGTTAGTTTGTGTAATATGGTGTAACTCTTACTTTGTGAATGTTAGAATCAAAGAGGATAACTAGGGGGATTTAAAGAATTTGTAAGTGATCAAAAAAGTATTTTTCTCAAAAATTAGACCAATCCCTGATTATCTTTTCTTATATGATATAATTACAATTGAAAAGGAGTTGTACAAGTAGATGACAATTATTATAAAAGATTGAAACTATGAGAGAAGCATTGCATAAAATAAGATGTTTGACGACCTCGAAGATATCTAAGCTGGAAGTAGGAAGGACTTGGACTGAAGCCATTGGACTTGACCTTCTGTCACCGGATGCAGAATAACATCTTGAGATAAGAGCCGTCTGCTCTCTATCTACTTTCGTCTTACTACCGATATACTCTATCAATATATATAGATCAACGAGAATTCCCGAAGGGGGGAAAGGGATTTCTTCAAAATTAAAGTAGAACTGTTGTCGTGTCCAATGTAGAGTCTCAGATGTCTCCATTCATCTCTATCACAGCAGTAGCAATATCCTCTATCTTGGATGTGTAAAGCTGCTTCTCTGGGTCCATGTCAATTTTGTGCAAGGCTGCGGCCTTTGTTGGGCATGAGAATATGTGGATAGGTGTTAGTTCCACACCAGGATAGTAGTAGAACTGTTATTACATATATTAACGCTTGATTCATTCTCAGTTACAGCATTCCGCAACCTTTTTATTCTACCATCGCACTACTTTCTACCATTATTTATAATCTTTATTCCAGCACACAACTGTAACTATCTACTTTTAAATTTGAAGAATTATTAAGACGTAACTGAGACAAAGTCGTATCTATCTAAAGAACTCTCATAGTATTCACAAAAACAGTTGATTTCATATCGTAAAATCTCCAAATTTGAAGAAAAAATTGTACAAGCCATTATATACTAAATGAAATCAGGATAGTATTCTATTACACACAAGATATTTCTATTATAAATATAATAGATACATTAGAATATAACAGATATATGAATTCGACATATATTGCTAAGACTGCAATGAATACATGTTAAACATAATTGGTCGCATTTTAAATATTGTGATAAAGTAAGAGTGGTTGTTTGAATAAATTGCTGAAATATAGAGAAAATAGATAGAAAGAGAACAATGCGAGGACCTATTTTGATAATTACAAGGTAGAGGTCTGAACAAGATGTTTGCTGAGTAAGGTATTCCGGAAAACGTATAATTTTAAGAAGAGTACAGTGTCACCGTACCTTACCTTGGCGTTTCCGTAAGAAACACTAATAGAACTGTATCCAGATACTTCTGCATGAACCTTGTAGCCTACAGAATTCTTAGAGATTTGGTTATAACTTTAAAATCTAATTTTAATAAGAGGTTTACTACAGAAAATTAATCCGGCTTACTGATATGAATAGACAAATAGGTTTGTTTGATGATATTACTTTTAGAATTATAGAATGTTTCATTATTTATAATCCCCAAAGATCATCAGTAATATAACCATAGAAATCAACGGGAATATGGCATGTGTGATAAGTGAAAAGTCGAAATGTTTTCTATATTCGAAAATGTAGTGAAGGTATAGAATATGAAAGGTTACAAACACCTACCTATAAAATGTACAATACCATACAAGTACCTATGAGCTGCACAAAAATGCTGTTGCACTACAAAGGGTGTTTCTTTTTTGAAAGAACGATTTTGAAACAATTTACCTCGTGAAGCGCGCGATTCGAGTATAAGGTTTTATTTATTCGAAAGAAGAAAAGTATTGCTTTATATATTTCATGAAAAAAAAAGACATTCTTAAATATCCGAAATGATTAAATTTATAAGTGGTTTTGTAAATGGTTATGTTTTCAAGCATTCTGAGGAGAATTACTCGCTTACTTAAATTATTAAAATCATGACAGATAATAATATTGCTATACTGAGTTCAAATTCAGTCAAATGTTTAAGAAAAACAAATAAAATTTTGATATCTATGAAATTAAGCGAATAAAACTCTGGAAAAAAGTTACCTCCAACTAAAAGAAGGATAAAAGAAATGGCTGCCAGTGAGAATTCACCTTCTCTAAAAAACATTTCCACAATAACCAACGTAACACTTTCTACTGTTCACCGTATTATCAGGAAAGAGAAAATCCGCTTAAAATAGATAAAAAGGCTAAAGTTTATGTTCTAAAAACCACAACATATCGAGGAACGCAAGACATGCAGAAGAGCCCTTTATGAAAAGTACCTGGCAGGTGAAAAATGGAAGAATGTTGTTACACTGGATGAGGCATGGGTTTACCTCAATGATAGCAACCAACCCTTTGCCATTTCCTTCGTTAAAGCTCAAATAAACACCTTTCACAACTGGATCAAACAATGCAAGGAAAGGGATTCATGATCGTTGCAGGTTTTCGCTACAATAGGAAGGTTCCTATAGAGAAAGGGGACCCAAATGTCAAGATAAATTCGTAAATCTTCTAAAGGCTTGTCTTAGACCCATTATTCGACAATAAGGTCCCGTTTCTGTATTCAAATGACTCAAGATCCGTGTGGCTGCACCAGGATAAAGCCACGAGTCATACCTCACGTTCAACATGTCAATACCTAGAGGAAAAGAGTGATGAAACCAACATTTTCTACATACCTATTAAACACATCCATACCAAATCCCCAGACTTAGCTCCTGAAAACTGCTCTTAGATAGCGAAAGGCTAAGACGCTAGATGGTCTCTGGAAAGTTATTAAGGACTGTTGGGATGGTCTTGATCGAAATATTCTAAAACGAAGCCTTATTTCCTTGAAACATCGATGCAGGGCTGTTGCTAAACGTCAAGCCTTACACATAGAAAACAATAAGTTGTACAACCATTTGTAAATTATTTTTAAAACAAGACTAAAATTGTTCTTTTAAATATGGAACACCCTCTTTATTTGGTAGTGCATAGCAATGAAGTAGGCAATCACTAGCAATTTAAACATTTGATTGATGAAACAATGAACACGTCTTTGATTTTAAAGATAATTATAAAGGTGAATATGTAAATATTATTGAGCACTTTAACAATAAAATATATTAATGGATTTAAATGGCACATTTCTATATTTAGATTACCTTTTATTATCAGAGTGAAGTGTAGTCATATGGGGTATTGTAACATCTTGAAGTATAATGAAAATATTAATTTTGAGAAAATTAAAATAAAGAAGATAGGTTTATATCAAAGATAGGAATTGCCTTTGATAAAAAAAAGACTAAAAAAAAGAGTTCGGATTTTTCAAATTAAAAATAAAATCTCTAAAGCAATAAAAGAAACTACGTAAAACAAAAATTAATTAAAGATCTAAAAAGTTGGGGAGATATTAAATAAATTAAGAGAAAGAAAATCGCGCCGTAATTTTAAAAGAAGGATAAATGAGAATCTAAATGAGAAAAGAAATGGGGAAGTTTCTGTAAAAGTTGGAATCGTTCGATTTAGGCTACTGCGTCACAAAATGGCGGGATAACTGTGCAAGCAGACGAACTATCGAAACTCAACTACCGTCCACTAAATTCACTTAAAATTAGTTTCAAAATATTAAAATACAAAATATAAACCCGAATTTCTCATATTTCATATTGTCACATATACAAATAGTACATTTTTATATGTTTTATCTTCCAATATAAAAATACGCTGTTATTCGAAAAATATTTATATTGAGATGGTCACAATGAAAATATTAGTATATAAAACCTAAATTTCACGAAATTTCGTAATATAATTAGGGAAGAGATAAAAATCAATATATTATTTCAATGAATAATTTAACAATATAATTGAGACATTTAAAAAAATTAAAAGTTTATAATATCCTAAAATCTCTTATTTAATATCCTATTTAACATATTCCCTCATATTCTAAGAAAAATATTCAATTCAAAAAATTAAATTGTTTATATTTCACTATTTTAAATCCTATTATTATACCAAATACCTTTCTGTTTTTTCTATTTAAAATGGATGTTAAGATACCTCAAGAGAACTAATAAATCCCAAAACGTATTTCAGAATATTTTATGGCTTCATTTTTGACAGATATGCAAATCTAGACAAATCTATTATATCTAATGGCTGTTGTTGCCACGTCATTTATAGAAATCGTATACGAGTACACTGACGGAGAGCTACTATCCAGGTAAAATTATACACGAAATAATAAAATATATTATACATGCTGAAACCCCCAGCGTATTCCATTTAATGTTCCCATAAAAGTAGATTTCACGCAAATCTCACATAAAACATTGCGCGTCTGCTCTACTTTTCTATTCAATGAGAGGAGAATATATTAGAACCTATTCAAAATTCCAGGCAATTTTTAAAATGTAATAGCATTCAATCTGGGTTTTAAATATATATATGAAAGAAATTTGATTCTCTTTTTAAATGAATACTATTAGAATTACTTAATCTTTATCTCTTGGGACAGAGATATATTTCTATCAATAAATATACTCTAAATGAACCCTATTGTGAGTATCCCTATATTTTAAGATTTGTATAAGCTGATACATTGTATTTAATGAAAGTATTAAATGATTAATTTGAATAATTCCGAGCAATTCAAGAACCAAGATAAATTTAGAAGTTGGGGTAGTAACCTTCCTACACTTCATTTAATAGATATATAAGAAATGTATTTATAAGCGACATAGAAGAGATAGAAGAATATGGTCTCAGTGTGTGTGTCAACTTTTTACTTATTTGGATTTGGTCTTATCTACCTTGTGTTTTAATCTATAATTCAAATTGTGCCTTATCATGAAAAGTTATTTTGTTATTTCTCTGGTGTAGTAGCTCTTGTCAAACAAGAGATAAAATGCTTGGGCAATATAAAATATACCAACCAGTGCCCCTGATAAATTTTTATTATTTGAAATAGAAATTCAATATGATAATTCCTTGTGTCATTATTAAGTAAAATATCAGGCATCTAGGAAGAAGTTTCTCTTCAAAATCTTCAACCTCTAACTTTTGTGCGGGCACGAACGCCGTTCTACAGGGCCTTTCTCCTGTAGAAGGGCGTTCGTACTCAAAATCTAGAGATTAAAGATTTTGAAACATCTACCTTGAAGCCCGATATTTTTACTTAATAATGAAATAGAAATATGGTCATTTATTCACTGTCTGAAAAACATCTAAGGAAAATACATGCCATATGTATTTAGAACAACTAACTATTTAGCGTGACATTTTCTTTTCTTCAAATAAAACATCCCCTTACTGTCATGAGAGGCATATTGGGGGTGCTTGGCTCATTAGTGTGGTAAACCCTTCTGGTGTTTCACTAGTATATCGCTTTAATATTGTACTAGGCTGCTTTGTTATATATTCGGCACTTTGGGGAAATTCTGGGCTAATGTATTTGAGGAAGCTATGATAAGAGGGTCTAGATATATATATATAATGAGCGAAACGGCTTACGAGGATTCCTGATTGATTACATATTTCTCTCAAACATTCGGGTTTTACAAATCCCTCTACAGGATTATATAATGCAGTATCATATAGTTCTGTAGGCGGGGTTGTGAAACCAGAAGTATCGTTAGAGAAATATATAACAAATAAAGAAACTCATCCTTTTTGTTCATTACTTTATATATATTGCAGAAGATTTTATTTTTCCAAAGTTCTAAATATAGTAAGAATATTATTAAATATTCATCGTTTCCTTTTAAATACCCCTTTACCAAGAATTCTGATGAAGAAGTAAAACATTATATTAATAAAAATATCGTATTCTATATGTTGTATATATAAAATGTTGCGCAATAGAAACACAGAGCATGATGTAACTTAAAAACAGCTTCAAATAAGAATACGCCCGTTATCTACAAAACAGAAGGTGTTATCAATAAGGCAGAAATACAATCTGTATATGTCCTCATATAAGCCCATAGTCACAATTAAGTAGAACCTTCCACGAGAGACCACCCAAAAATACGGGTATTCATGATATTCCTTGTAGACTTGGAGAGGACTTGAGAGTCAAAAATCAAATAAATATAAATTGTCTAAATCAAATAGTTAATAATAGATATATGTATATAAATTTTAATAGATTTTGTAGAATGTTTTTTAGTAATAGATAGCCTGGACTGTTATAAATGGTAAATAATTATATGCTGTATAAATAGCTCTAAATTTCTGTTCTTAACTGTGGAGTTCACTAATATTCATTATAGGGTAATTAATCGTTAACTAACTGACAAATACGTTAATAATTTCTATTATAATAACTAAAATCATATTAATAATTACTGTAAAAGCTCCCAAACTTGTGTATGCATGCAAATATCCAAGACGGATATCGCGTGCTTTGTAAATGAGAATAAAATAAAAAATAAATAAATAAAAATTATATTCCTAGAAAATGGTTGTTCATTAGATATAACTATTATTCAAAATATTTAAACAACAGTCGCTCAGGAAAGTGGTTCCTCATTGCAAGTTTTACTGTCCCTGAAATGTGTATCCTACTAATCAACTTGGAGTGTGATACATAGAGCACTTCTATAGAACCATAGCAAAAAGACACAGTCAAATTGAATACATGGAATTTTAGGATAAAATTAGATTAAAAAAGGAAAAATAATATAAGCGAATCATAAGTTAGTTTGCATTGAACACATGAATCTAGAGTTTGAAATAAATTTGTCAGAAATTTTCTATAATATTTCATAATTTAAAATATATATATATATGGATACTTCATTCATTCGGATATATTATCTTTCAAATACACTTCGAACAAAATAAATGAATTCTATTAACTTATTCATTTTCCAAAACTCTGGGTCATATTTGTAACCTAAACATAATAACATGATTTAAAACATGATATCATTTTTTCTGAGACTGAAGAACTTATGTTTGATTATATTTTCAATCAAAATTATATTTATTCTTGAATGTATTGTTAGATATAATTAATTTTGATCAAAGTTTATTGTAAAAAATGTATAATTTTGCTTGCCTAATAAATTTGAAATCTATTGAAAAAGTGGGGAAATTGAAATACAGAAAATGTATTAATAAAGTTTATCTATTTATTGGAAAATAATTTCAGAGCATCGATTTTTGAGAAAAAGAATAAAATGTTGAATATGGCACTGGGTATTATTTGAAATATAAAAAGAGGTTCGAAGGAAATTTTGTATTATTGACAAAAGAGGAAAGATTCGAGTCCATAGACACTCATTACCTAAATCTTAAAAATAAATTATTAATATTTTTATGATTCACAGAGATAAAAAGAACTATTATATAATTAACAAATTATTTTGTTTTTTCAGCTTAAATCCTCTAGAATCCATATAAGCTTTATTTGATTACATGTTCTAAATTTCTTTTTAGTCAAATTATATTATCGTGATATAACAAGAGAAATGTTGAAATCGATATAAGATTAAAATATATATAAAAGTATAATATATAAAGTGTTTTTAATATATTAGCTTTAAACTTAATTAGATATGAAGAGATGAGAGAGAAGAAAAATAGAAAAAAAATCAATAAACATATTTAAAGTGTAGAAGGAGAATTATAATATAATTTAATCAGTTTCCAAAATTTACAACGCGAAGGAAAAGAAGAATTCTTATTTTGGAATATATTTTAAAACATGAGATCTCTCTGTATATTATTAAATTTTGTACTATATTTATTTTATGATATAAAAAATATATATTGTATTATCTAGGTGTAGTCGTAATGATTTACGACTTATGATGGTTGAACCTTTCTGAAATTAACTCAAGCTGAATTAATTATGGGGAAAATGAACTTTATTTAAAAGAATTCACTATTTAGGAAGAAGTCTGTTCAGTGGACGCATTTCGTACATTAGAAGTTAACATTATTCCTCCCAACTCGATCAAGCAAATAACTGTTGTCTGTAGCAACGTTGCGGGAGTTCAGGAAGTTGCTATTACCTTTTCTAAAATTCTTACTTTAGATAAACAAATAATTATTTCCGTCTCTAATGTTAGTCTCAACCATGCAAGGAGCAAGGTTAGGATGGCGAATGGGAGTAATAATGCAAAGATTATTCCTGCAGGAATGAAATTGGCTGAACTATCTCTCATAGACGCAAATTATCTATGCTGTATAGATGAAAGCAATGATGATTTAGATAAAAATGAAAATAGATAAACTGAAGACTTGAATAAACTTATGACTCTTGTAGATAGGAATCTATCCAGTGAAGACAGAATGAGACTTAACTCGGAAAGTCCAGAGACGTATTCGAGTAAAAAAAAACTGGCCTACAAATAACATTTTCAAAGGTTAAACATCGCATTGATACAGGGGATCATACCCCTATTAAGCAATACCCATATCTTGTATCACCTAAAGAAAATCTCTCCTAATTTACTTATTGAATAAACAATTGTTTTTAATTTATTCCCTATATACAAACATACAAAATGCAAATGACATGACAATATCAATCTGTAACTAAAATTATACAGTATATGAAAGTTATTTTTATCTGAAAATGTTATTTATATATATATATAAATATATTTACCTATAAATAACTTTACATAAATATATAGGTATTTTGAACACATAAGCTAATTTATATTTTCAAATGTATAAAATTATAAAATAAGAATAAATCATAGCAACCATACATAGAACACGATTTTAAAATAAAATTAATATTAGACATTTAAAATGCGAATACTCTTTCTGAGTAAAATGATACTATAAAAATATATTCAATTAAACCTTTCTCTATCTTAAAAATAGTGAAAATAAACGTATAAAATTAAAATATATTATCGATACAATATATAGGATATTACTAGAGATTTCATTATAGGTTGAAATTCTATTATTGTTTCATAAAATTTATTCTATGATTGAGGAATAACTATATTGTTTTTATAAATTATTTAAAAATTATGTTGAAATATTTTATTTATATTTATTAATGTAAAATTTAAAAAAATATTTTTATCATAAACAAAACTATATATATATATTAAATTAAAATATGTATAAAATATATATGATACTTTTTAAATATCCTAAAATTATATATTTTTATTTTTGCAACTTTTCTAGCAATTATCAAATTCAAGGTAGATTCTATTTTGACACATATTTATATTATATAATTTATTAGCATTACTTAAATATATTCGTATTTATTACCAATATTTAAAAAATAATGTTTAGAATAATATATATTAGCAAATGATTATTTAAAAATATGAAATATATCATATGCATTTTTATATAAAATTCTATTTATATATATATTATTTTTGAAAATATAACTAACTCTTGAATTGCATAGTTGAAATATATTAATCTAAAGTATTTTAATAAAAATTAAAAAGATGTATAACATAGTATTTTATAATAAAGAACTAAATGGCCACCAACAGATCAATTTGGCACAAATGAGCCGGCCTCCCACACAATTCAGCAATTCCGACCGAAAATAAGGAAGTATAACCCGTGCCATATTCAATTCATAAAATTATAAAAGTATGACTTGTATATATATAACTAGATGTATTTATATAGTAATTAAATCGAATACTAATGAGAAATTGTCGTCTGGAAGACTTAAAGATGGAGAAATGGTCCATCAGGCACTATGGAGTAGGGTCGATATGGCAAGGTAGGCATGGCCATTCATGCTCAAATATTAAAGTCAGCATGCCGATGTGAATCATTTCAATATCGGAATGACAAGAAAATCGATGTTTAACTTCAAATAGGAATACGCCTAGCCATGTTGGAGAAGATGGTTCCATGCATTCAAGCAACGAGGAAGCCGAAAAGAAAATCGATACAAGCGAGATTACAGCAAGCAAGCTTAAAGGTCAACGGTCAAGTTGTAATGTGAAGTAGTAAGAGAGTGGGACATAAAATGACCTTACCAACTTGGAAAATCCATGAGAGAGGCAAGAAGGAGCTCAACGAGTGCGGGTGAAGCGCTCAGAGAGAGGGGAGCGAAAGGGAGTGTGCGCGTGCTCAATCGATTCACTACCGGGCCCGGTTAGGCTTAGCAACAACAAAACGTTACGTAAGCCGCGGAAGGGTTTTGGGTCTGAAATAGTGAGGACATACGTCCCCCGCTAAATCTCGGCGGAAACCTTATTTTTTTACGTGGAGAATAATAAAAAAAGGTTCCAACGTCAAACTTACCTTGACCTCCGAGTGGTCGGGTCCTTCATCACCATCACTTCCGAGACCTCGCCAAACTTGCAGAAATATTCCCTGAGACCCTCTGGACAAATTGCAAACATTTGCGTAAGGTTTGGCACGGTGTCGGACGGTTTCTTACCGGGAGAAGTTTGCCAGCTAAGTCCTCCGATAAACATTTTGCTGCACAGACAGACAGGGGGTCAGGGGGAGGGAGGGAGGCGAGGGGCAACAGCACTCACCCAGGATCGTGCGGCGGATCGCCACCGTTAGATTGCGGACTATCCATTCTATTCTACGTTGTGTGACAGAGAGCTCTAGTACCCGGCCATGCCTCCACTCCCCTAGCCAATCTACAGCGGGCTGCCACAACACTGCTGCGCCCTAGCGGCAGCTTCCAGAACTAAACACGCCGGAATTTTGTTTATCGAATCTCTTCGACCGCTTCCCTTCTCCGAATATGATAACTTCATGATTTCTTCTCTATCTGACAGACCTACTTTATCTCACACCACAGATCATCATTATTCATCAGTAACTTCTAATATGGGTTGCCTTGTAAACGTTGGAGTGAATTACAAATTGAGAAATAAAAAATGATGTTTTTTAGCAGTAAAATTTAACATATAGTTAACATATTTATAGATTATTTTAATATAAATTTTAATAAAAATTAATCATTATTATTAAAAATAGTTATACAAATTAACAGTTTGTTATAACAAATCGATTATTATATCAATATGTAAATTGTTAGAATTTTTTTTTTTTTTAACAAACTTGATTATCATTACTCTTTCAAATAAATATAAATTTATATCTCTATATTATTTTATTTCAATACACAGAACGCGATATCCCCGTTAGCGATAATTGCGTCAATTTACAATTGTTAAACATAGATAACTATACAAGAAAATAAAAAAAGAAACAATAAGATAGGATAAGGAACCTGATCTTTTCAAGTCAAACAAATAGTTATAAATATATTTACAAAAGTTATTAAATCTTTGACAATTCTCTCTGCTATTTTCAAATTCATACAGATCTTCAACATTAGTAACTGCCTGTTGTCTAACGCTGTAGAAAAGTGGACATTCCAGCAGTAGGTGTCTCGAGTCCTGGGTTTCCTTGCCACAGTGACAACTCGAGTCCTTAACAACTACGATTTTTGCCCAAATAATCTAAATTTTCTATGATTTGTTATGAACTGTGTATTGTAAAAGTTTCAACGGGAAAATGATGGAATCCCAAACAAGAAAACACTTTGATTAGTTTCATTTGTTGTAGTAAATAATTAACCCATTTTTGAAACTTAAATGGATATTTTTATACTTGGAGCATGTGGTCTAAAAGCATTTTGATCCTCTATAGAAAGTTGAGCCAAATCATATATATATTTGATTATTTTAGATTTAATATAATCTGTGAGAAGGGGTGTTCGATAAACTATGAACACAGTCGGACGAAGTAGTTTTGTAGGCTCTAATCGCCCAAAGAAGAATTTGATATTGAATATAATTTAATTTTCTCTCTCTCTCTCTCTCTCTTTGCAACAACTATTAATAAATTTGTTCCAAATTTCTTATCCATACGTAAGAACTGACCTGATGAATGTTTTATACCGATTTTTATTCCCCACATTATTTAACTAAATGAAACAGAAAATGTAAATATATATATTATATAATCTAAAAATGCAAATATTTATATATATTTTAAATATATATTTTATTTTAATTTATTGACTGTTCTACATTTTTGACCATAGTTTTAGAATATAGCACTTTGAATATATTATTGTAAATATGTATAGTTAACCTACCTATTTTTTTTTAATTCACTAATATAGGATTCATTTTTTAAGTTCTATATAATTTTGATAAATATATATTGTGTGTAATTTGCTTCAAATAATTGTAAATAAAACCTACTTGATAAGTAAATAATTATCCTCCCTATATTTCACGACTACACCTTCAATTCTCTATCTTTTCAGCAACAAAACCCATTACATTTATAATATATATATAATTAAATCGAATTAAATGTGTGTAGATGCTCAAACCCTTCTATGAAAAATATTTTGAAGGCAGTGTTACTAAATAAAATATAATTTTTTAGTTTTTCTTTACCAAATTACAAAGTAAGATATATATTTTTACATGGAATATTATAAGCAATTAAGTAATATAGTAACGATGAAGTTTCAAAGCAAAACCAAATATATATATTTTCATAATAATATATATTAACCAAACATATCTTCAGTTTTTATTAGCAACCATTCAAAGAAACATGTAGTTTATATTTTATATTTTGCATAAATTCACATTAAAAAAATATATTTAAAACATACATACATTAAAACACTCAGGATTATTTAATCCCCTCTTACTTATAAATAATTTGTAATTTTTCAAAATAGCATATAAAGAGGCGACATCAAAATTACAATTTTTAAAATGCTATTTTAATACGATTTGTAAATAATGATATTTTATAAATATTTAAAAAATCGATCATGTGTGAAAAAGAGAGACGTGTGGTGTGAAGAGAGACGTCTAGGCTCAAAAATGGCATTCTGTCATGTTTTATTATGAATACAGATTCAGTTTAGGGGTTCATGACGGCAGAATAGATGTTAGATGTAGGTCCCAAGAAAGATCCCATCAGGAATGTATGAAAGACACACAGCAAGAACCTCTGGCTTCATGGTGTGGGGTGGCATCAGCCATGAAAGTAGGATCCTTTTAGTCTTTATTCAAGGCACAATGACTGCTCAGATATACATTGTAGATGTGTTTCAGCATGTTGTGCTACCATTTATTTATCAGACTTATAATGCCATTTTCCAACAAGATAACGCCCAACCACATACAGCTAACATCTCACAAGCCTTCCTTCAAAAGGTTGACATCCTTTTCTGGCCCGTATGTTCCTCAGATCTCACCCTAATTGAGCATGTATGGGACATGATGGGAAGGAATTTTTGCAATCTTCACATTCAAGTAATCTTCAACAGCTTCAGCAAAAAATTGGAATGGCTCGGTCTAGCATACCAAAAGAAACCATAAAAATCTGCATGACAGTACACCTCACCGTGTATCTGCTTGTATACGTGCCGAAGGAAGACACAAATATTGCTGTTTATCTTATTAAATATCAATCCACTTTTAGTAAATTTCACAATAAATTATTTTTAACCTTCGCCATTATATAGCTTATCAATTTTATAAAAATCCATAAGAATTTCTGATACATTATTTTGTGACCTGTGTACCTTGTGACCCGGCTTCACCTGGGTTATCCCCGAGAGAATTCCGCACAACGAATGCTTTAACAAATAGCATTTATAATGATTGTATATTATTATCAGGCTAAAGAGAAAATTAATTAGTTAAGAAATAAAAATTAAAAAATAAAACATAAGTGATAATGACAGTAATATAGGTTAATAAAAAGCAATAACGCGCCATCTATATAGGACAAATGAAAATATTGAGACTTGGATGTCTCTTTCCACAAATAAATCAAACTTCTACTATCCTTACTGCGATGAAAAAATATTGGAAGGGCTTGGCTTATTAGGGGTGAACCCTCCCAGCGGTTTCGCAAATTTAATCTACCAGACCGCTTCTTTAGAGCTCTAATATTGTATTGGATCATTCTGATTTTATATGCTACACTGAAGGATGGAATCTTAGAAATGGTATTCGAGCAAACTATGGACATAAGCTTTGAGGACAATGGAATTATATTCAAATATTAGCATCGAACAATGCTCTTCAGCAAACAACAAGGACAAGGCCAGTAAGGCATAAATTATTACAAAGCAATAACGCGCCATCTATATATATTAAAATTATATTTTATGATATTATCAAAATTCGAAACTATTATAGACGCGTAAAATTCTTTTTAAAAATAAACAATTTCTACTGTCCTTACTGCAATGGAAAAATTCATACGCGTCTATAATAGTTTCGCTTTTTGATAACAGATGGCGCGCTAATGCATCATAATATTATGATATTAATATAATAAATAACATTTCGCTGGAAAACATTCACTAGGGCATAAACCGGGAAAAGCTGGTTCATTCAGTCAGCATATAATAATAATAAATTTATAACTTCAAAATATGAAAATGGTTTGTTTTTTATTTACGTTTAATCTTTGAATTGGTTATATGTTGGACTATATATTGAGCTACCTACATTTTCCAATAGCCTATTTTGCAGTGTTGTTGGTGAAAGGTAACAAAAACACCAGTTTATCTCGACAAAATTAGATTCAAAAGGGAATGTATGTTTGCCCCAAAAATATCGTGTTAACAAATATTCGTTAGGCAAACTTTCACCTTGGCAAATCAGGGCGAAACCGAATACATTCGCTATTTTAAATATATATATATATATATTGTTCTTTTTACCTTTGCTTACCAATACCATACCTTTATTTCTGTGTTTTCTCTAATTCTTACTTTGTTTGATCCTTTAAATTTATACGATAACTTTAGAATATTTTATTTCTCTCCCTAGAACATACATAACAATTATCTATGCGTGTTCAATCTTTATAAAGGGGGGTATAGAGAATGAACATTCAATCTAATTGATATGAAGCATTAAAACTTAAATTCCTAAACTTCCTTATTTAGCAGAAATTACAGGTAATGGTCCTCATATATTATATTTAAAAAAAAAAAGTATAGATAGGACTATATATAGAATATACGGTTCCGTTAGGACCAGTTCAAATAAATTGATGATGTGAGTTATTATGGTAAAGCATTTTCACCATCTTCAGACAAGGGACTTATGTCTTTGTCTGATGAAGCTGATTTTTCCACTTATGGTATGACGTACATTCTTAACTTATTTGAATTTAATCATACTTTCTTGTAGTTCCAATTAATCCTTATCCTCTCGTACTACTAATATCTGATTATTTTCCTGCAGTCCTATTATTCAGAGTGTATGAACACAATTTGGACTATAATCTGAACCTACTAACATCAGGCAAAGTTTATTTTTCTATGTTCTTTAATGTTAGATTTCCTGTTCCCCTGTCGACGCACATTGTTAAAGGCTTGGGATATGATCAATTTTTCCTATATTTATAATAATCATTTAACTTTATTACTAATTTTTTATCAGTCTCTTACAGTCCTTATACCCAAAAAGAATAAACACAATTTGATTTGAAGTTTAACACTAAGGGATAAGTATGTATCAATCGGATTAAGTCCAGGGAACCGAATCAATTTAACTTCTGAACTGAAAAAACATGTTTTGAGTTAGGTTCGAAAGTGCAGAAGATGACAATGTATTAGTTCATTAGTTGATTTTTGTAGTATATCTAAGGTTCAGCTATTACCCTATCTCCGTTCCAACCTAAAATTGCTTTCTAATTGGTCGAAGAGGTATGGTTTGGCAGTAATGGAGTAAGGGCCGAAACTGCTGCTCAGGTCTTCATCTGAAGAGGCCCACCTGAGTACCATCCTCTTTCCATCTGGTCTAACCTTTTTGGTTTTCAATTGGTCTAACCATTAAGGTTTTCATCCTTCCTAAATTAATATATTATCTTATATCGTGTCCTCCACTTTTACACTAGATTGTCTTTAAAATAAGCTTATATATATTTAAAAAAAAAAAAAAATTCCCAAAAAAAAAAAAAAAAATACAAAAATCTAACTTCTCTCATCAAGAGAGAAAATAGAGCAAAAAATACTTTTCTCTCTCTCTAATTAGCTTTATTTTATATTTGGAAAATTATTATCATGGTTCTGTCTTTGCTCTTCTCTTTAAAACTTTCTCTTCGCTTATTCCTTTTTTCACCCAGCCTATGACGCGTAACTGCCGATGCTTTGCTGGTGTTACTTTTTTTTTTTTTTCTCTTTGTTAAAAATATAATCTAACTAATTATTTATTACAAAAAAATTAAAAAACAAACCTCACACATTCAAATTAAATAAAAAAAAATTATTAATCTTAAAACTTTTCATAGCTATACTATTTGATACAGAATTAGCTTGCTGTTCTGACTCAAAATTAATTCAAAATCTGTTGTTCTTAATAGATTACTTTTCCTCTATTTTCCAAATATAAAAACAATTACTATATATATATATATATATGGCCGTGCGGCCGCGCGTTGCGCGAGCTCCTGAGTCTTTCGCTTTTTCGCCAGCTTAAAGTCTGTTTTGCTATTTCAAAATTGTATCATTCTTCTCATCTCTACTCAGGCTTCATTTAGAGCCATCACTCATCGAATTTCATCAAGTTTAAAATATTTCTTATTTCATAATTTTCATAAATCCGCAAAGCTACAAGTTGTAGCTTTGCCTCATTACCATGGCAACGGCCAAGTTGGTCGTTGCGTCATCAAACACGTCATCTGCTGCTGAGGTCTCATTGGTCGCTCACCCTCATGAAGAAAAATCATTTACATCTAAACCATTAATCGCTGAATTACCATCTTTAGAGAAAAACAAACAGCAAGGCAATTTACATACCCAAAGAAAACAATTTACGCCTCAAGAATGGAAGAAATTTGAAGAATCACGGAAAGAAACATACGAAAAAAGAAGTAAAAACATTAACTCCACCATCCAATTCACCCCCCCTCTCGGATTGCAGTGCTGAGGAGCACCTATCCTCTATAGCCAAAATCATTGGACACGAAAACATCCACTCGGTTGGAAAGATGAATGGCCAGGCCGTTGTGTCGGTTGCTGATGGTGAACAGGCCCTACTACTCATTAACAACGGCTTTGCTGTAAGAGGCAACACCATCTACCCAACACCCCTATTCAACCCCCCAAAGAAATACATTCTCTCAGGAATACTTGCCTTCATCCCAGATGAAGAGGTCACCAAAGCCCTGGCGCCATTCGGAGAGATCCTCAGCATCAGGCCCCTGCCTTTCCCCACCGAGAACCCACTATTTAAAACCTCTCATCTCTTAGAAGAGAGGTCGTGCTGAAGAGAAGAGAATCAACCGACATGCCGGCAATCATCCCAATCGACTACATGCAAAGGACCTTTAAGGTCTTTGTGGGCGAAGACACCATCTGCCTGAGATGTAAGAGACATGGACATATTAAATTCAAATGCCCATTCAACCGGAAATCAGAGCCAACATCACAAGAACTTATTCAGAAGTCATCAATCCCACAGCCCCACCCGCTGTGCCAGGCCCATCAGGAGAAACAGTTACAGTGAAAACCACCGCGAATGATGAAACCTTGGGCAGGAAAAGAACACTGTCTGAGACGTCTAACGACAACACCGTAGAGGAGTGTACTGACCAGGGCAAAAGGCCAAAACCAAGTCCACCAACAATCGAAACCCCACTTCCCAAGAACATTTCGATGAATATTGAAGTGAAAAGGATTAACGTCGCTAGTTCTGCTGAGGCTGACAATCTCGAGACTCCCCCCAGCGAAATCCCTGTCGTACAATCCATTCTAATGAAAGACGGAAACGATTCAGATGACGACGCTCTTTCCACCAAGTCCGATTTATCAATGACGTCCTCGCAATTCGAAACCGAATTCTGCGAAGAAACAAAACCAGTCCCCCCTGGTGGAGGAACAGCCATTCACCCGTGTTCTGAATCGAGGACCGACGCAGGAACCGAGGACTTTGACGAAGACACATCAGCCAGGTGCTCACAGTGGTCGATGGACTCCTCTCAACTCCAGAGGGAGTTGATAGACTGCGAGCACAGAGACAACCCTAAAATGGAAAGGATCATCGCGTTGGTATTCAAAAGGACAGGTGCTTCTAGACAGACCAAGGTCTGTCAACAGCTTGAACTGCACCCCGACCTGAAGTATAGGACCTCCTGCTACCTCAAGAAATGTGAAGATTTTAAGTCAAAAAACTTCAGAGACCTCAATACCGACCAAAAAAGAGCACTCAACGATAAAATAGGTAAATTGAGGCTAATTCAAACGGAGATCGACAAGTATGATGCAATATACGATGCAATCCTCGATGCAAAATATCCGACGAAGAAGTGACCGCTTAATGCGTCTCAGCACGACAACTCTGACCAACAAGAAGACAGGAACCTAGATAAAAAAAACCTAAGCCCACTCCCCTAGAAGTGAAGACAACCCCTCCGCCATGTATAGAAATGGAAATAGACGGAAAGACTACAACAGATAGATCAACTCCTTCTTGATACCCCTTCCCCTCTGACTGCCGACTGTATTTGCCTCTTTTAACTGAATAAAGACCGTTTTTCGCGTTATATATATATATATATATATGTTCAAAGAGATATGAAAACTATAGAAATATCCAATTTTTAATTGTTTATATTCATTTATAAAAACGTATCTGTACATATACATTATATTATGATTTATTATAAATATATTATATATATTAGTTTTGAATTTTCATAACAGATGGCGCTCTAATGCATCGTAATATAAATTTTCTAATAAAAGACTCAATTTGATGTTTGTGAAAGAGCGATTGCTCTAAGTATATTATATATTTATAAATGTATGTATTTCTGCTGTCCTAAAAGCTTATGTCCATAGTTCATCTAAAATACCCATCCAAGAGTCTAGCATCAGTATCACTATAAAAGGAAGTTCGAAAAATGCAATATAACAGCGGTATGGTAGATTAAACAGGCTAAACTGCAGGGAGGGTTCACCACTGATGATCGAGATCCTCCAATTAATTTATCCATTGCAGTAAGGGCAGTAGAAATTGTTCAATTTTTAAAAGAATCTTACGCGTATATAATAGTTTCGAATTTACAAATACGTTATATAAAAATATGTCATTGCAAGGCCCTTGGAAAACATCGAATTTTAATCAATTTAGTCGCACGATTTATTTATTTATTTCAATTCAAAACGCTATGTCCACCTAGGGACACTTGCGCTAAATGTACATACAAATATAACAAAGAAAATATTCAACATGGAAAGATACACAGAAAGTTACTTAGAAAGATTCATAAATATTATTTACATATAGAGATATTCTTTGAATTTTATTTACAGTTACATCATTAAATTTAAAATATATACATACATACACATATATATACGCATACGCCTATATATTGTTTACAACCATATAATATATGTCCAATATTTCCTTGAGATCGTTACATCAAAGACCATTTTTCTTAATGAAATCCAAAATATATTTACAAAGGAAATTAAATTTTATATATGTGTCCTTATTTGAAATTAAATCACTAGGGCCTAAAGCTATTATATCGTTGTTTACTCTGTAATCGCACGATAAACATTTTTTAGAGAGAGAGAGAGAAGTTGTGTATGTTAAAATATTCCAAGATGAAGTTTGAATAAAAGATTTAGTTTAGAAAATAAGGATTGTAATATCGCGTTTACCATTTCCTGACATGTTCCCCAATAAACTGTGCTGTTATCATCTACCTACGGCCTCAAGAGACATGGAAATAGAGGAAATTCTTATCCGAGACTCGATATAAAAACAGAACTCTCTCAAATCCCAACCTATTTGCCACATTTCAACCCAAGGGATCAACTCCGTATTTGAATCTTCCCCACTGATAAAAGTGAAAATATTTCAGTGAAGCTGTGATTTTACTATCGATCTCAACGAGCGGACGGCAGGCCATATCAAGACTTAGGTCATCTGTGTGATTTTGCCAACATTGCAGAACAACCTTTGGAGTAAACTGGATCGTTGGCGGACTTCCCACCGTTAGCTGTCTAGTTAGTTCATTCGGAGAACAGTAAGACATCATGAAAATGGGGCAAAACAATTTAGGAAAAATGAAAATATTTTTTCCATATACATTTTCAGACCGGATCATTCCACAAGTTTTTATAAAGCAATGACGCGTCATCTAAATATAACAAATGAAAACATTCGCGTCTCAATGTTTTCATTTGTTATATTTAGATGACGCGTCATTGCTTTATATTAATTTATGTCTAACTGGCCTTGTCCTTATTGTATGCGGAAGAGCATGTCTCAATACAGATATTTATATGTAATTCTACCGTCCTAAAATCTTATGTCCATAGTTTTCTTAAATGCCATTTCTAAGATTCCACCCTTCAGTGTAGCATATAAAAGCAGAATGATCCAATGCAGTATTAGAGCTCTAAGAAGCGGTCTGGTAGATTCAATTGGCGAAACCGCGGGGAAGGTTCACCACTGATAAGATAAACCCTCCCAATATTTTTTCATCGCAGTAAGGACAGTAGAAGCTTGATTTATTTGTGAAAAGAAACATTCGCGTGTTTGCACAAGTTTTTATGTTCTCCTGGTGCTGAGATAAGCAGTGGAACAGCATGGAAAGAAGACAATACCATCTTCCTGTCGCAGAGATCGCCTGCCGAGACAAGAGAAAATGTCCGAATATTTTCTGAAATGTTTTAATCAATTAAGACACTAAATTATAAATATATTTCGTGCTGCCACTATTTATGGAATTTATTTTACTGTCTAGAGTATTGCCATAGCTGTGTTTATCTAGCTGTGATAAATTGAACACATTTTCCGAGAATTCTAAGTATAAAATGACAATTTTACAAAAGTCAAAACCAAAGATTTTGTTTGCCATTTATATTAATATTATTTTTATAAAACAGCAGTGAAATACATGATTCAAGGTGAATATCTAAACGGTATATTAAAATCATTGAATATTTTTTAAAATGCAGGTGCTTTCAAGCGAGAATCGCTTTCTCACAGGCTTACATCTAGGAGATATCGACAGTTCTTTATATATACCTAGAATTATAATATTCAAATTACCAAAATAAAACAATAGCAAATGCATAATAAAATATGAGAATATAAAAGCATGTACACACAAACGTATATTTCCTATAAAAATATGAAAAAATTGTACAAATACATATGTTGTATATGAATCCTAGTTGGGAATAATTAAGCAAAGAGAATCATTTATATAAAACAATAACACGTTATCTATATATAGCAAATGTAAAATTTAGGACGCGAATGTTTCTTCTATATTTCAATCAAACTTTTACTGTCCTTACTGCGATGAAAATTATTGGGAGGGCTTGGCTCATCAGTGGTGAACCCTTCCACCGGTTTCGCCAATTTAATCAACCAGACCGTTTCTTCAGAGTTCTAATACTGTATTGGATCATTATGCTTAGTAAGGATAGTAGTGAGGGCAGTAGAAGTTTGATTGAAAGAAACATTCGCGCCTTAATATTTTCATTTGCTGTAAAGAGAATCATGTTTATACAACATAGAGTTGAGATCAACCAAAGAGAATGGTCGAAATAGGGTCTGCTAGCATACTATGTAAAGTCAACAGGTCTGTTCGGAAATGATTCAGGTTTTACCCTCCCTCTGTCATATCATGGCCTCCTCTAGAGCGGCAAAGACAGGAGGTGGCGCCGAACAGAGATCGGGAAATGTTTGCAACTCCATCTTAATTTGGCGAACACTCGCCGTTGAAGTTGGAAAACAACTTCTATAGACAAATAGACCTACTGTTGCTGGAATCTGATGGAAAGGGGGAGGGAGCACTGCATTATATTTCCACGAAAATCCTCAATGAATGGACCAACAATTGACCACACTAAAATTGATAAAATATAAGATTATCAAAAGGGGAAGTATACAGAGTAGCAATATATAAATATGCACATCAAAATTCTGTTTATAAAATATAGATATTTCGCTACATAGCTACTTCCCTATGGAGCTGTGGCTCGCAGCTTGCAAATCTTGTTAATACTGACATGAATCTGACGTGGTTCAGCCAAGGATTCTCTTAGAGTCTTAGAACTTTGTTTCAAATACTTTAACGTCCTATTTCTTGCGACGTGAAGAGAGACTTTGTCGTCGTATCGTCTATAGAGACATTGCCATCTTGAAGGGAAGTCTTGGCTTTAATACAGTGGCGTAATCCTGGAACCAGTAGCTGAAAATGTAGATCACAGCACCTTATGGTCTTCTCGACGATTTTCAGTTTGTCTTCTCTAATTTACCCAGCATCTCCACCAAATGTCACATAGACAATTAGGAAAAACAAATTTAAAGATGATATACCACAATTTATTTAAGGCAAAAGAACAAACTAAATAAATATATATAAAGTATAAGATAAAATCTAAAAGTGAGGTATACAGAGTAGCAAAATATAAATATGCAAATTAATCATTTCTTCAAAAATATAAATATTTCGCTACAATATCACCAAATCCATTCTTTATATAATTTAATTCACATTCATTAGAAAATTTTCCTCATATAGTCTCTCTAACTTTAAAATGAATTTTAGTCAAATAAAAGGTTATTATAAATCAAATATTTATCTTCAAGATGAGATTCACTTTAAACAACTTTCAAAACCATTTTATTTAATTACAGGCAAAAGATAAACAGAAGAAAATAATGCCCTGGAATATAATGTAAACATTTACTATTTTAATTCGATAAAATTTGAAATTTACACATTGTAGATAATGTAATTATAGTTCCTTTTTGTTGTCCTTGACAGAGTTTTTATGAGGTTGTACTCATCATTCTAAATTAGCAGGCAATATATCGTGTAACCTAATTGTTTATAGATGCAGACGATCTCCTATTTATTATGTATGGCTTTTTTTATAAACACTCATAGAACACAACATTTTATATATTAAATATATATTTGTAATATTTTCTTACGTTGTGTGTGGTAAGAGAGATAGTATTTATTATGTGTGTGTTTTTTTTTATAAACACTCATAGAACACAACATTTTATATATTAAATATATATTTATATTTTCTTACGTTGTGTGTGGTAAGAGAGATAGTATTTATTATGTATGTTTTTTTTATAAAGACTCATAGAGCACAACATTTTATATATTAAATATATATTTATATTTTCTTACGTTGTGTGTGGTAAGAGAGATAGTATTTATTATGTATGTTTTTTATAAATACTCATAGAACACAACATTTTATATATTAAATATATATTTGTATTATTTTCTTACGTTGTGTGTGGTAAGAGAGATAGTATTTATTATGTATGTTTTTTTTTATAAAGACTCATAGAACACAACATTTTATATATTAAATATATATTTGTAATATTTTCTTATACGTTGTATGTGTGAAAATAAGGATAGTATTTATTGATATTTTAGAATTATTTTGTGAACGATTATTCAAATGTTATCAATATATATAATTTTATTTTTATTACTTTTAACATATATATATTTTAAAATTAAAAAAGGCATATCCCGACCACGTTCAAAATAACTTTTAACTGGCAGAGCGCCATCTAGTAGAACAGAAACCAACTAAATGTTTATTTAGCCTGTTACCTGTTATTTGGCCAACCCATTTCTTTATAATTTTTATTATGATTATGATGATGATAATTATAAAATCATAAAAAAAGGTCAGGTGTTGATATAAAAGCAAAATAGGCATATTCTGATCGCTCACATAAGCATTTTTAGACGGTAGAGCGCCATCTAGTCGAACACAATTCAACTGTTCAATTAGACTTGTTAATGAAGCAAGCTTAAATAAACGGTTAGTTGATTTTTGTTCCACTAGATGGCGCTCTGCCGTCTAAAAATGCTTATGTGAGCGGTCAGGATATGCCTACTTAATTTTTGATATATATATATGACATAATATTTAGAAATATATAAATAAAGATGGCCTGTGTGGGAGTATAAGAAAAGGGAAGAGAAAGTAGCCGGGTCCAAACAACCCCCTGGGTCACCAGATGTCTAGCCTTCACTCCCCTCCCCCCTGGGGGATAATTTATCCTACTCAACCAGTTTAAAATCATCTGGATTTGATGATCAGGGGACAGTTCGCACCGAGGTTTTTTATATAGCATAGTAAATTTGTATTCAAGTGACTCAAGATCCGTGTGGCTGCACCAGGATAAATCCACGAGTCATACCTCACGTTCAACACATCAATACCTGGACGAAAAGAGGGATGAAACCGGCATTTCTTACATCCCTTTTAAGCACATGCCTGCAAAAATCTCCAGCCATGGCTCATATGAATTGTTGTGCTTTTGGATTGCTGAAAACTGCTCTTAGAACTACAAAACCGAAGACGCTAGATGTTCTCTGGAAAGTTGTTAAAGACTGTTGGGATGGCCATGATCAAAATATACTAAGACGTAGTCTTTTTTCTGGAAACATCGATTCAGGTCTGTTGCTAAACGTCAAAGCTTACACATAGAAATCAATAAGTTGTACAAACATTAATACATTATTTTTAATAAAGTACAAAAATAGTTATTTTAAAAATGGAACACCCCCTATATATCTTAGAATACTATGATCGATTATAAAAAAAGATAGGTGTGGGAAACGAATACAAATTTATACAATCCCATTTTGCAGGGTGGTTGTATAATTACGTTATAGAGGGTCGCTACGAAACGTTGGAAGTAAAATATTTCAAAGAGAGGTTAAAGATATAAATATGCAAATTTATTATTGAAATTATCATACGAATGGAACAGCGTTATTTATATCAATATTACTATATATGGGATATGTTACGATGTACTAGAGCGCCATCTGTTATCAAATTATAAAACTATTTTAGAGGCGTAATATTCTTTTTAAAATAAAACAATTTCTACTGTCCTTACTGCGATGGAAAAATTAAAGGGAGCGCCTGGCTCATCAGTGGTGAACCCTCCCAGCGGTTTCGCCAGTTTAATCTACCATACCGCTGTTATATTGCATTTTTGGAACTTCCTTTTATAGGTGACTGTTGTAAGACTCTTGGAATGGGTATTTTAGAAGAACTATGGACATAAGCTTTTAGGACAGCAGAATTAAATATAATTATAAATATATAATATGCTTCGAGCAATCGCTCTTCCGCAAATATCAAATTGTGTCTTTTATTAGAACAATAATGTTACGATGTACTAGAGCGCATCTGTTATCAAATTATAAAACTATTTTAGAGGCGTAATATTCTTTTTAAAATCAAACAATTTCTACTGTCCTTACTGCGATGGAAAAATTAAAGGGAGCGCCTGGCTCATCAGTGGTGAACATAGATTCTATTATGTGTTATGGATCATTCATCATCATCACCAATAAAGGTTTTTAACCAACTTAATCACCATTTTGGTTTTATTATCCCTCGTGAGGATGTTATGAAATCGAAGCTGTCCCTGTAGTGATGAGGGCCAAAGCACCAAAACATGGTATACAGGTTGAAATTTTGTCAGAAATAACCAAAACTGGCATTGTGGCTTATTCTTGATCACCACTAGTGAAGTGTTTCACTAGGGTGATGCACAGGGCATCGTTCTAATCCATATTTAAAGGGAGAGGTGTCTCTCTCCTCTAGCTATATTCCTCTATCTCTATTGTCATAATTAACGTCAAACGATATAAAGCAATTAGATACAAACGTTTGCTGAATATATAGAAAAAAAATTAAATTTTATAGTTGTCAAACACACACCCGTGAACAAAATTGTTTGAATAAATTTGCTAATATTTGACTTTCTCTCCAAATATTTCTCAATATTTGTTCTTTTCTAAAATTAAAAAAGAGCATAACAATTTTTCAGTACACACTTCATTAGAATATTTTATAGAAGCATTTTGTGTGGGATACAATAAAACTTATTTTATATAGAGGAAAAGCATATACATAAATCCCTCGTTAAGACGAACTCAACGGGAGAACGAAATACCCTTTTCGTCTTAAAAGAATATATACCGAATTCGTATAAACCGAATTCGTATTAGACGAATTGAATTCGTGGTATCCGGGGGTTGTACTTATGTACTACTGATGAGTAAGAAAACTACATTTCTGAGGAATAACGAATAAATTTATTTGAAAACAATATTAATGAAAATATTTTATAATTTTAAGGAACAACAATTATGTATATGTATGTACATAAAGTATTTTATTTTAAAAGACAATATGGATAATATAATCACAATGTAAGGCAATAACATGAGAATATAAGTTTATTTTAAAACACAAATAAAAAAGAACAACAAAAGAAACAACTTACATAATATACTTGGTACATACAATGTTTATGTGTATGCAGCATATGCAGTATGCATAGAGTATCCTATATCTGGGTTTTCTCTGCAGGCTTCAGAAAGTCTGTTATAGTTTTTTGGTGGTATTTGATTGGGCACTGTTTCAGACACTCCCTTCTTATTTTATCCAGGTCATCTTCAAAATGAACATCAATATCCGCAGAGGTTTTGGACAGCTTCTGGAGGGTTTCGAGGGCCGCGATTACTGTATTTAGTAAATTCTCTAAAACATTTTATTAAAATAACTAAGAGTAATTTTGAAAATAGGCATTAAATTTTAACGCTGCTGGTTTAAAAAATGTATAATTATTTATAGATACGGCAATGAATAAAATTTGAAAGACGGAGAGCATGAATCAACAGTGTCAAATTCTTACAGCTGAGTTAATATAGTGATGATATTTATAATTTCCTTCAGGAAAACTTAAGGAAGTTGTACCTTTTAACATATATATCGGTATTCAGACAATAACTCTGAAAGATATTACAGTAACCTCCTTACAACTCTGAACACTCGGATTTTCCTGGAAAATCTTTTAAATATTTCTTTAAAAAGCCATGGTCCACCTGTGCTGTGTGAGCAGAAGAGCTTAAATTAACTTGTTCCATTATATGTATGTTCCATATGTAAATACCTGTTTTCTTTCCTCATTTCGCTCTCCACTTCTCCCACCCATATTTCCATTTTTTTTCTTATTTTCCATAGGATTATTCAGATAATAATCTGTATATATTCACCATGTGTATATAATCTTTCTCCATTTTTACCCCTTTGTATATTTCTCAATTTCATAGGTTTCTCCGTCTTGTAACCCCAAGGAGAATCCTCTGTAAGACCTGTGTGTCTTAATAAAAGCTTTTGTGTGTGTATTACAGTAACCTTTATTGAAGACATACGAGATTGTTTCTGTCTCCTTCAAAAAAAAAAAAAAAACAGACGACCGGTGATTTATTTTTAATAGTTCTTCATCACCACTAATAAAGTACCGACGACATTAAATACTTTCCACTTCCTCAAGTTTTGTCAATGAATGTATATTTCCAACAAAATGTATGTGGTTAATCGAGGTAAGTGAGAATTCAATTAAGCCTCTTTACAAATTCTGGAAAACAGCACAGACAATAGGAGTAACACACATCATGAATCCAATTTGAAGAAAGGTCGATGTTGATATCCACTTTCTGTAGATAACTGCTATGTTTATTTCTGTTTACCTATATGGGTGAATTCTGTATTAAAAATATAAAAATATTCTCCCTCAATGAGTTTCTTTTTATCTTAAAATGCAAGTTTCTACTGCTCTACTGTAATAATATCAATAGTAATATATTCATTTTCGCTCATTCTCCATAGAAAAACCGCGGTTAAAGTTAAGGATCCCAAAAGAACAATAGACACAAAATGTCATCTCTATCCGCAGAATTCTCAAAGTAGTCACAAAACTAGCCCAATCTCAGGCCGCGACTCTCTCAGTTTGAAAGATGAATTAATTATATGCTAATATTGAAAAATCAAATAAATTATTTAAACGAAAATAACTTACTTTATACGCTCATTTAAAATACGTTATACCTTAACATTTACGATTTAATTCAATTAATCAAATAAAATAAACATATAAATTACGAAGGCAATAATTTTAGGTATTTATGTTACCTAAAAATTATTTTAAAACAGGTTAAAGGTGATGTTTGCATCATATTTTTTAAATGACAAAAGTTTTCTTCTAGTGGATTACACATGCGATGAATTAAATCGATGGTATTCAACACCGTAACAAATTTCACCTGATTATTTGCTGGTTTTTACATTGAGAATTTCAACTCTATGTAGACCATAAACTGGTTTGATGTCTCTCTTTTCAATTTTGTCTCTCTTTAATTAATAAACACCCTTAATTATAATGTCTATCTCTCTCAAAAGGATGGGCTGGGGCATAATCCTATTCCAACTCTAAGAGGCCTAGGAATTTCAGCCGTTTAAACGGCAAAGAGGGGAAAAAACACAATTTTAAATAGTGTTTCTTCGCCCCTCCAAACAACAATGCATTGGTTGAAAGCAAATTGCCATCCGAAATTGTTTGTACCATCAGCAACTCTCAGGCTATGAAGAAGACCTCACAACAGCAGCCAAACCATCTAGGCTGATATCGTCTATTGAGAGAATCAACTCTCCCAAGGATAAGATCAAGGTCGGCTACACCATAGAGAGAAGAGCTCGACATCAAGAATGCGGGTCTTACTGCTGACTGCTGAGGAAAAGAGCCGAACCAAAAGTATCGGGTAACATGTACAATTGACCTTCGTTGTGCAGATGACATTACTCATTACTTTTCGGTAAGAAGTATAGCCTTCTCAGATCCCTTCCTGACTGGAGGTCAAGTCCAAGGGGATTGTTAACCACGTATGCGCAATTAAGGCAAAATTGCTTTCTATACTACGCGCAGAGACATTAACATACCAACTGTACTCTGAATACCGACCTCCAGAAGGCCAAGCTGATGCTTCCTGTGGATATTTCCGTAGTACGCATGAAATACTGAAGCAAGTCGCCTTCTATCTTGAACGCCCCCTTCTGTCGCAGTTCCATCATAATCTACTGCTGTCGTCGTAGAATATTTTCCCAGCGACGCAGCTATGATAGAAGATTCAGTCGTTTCGGTTCTCTCTCCAAATTCAGAATCAACACACCTTTGTTCAATAGCAAATGATCATTATTCTGAAGAAAGAGAAGGTGTCTGCAGTTGTCGTTAGTCTTGAAAATCTGAGCCTGGGTAATATTTTCCAGCTGGATGATCTCCTCCAGGCACGCATGCTTACGAGATGGATAGGTTTATTGGACAATCAAAGATCAACAAGAGGCAAGCCATTGCCAACTTGGCCGGTGTGCTAATAATGGATCTGACAGGAGAAACACGAGCAGCAGTCTGTTCAAAACTATCTTGGGCTGTAGAAACTCTGCTCAGAAGCTCAAATTAACTGATGAGTTGTGACCCTAAACTGCACAACATTGATGTTCTTCGAAGGATAATTCAGCTCTGCTCTTTTATCATGGAGCATTATTCGCCTAAAGACTAAGCATATGGTTCAGCAGAAACTCTCACAAAGCCTTTGGAACAAGCCGACTATGTTTAATGCATTGTCAGCAATTTTATATTCAAAACTATCTCGAATTTTTACTGTCTAGTCCAGTACAAGTTTTACGAGTTTACTTACGAGTATATGGCGACCTGTGTCCAGGGCTGTTGACCATTGAATGATAGCACCTGTATCAATCAACCTTCACAGGACCCATATTATCCACATCGTAGCCCATGAGGACCTATGAGGCGCGATTATTGCTAGTTGTAAACTTCACCCATATTATCCACTTAAATAATAAATTTGTTTTAAGGGCCCAACTTCTTGATTCTATGGCCGACTCACTCTGATTGATGTAATTAGGCGCGACGTTCAGCGTACATTTTCCAACACGGAATATCTATTCAGTGTGGGGATGTTTGTGTGCTATTGCACACGTCAGCATAAAGCCGATACCTTGAATTGTCCATCCCCTTCTTCGTTTGGATTTTTCTTCTACTTGGCCTTGTGTAATAATGGGATCCTCTTCTTCTATTCTAACAAACTTGAATCTCATCTATTGAATTTGAAACAAATCGATCTTTCGCCCTACTTTTGCTTATTTATTTGCTCTTGTTCTAGATTTTTCTTACGAAAATGATTTTGGAATGAATCTCTAGGCTCTAAATAATATATAGGGCCTATTATTAAGATATTTTTGGATTTTTCACACGTTCTCTCGATGATATTTTCAAAAGAGTCCGTTTTTATATGTCAACAATTTATTTTTCGGAGAACTAAGATTGAGTGCACAAACGAGAATATTATTTTTTCAAGTCTCCAATAACAAATTTTATTCAAACTCTTTCTTCCATTGAGGAATTCACTATGTTTTGTAAAAGGAAAATATCCTCAACGAACCTAGTTACTCGTTCGTTCCAATGTTGCATTCGGTTCAACTTTTTTCTAATGTATTCTTTGTTTGAATCCAAAGAAAATCTTGACTGAGGCACCTTTCGAAAATTTCCAAAGTGGCGAAGCTTGTCCTGTGTAGACTCAGCCAGGTCTTTGTCCTGACAGCCATATTCATGGTGGTATTACGTGGAATTATATAGTACGCCTAATGGAAGAGAAATCCGATCTCTTTAAGAGAAATTATCCTTTGGCGAGGGTCCTCCGTCCCCATCATAATGGGAAATATCGATGTTGAAGTTCAAGATAACGAGGTCGGCATTTGCATCTCCACCAATTGTTACAACAGATATAGGTTTGGGGGTCCATCTATCTAGATTTACCTCCTTTTTTGTGTTGTACTCGATTACCAAGCGGTTTTCATAGTCAAATTAATTGAAAAGTAAACAATGAAAATTTGCCTTTTAAAATTGTAATGTTTATGTATTTCTAATTGTATTGTTTTCCTCGCAGTTGGTGAACCCATATTTATTTGGGTTTGTAGCTCCTGCCAACCTGTGCCCGTCCTCGCCCCAACGTTCGGTGTGTCGCCACAGTGAGAAATGTCAAATATAAATATAATAACACTCTTTCGAAATATAATATATAACCAAAGAGAGAGAGAGAGAGAGAGATAGAGACAAGTTCATATATTATTAAATTAAATTTAATAATATATATTGGTCATGAAAACATATTTTGCGGAAGAGCTTTGCTCGATGCAATACCTTGAAATTATATGTATGTACCTCTACAGACCAATAAGCTTATGTCCATAGTTCACTAAACACCCCTAAGCTTCCTTCCATAGAAAATACAGGGTATACTCCAAACCAATCCAATACAATAGTAGAGCGGTCTAGAGATTAATTTGGCGAAACCGCTGAGAGGGTTCACTACTGATGAGCCAAGCCCTCTCATTCAATAACTCATATCATTGCAGTAAGGTCTGTAGAGATAATATTTGATGATATTTAAAATAAAAGCATTGCCAGTAAATTTATTTGTGTAAAATTTTAAGTTCATATATATTTGTTATATTCCTCTTTATTTTTTATTAAATTAAATAAAAAATAATTAATTCAACTTTATTATTCAAAATACAAAGAGTTAACAACTCGTTCGGTGCGTGCGTGTCTCGAGAAGTCACTTAGCTCCATGTGACGGGCAAACAATTTATCGCTTTCTCTCCTTTACTTTCTTCTTTTATATTACAAGGTATATTACAATATTATTATTTTAAATAATTAAAACACAATATATATTACAATTTTATTGACAATTTGAACTCAGAAATCTCATTGAAGCTATACACATAGGGCAAATATGTACTCGGGGAAAACCCCGGCATTGTCCAGAATATTCGTTTAGTATTCTATATGCTTTGTTACTAATTTTCTCTATAAAATTCAATTTTGACAGAAATATTATAGCCATTACTTTTCCTATTAAATTCTCTCTCACGCATAATATATTTAGATAAAACAATTTATTTTTATTACTAGCATTATATAAGAATTGTTGTGTATAGGTCAAGGTGAATAGAAGACACAGAATCCAGAACAGAGCAGTAGAGCAAGCTGGCTTAGGTAATAATGTAGATGGTGTGAGAGAGAAAGTGATAAATGGTGTGAGATATTGATGCACCTACAAGATTGGGTCAGTGATCTCTGCCTACCATTTGTCTACCTCTCATATAAATTGATACTAATTTCTCTGATGTAGTTAATGATGATCAAAATATAGTATACCCTCGCTATAGTGAACCCCAATGGGACTCGGATCACTATAGCTATTTTGATTCTAAATAATGATTGTGGCATTTAAAATTTGCTTGGTAATAGAGGTAGTTTGATATTTAGAATCGCTATAAACCTAGTATTTTCAATTGTGATTATTTCAAGTTCGTTGTTGTAAAATGTTGTAACAACTACATATGTTTACATGCTACATTTGTAAATCTAAAGAAATTACCAAAAGTGTATATTGAAATAACGAACCTAATATAATCCTCTGCATTCCATTAAAAATACTAAGGT